>OX578148.1:72432779-72840279 GCA_951213105.1 Amaurobius ferox
TTTATTTGTTTCGAATAGCAACAGTAGATCGTATCTTATTTATTTGTGAATGGCAGCACTTGTCACTTCTTTCTGTGTTCCCGTGTTCGATAGGTTTGTGTATTTCTTCAGTTAGATTTCAGGTAGCTTTATTCCTTTTATTTTTTCTTCTTTATGTATGTAGTCCAAGTAGAAATAGTTTATAGATATAATACATCTATTTCCTCAGAAACATGCATTCTTGTGTTTGCTTCTATAACAAACTTGGACTTGAAAACGAGTTTTGAAGAAGTGAACATATCCAGATTTAGGCCTAGAGCCTTGTCCACGTGTACAGCGTTTGTGCTTGGATATCGCCTGTTTTTATTTTATCGATTCCATACCTTTGTTTTTTGATACTTCTCTTTGACTTGATGATTCGAAATTTGTATTTTTTCCATTTTCTTGAAGATTTGCTGTTTTATACTTTTATTTTGAAAGCCTATTAGAAAGTTAGGTTTTTGAGTTACAGCTTCTCGATTTTCTTTCATTGGACCTTCATAATTTTTATTATATATATATATATATATATATATATATATATATATATATATATATAGGTTAAATCCAGTATAGTTGGTGCACTTTTTTATAAATCAATATTCTGAGACCCATAGTGCACAAACAAGAAATTTATGTAGTCATAATAATTTATTTACATTTAGAGAACACATGTATTACGATAAAATAAATTTTAAAATTCTTTATTAGCAATTATAATTTATTTTGTAAACCTCTTCATCGCGGCATCACTCCCAGATGAGTCGGATATTACATCGCAGTATAAGGGAGACTCTTCGCATTTAACATAAATGGATTTTTGCGGACGTACCAAATGTAACACTGAAATTACAATTTTGTAAAATACAAAAATTGGCTAAATTCGAAAAATATTTGCTTTTATATTTTAAACCCAGCTTAAGAATACAACCAACACAGACAAAATAACGGCATTAATGAACAATGGAGTAGGGTGCAAATCGACTTAATGACATAATAATGAAAAAGTTACTTATTTTTCAAATGACTCTTGAGTGAACCCATTTCTAGGGAAGAGATGGTACACCTCACGTCTTCCTGTCCTTGGATTCAAACACGGTGAAATCACAATAGAACCCTCTACACGAAGACTATGCTTCGCTTAAACAAGGAACCAGCTGGCATCTCCAGAGTTTTAAATATAATTTACAATCTGTGGTAGCACAATAAAATATTTCAGGATATATTTTGCAACTCATCTTAGACATTTAACAATTTCAGGTGATAAAAGGCGCAGGTGCAGAATACTTCTGTCAAACACATTTGAAACACTAAATAGCACACCAATGGTGTTTACTGCCTTACCATCTTACAGTAAGTTTCAGAACTAGAGGAGGGGCTTAATCCATATCGTATGTAACATCTATCCCAGAAATACTATATGTTTTGTCGTGTATATATGTTTTTGAAATCGTGTGTATTATCAAAAGTTCTGCATTCGAAATTCGTCTACTAAAAACCATAATCAATACTCAAAATTTAGAATTTGAAAACATTTAACTTGAAATTTAAAAAAATATATATATCCATCCAAAAAGACAGAACATACCTCCTTTTGTACTCTATTCAACAGTATAGAAAGTATTAAAACTTAAAAAACTAAAAGTATATTAATTTCAAAAGCATAAAAATAATTAAAATTACGACAATCGAAAGTATCTCATTCGAATCCTTGAGAATATCAACATTAGACCATCCCATTCAGAAGTAAACAAGAAAGATCAATCATGCTTAAAGCATTGATTATGAAACACTTTCCAACTTCAATGCAATTTTATTTAAACATGTCTAAAATGCAATACATTCCTCGGAAATATTTTAAAACTTATCACAATACTACATTAATTTATTATATTTGAAACCTTAAACCTTCATCGAAAAAAATTAACTTCATTCAAATGACGGCATTAAAATATAAATTGCCTGGTTTAAACATCTCTAAAATGTGATACATTCCTCGGTAATAATTTTAGAATTATCATAATACTACGATAATTTATTATATTTGAAAACTCCATCGAAAACAACTGAAATCCATTCAAATGACGCCATAGAAAAAATAACACGCCTGGCTCTCTCTATAAAAGCAACATTTCATTCATAAATAATTCCCCCATTCATGTCATTCATCACAATACTATAATAATTTATATTATTTAAAAATTAAGACCATGGAGCTACAAGTAAGTAAAACTCTATGCGTAAAACTTCATCGAAAATTATCGTCCTTCTCTTTCTAAAATCAATGAATATTTCATTCATATCAGCCATGCAGACTCCATGGACTAAATGATTTTGTGTTAAAGAATTACAGCGATTCTAATACAACTCATTCTACATATTTTGCTGTTTACATTTTACATAGGTTAAAAATAAGCTTAATAGTAGAAATAATCAAATTTGTATGAGCATTTAAACTGAAATATATTGTCATTGCGTTGTTAAAGTATGTAGATGCACAGAATTTAGGCCAAAATAAAGTAGTTTTAGGATGGATACAACACTCAATATGAATTAGAAAGAACTTTAAAAATCACGATTTTAAGACAAGATGGATGCCATATATCATTTTGAAGTGGGTCACGTGATCGTTTCATATCATGGACACGTGATCGCTTCATATAAGAGGTGTTATTGTTATTTTAATTTTTATTTAAAAAACTACTGAATATATTTCGCTGAATTTTTTTTTATATATTTTATGGAACAATTTGAATATTGACTAAAATTTTCGAAGCAATTTGTGAATTTTAAATCCGCTTAAAAAATGCTTGAAAAATTAGGTCCCATAGGGCTCAATGCATTCCATTTTTTCAACCCGGGTTCAATCCAAAACTAATTGGGTGATATTATTCATTTATATTCCCATAGGTCCTATAGACCGTCTGAACAACATACTAAAATTTCATTTTGATTAAGTCATTTTTACGGCAGTTATCGTGCTAACGGACAGACAGACAGACAGACAGACAGACAGACAGACAGAATGAACAAAGTCATAAACACTTTTCAACTTTGTTGTAAAGTGTTAAAAAAAAAGTATCAAATATTGTAATGCAACGCATCGTCTGTAGCGTGGAAGTGGTCTTAAGATACAATAATGATTCCAAATTTCTGTATAATAACCTCGTTTATTTACAAGCACGGCGTAAACTGAAACAATATCCAACAAATAGCTCGATAACTATTTCACAATGTGACTAAACAACTAGCAGGTACAGTAAAACAGCAATTAAATGCTCCACTATTTTTGCAAAGTAGCAGATACTATTATCATAACAGTGACGTATCTCACAATTCAATTTAGCTCGTATCACTACCGAGCGACAACTCCATTTATATACTGTCCGTAGAAACTTCCAGAAGGGGCTGATATCTCTAAGAATATTCTTCATTTTAAGAAAATTCTCATACCATCGAAAAGGCCTCAAAAGTCGCCAAATTCACGATATCTGTCAATAGTTGTCCGGGTGGTCAAACACGGTAACCCTGCCCTACACTGACGTGAATAGGAATGACTATGGCTCATTCATATACGAGCTGACTCGTCAAGCGTAATGAAGCCCACCCAGGCCGAAAACGTAATCTATTAGCATTAGCTCTATTCGTATTTTCAGTTTAGAAAGTATAATTGAAATAATTTTTGGTGGATGTTCTGTACCAAACTGTTCTAAACATGCTAGAAAAGGTTTTAGGTTATTTCATTTTCCCAGACACAAAGAGGGAATAATAAAATGGCTTGTAAATAGTCGGGTGTTATCGGTAATTACAGATATTTCAAATAATTCAAGGCTCTTCTGAACTCATAATAAGGCTATAATTTTTTTCTATATAACATTGGAACTCTGAAAGATATGGAATATAAATATAAATAGTATTTCATGAATTTTAATAAGACTGGATTTTTGAAAATAAAAACATTTCATCTATTTTATTCCTTATATGTTAATCTGCTTATAGAGAGGGAATCACATATTTGATACATTTTGCAAAATTACAAATGTTACTATAATCTTATTCATATTTATAAAAATATTACCCAATGGCAAATTTGTTAACGTTTTTAAAAACGTGCAAAAATCAATATTTGAAGCACGTGCTAAACCGTCAAATATGGTAGCCCATGTATTTACAGAAACCTAACTGGGCTTCAATATGTTTGATAGGTCAGCCTGTATTATAGGAGCTCTAGGAATGACTGTCTGTGAAAATATTTTTCTCTTCTGGTTCTCAAAAGCGCATCCAGTGAAAGGCATTTTACATGCTCGTAAGAATATATTGGACGTAAATATTTCACTTGAAACTATATAAAGGATGAAAATCATAATATTCTAAAACATGATGCAATTGGTTCAAAAATTTCGGAAAATTCGTTGGCTCACTAAGTTGTTTGTCAAATGGACGACTCAGGCTGAAGCCCAGTTCTGCTCCAATGGTCAGCCTTACACGTGAATAGTCTTCGTTGATCCCTCCTGAAAAGAGTTGCTGAAGCTGGACATTCAGTTGGGGAGGGAAAATTTGCATCTAAATAGGATGGGTGCTTCACATTTCATCCAATAACGAAGTTGAAAGTTTGGAATTAAAAGAATTAAATTCTGAGTTCGAAAGGAACAACAATTTGCAGCTAATATTTATATTATGTATGAGTGTGTATGTTTCTATGTGTGTTATGTATGTGTTTCATTTCTAGTACTATCGCGATATAAATTTATAATACTTTATTATTATCGTAAATAATATAAGCAAAATGAGTGCATTTACAGAATTTTCAATAATATATCCTAGAATTATCAAAAATATTATTCCTTTCCATGCGATACATATTAATGTATAAGAAAATTATGATTTTTCGACAAATGTTGCATTTGGGCGACTCTAGAGCACGAATCTACTACTTTTGCTTTGATTTTTGTGTAATAAACACTTTCCAATATAGTTGAAAAGTGTTTAAGACTTTGGTCATGTTGCCTGTCATTCTGTCTATATATCCGTTCTCGTGATAACCACTGTAGAAATGACTTTATCAAAATAAAAATTCAGTATATTTTTAAGACGGTCTGTGGAACATACGGAAGTGAAAATGAATAATATCACCCAATTAGTTTTTGGACTTAACCTGGGATGAAAACATGAAATACATTGTACCCTAAAGGGTCCAATTTTCAAACATTTTTTAAGCTAAGTTGAAATTTACGAATTGCTTCTACAATTTAAGGAAATATTCAAAATATCACATAAAATGAATAAAATAATGTTCAAAAAATATGTTGGGTAATTTTAAAAATAAATTTGAAATAGTAATTACACCTATGATATATGACAGTATCCCGTGACTCGTTGCAAAATAAAAAAATCTGATGTGGTCAGCACATGACTTTCTTTATATAATTCAATGAATTTACTCCTATTACAGTCAAAATATAATGTATAAGATCCACGGTACTGTGTTTTTAAAATTGAATTGTACATTTGGCGATTTTCAGGATGACAACATATATTTCAAAGTACACAATTAACTTATAACTCTAAATAAACAATTATCAATATTGATAACATCCTCAATAAGCGATACAGTCCATATATTAAAATATTTATTCATTAATTCATCAATTAGTCGTTACTTTTTTTAATTTAGCGTCATTTTTGCAATTTTGAAGATATTTTCGCCAATGTGGGGCGAAAATCGCGAAGTTGTCCATACTTTGCAAGAATATTCGCCAAGTTCACTAAATGCATCACCAATTGTTACAGACAAGAGGATAGAAGAGCATTTCTTATTATACTAGACGATATGCCCGTCATATGATGGAAATCAGAATTTGTGAAACATCACTTCCCATTTGGTGTCATTTTAATCAATTTGGCGATATTTTTGTCACTTTGGCAACATTTAAAATAGTCGTCAAGTTGGCGACGTCCCGCTAAATTTCTTGCCAAGCGTTATGGACGGACGGACGGAGAAATGAGTTATTCTTATTGTCTACTCTTATGTTCTTTCCAAGATATTGAACTTTCATCAATTAGTCGTCATTTCATTGATTTAATGTCAGTTTCATCAGTTTGGCGAATTATTATCAGGTGTCATTTACGTGAATTTGGCAACATTCTTGGCAAAGTCAGCAAATTTGAGATATTCCGATAAATTCGTCACCAAAATGTTGCCAAATATTTCAGACGAAGAAATATGTTTCTTATAGCAGATTCTTATAATCTTTCCAAGATATTGAATTTTCGTCAATTATTCGGCAATTTCATTGATCAGCGTCATTTTTATGAATTTTGCGACATTTTCATGAATTTGGCAAAATTTTAAAACGTCGCTAACGAAACGTCACATACGAAATGACTATTTGCGTAACATAGTGATTTTTTCAAAATTTCACTCCGAAATTTAGAGGGGTTTCCGATACGATTGCGTTTAAAAGCAATGGGCTTCCAGCATTCACGGATTGTAATTTTTATGCAAAATTTCGTCCATTACGCAGTATTAGTTCTTCAGATGTCGTTTCCAGACACACACACACAAAGACATCACCTCAAAAACGTTTAATTCGTGTTCAAAGATGCTTGAAACGTGCTCTCCCGGCAAAAACTCGAATTCGAATTTTCGACCCCGTCATAATACTTTCCTTATACATGTATATAAGGAAAGTAATATAGCATCCATTTTTTTCAGCTGTGTAAAGATCTTAGTTTTGAAAGATCGTTTAAAATCATATTTAGTGTTGCATCCGTCATAAAACTGCTTTATTACTCCCCTTATATACATAGTATAATGTATGAGAAACGTATTGTGATGGGGTCAAAAATTCGGATTCGAATTCGAGTTTCGACGGGAGAGCACGTTTCAAGCATCCTTGAACAAGAATCGAACGTTTTTGAGATGATGTCTGTGTGTAATATCATGCGATAAATTTAGTGACATCATTCTTATGGATCTAGCTCGTTCCATTCTTGAGAAATACACTTTGGGTAATACTTTTGTATTTGGACCTCAAAAGTCATTTATCTGCTATAAGAATAACTTATTTCCATAACGCTTGGCTAGATTTTGGAGACGAATTTGGTGGAATGTCGCCTACTCGATGATTTTTTTAAATGTTGCCGGATTAACAAAAATGTAACCAAATTGATAAAAATGACGCTAAATCATTTAAAATTACGACTAATTGATGAACGTTTAATCTCTTGGAAAGAACATAAGAATAGACTATAAGAATAACCCATTTATCCGTTCGTAGCACTTATCCGTAGAAATTTGGCGGGACATTGCCAACTTGGCGACTATTTCAAATATCGCTAATGTGACAAAAATGTCACCACATTTATAGCAAGAAAGATCAATCCTGCATAAAGCATTCACTACGAAACACTTTACAACTGCAATGCAATTTTATTTAAACGTCTCTAAAATGCGATACATTCAGCAATAATATTTTTAAAATTATCACAATACTTTATTTATTATATATAATTTATTATAATAATTTATTATATTTGAAAACTTAAAACTTTATCGAAAAGAATGAACTTTATTCAAATGGCATCATTGATATATAAATGATCTGGCTCGCTATGACAAAGCAGTAAATATTTCATACATAAACTTTTTTTCATTCCTTTCATTCATCACAATACTACAATAATTTATTTTACTTAAAAACTTAAAACTATGGAGGTAAAAGTATTTTAACTCTATGCTTAAAACTTCATAAAATCGTCTTCGTCTCAATGTAAAATCAATGAATGTTTCATTCATATCAGCTATATTGAAGACTCCACACAGCAAACTAGTTTTGCATTAAATAAATTCAGCATTTCTTATACAGCTCATCTTACAGCTTGATGTGTTAATATTCTCCATGAGTGAAAATTAAGCTTCGTTGTAAAAATAATCAAAATTTGATGATCATTTAAACTCAAATATATTCTAATTGCGTTGTTTAAGAATATATATGCACAGAAATTAAACAAAAATAAAGCTGTTTTAGGACGGATACAACACTAAATATAAATTAGAAAGAAACTTTGAAAATGACAATTTTGACACAAGATGGATGCCATATTTTATTTTGAAGTTGGTCACGTAATCTCTTCATTTGATATGGGTGTAATTGTTATTTTAATTTTTATTTAAAAAACTTATGAAAATATTTTGCTGAAATTCTTTTTATATTTTTTGTGGTATAATTTGAATATTTCCTAAAACTTTCGAAGCAATTTGTGAATTTTAAATTCGCTCAAAAAATGTTTGAAAAATTGGGTCCCATGGGGTTCAATGTATTTCATTTTTTCAACCCTTGTTCAATCCAAAACTAATTGGATGATATTATTCATTTATATTCCCATAGGTCCCACCGACCGTCTGAATAACATGCTAAAATTTCATTTTGATAAAATCATTTTTACGGCAGTTATCATGCGAACAGACGGACAGGCAGAATGAACAAAGTCATAAACACTTTTCAACTATGCTGCAAAGTGTTAAAAATGACTTCGAAATGATCTTCTCTTCTTTTGTCTGTAACACTTGGTGATGCATTTAGCGAACTTGGTGAATAATTTAATAAAGTATGGCCAATTTGGCGATATTTGTCCCCAGATTGATAAAAATATCGTCAAAATTGAAAAAATGACGCCAAATTTATGCGAATGACGCCTAAATGATGAATTAATGGACAGATAACTTTATACAGCGAGAACATGGATTCATATCAACTTCTTTTAGGGAATTTAATTATATATTTTAATATAATTTTCTGAAGAGCAATATGCTCTTCAGAAAATACTAGAGAATACTAATAGAATTTGCACATTTTAGCTGTTGTACCATATACTTCCGGAAAGGTAAAAATTTTGTTTAGCTGTTTTTCCTACCTACTATTTCATAATAGCGTCGTTACGGTTACAGAAACTTTATGGCTTTTTCAGTCCCCCTTTTCTGATTTCAAACGCTTTCGACGGTTGAACCACAATAGTCCAGGTGCGACCTTGATATATGGGTTGTTAAGTTGGTCTGATGCTCAGCGGCCACTTTAGTGGTCGACGCCCAATTGTGTTCTGTTGTGAAAGTGGATGAATAGGCCAAAATGATCGGGGAGGATACCATTTGGATGGATTATTCGATGGTTATTTCTGTCTACTGGAGTGTTTCACGTCTGTTTGTTGGTGCAACAAAAAATAAACAAAATCAAATAAATGAATAGAAGTTATGAAAGAGTGTTGTGTTGTAGATTTAACCGCAGAACACGAGTTTGCTAGATGTTTGTATTTTTGTATGTATTGTTGCTATTTATTAGATAAGTTGAATTCAACAAAAAATGTTGTCGGACCTGATATAGGGGAGAGAAGGGATTTGCACGTGTGGTTAATCGTATGGCGTAGAATTTAAATATGATACAGTAAAATTATGGACTCCAGCGACTGATGCGTTCTTGTAATTTGTATGTGGAAAATTAACGTCTATTACTAGTTACACGATTTTACAAACGCGTAACAACTTCTATAAAAACAGCCTGAATTTTTTTATGCCCTTAAAAAATTTAAAATAGATTTGCAATTTTTACCCTCAGAAAATTTAAAATAGGTCTACAGTTTAATTTCCACTATTTTAAACCAAATTTATTCTTAAATGTTATTATTTATTATGTTTCTAAGCATTAAATGTAAAATTTATGTTACGATTTTATTTGTCATACATGTTTAAATCGGAATAAAATGATAGATGTGCATAGAAAATACATTTTTAGTAAAAATGATTTATGTTCCTCTTGCGATAATACGAAATTGCTTCAGTAAGAAAGCGTTGAATTAATAGTTAATTTAATTTAAATGCATTAAATTTCAATATACGATTCTTTAGGAATCAGTTTAATTTCCATAAAATATAAAGACCTCATTTTTTTATCTCTAATAGCAAAATACTTGGATTTTCAGAAATATTTAAAACGAAGATCTAGCTTGTGTTAGCGTTAACCACTTCATGAAATTTATTAATCCGCTTGGAAATTCGATGATTTTCTAAAAAGAAAAAAAATATTATAAATATCAAAAGATTATAATATATATAAACAAGACAGATCAATCATGCATAAAGCATTGATTATGAAACACTTTGCAACTTCAATACAATTTTAATTAAACATCTCTAAAAAATGCGATATATTCCTCGGTAATATTTTAAAAATTATCATAATGCTACATTAATTTATTATATTTGAAAACTTAAAACTTCATCGAAAAAAATGAACTTCATTCAAATGACGGCATTGAAATATAAATTGCCTGGTTTAAACATCTCTAAAATGTGATACATTCCTCGGTAATGATTTTAATGTTATCATAATACTACAATAATTTATTATATCTGAAAACGTCATCGAAAACAAATGAAATTTAGTCAACTGACGTCATCGAAATATGACACACCTGGGTCTCTCTATAAAAGCAGCACTTCATTGATAAACATTTTTCCATTAATTTCATTCATCATAATACTATAATTTATTTAATTTAAAAACTTAAGACATTGGAGGTACAAATAATTAAACTGTATGCTTAAAGCTTCATCGAAAAAATCGTCCTTCTCTAAGTAAAATCAACGAATATTTCATTCATATCAACTATATGCAGACTCCATAAGCTAAATAATTTTACGTTAAAGAAATGCAGCATATCTTATACAACTAATTCTACATATTTTGCAGTTTACATTTTCCATAAGTGAAAATTAGGCTTCATTGTAGAAATAATCAGAGTTCGATGATCATTTAAATTCAAATATATTATAATTCGGTTGTTTCAGTATGTAGATGCACAGAATTTAAGCAAAAATAAAGCCGTATTAGGACGGATACAACACTAAATGTGAATTAACAAGAAATATCAATCATGCATAATGCATTGATTATGAAATACTTTCCAACTTCAATGCATTTCATTTAAACATCTTTAAAATGCTATACACTCCTCGGTAATATTTTTAAAATTATCACAATACTACATTAATTTATTATATTTGAAAACTTAAAAGTTCATCGAAAAAAAGGAACTTCATTCAAAAGACATCAACTAAATATAAATCGCCTGGCTCCCCGGTAATATTTTTAATATTATCATAATACTACAATAATTTATTATATTTGAAAACTTCATCAAAAACAACTGAAATTTATTCAAATAACGCCATCGAAATATAGCAGGACTGGCTCTCTCTATAAAAGCAGCATTTCATTCCTACACATTTTCCCATTCATTTCATTCATCACAATACTATAATAATTTATTTTATTTAAAAACTTAAGACCATGGAGTTACAAGTAATTAAACTCTATGCTTAAAACACCATCGAAAGAAATCGTCTTTCTCGGTGTAAAATCAATGAATATTTCATTCTTATCAGCTATGCAGACTCCATGAGCTAAATAATTTTGCGTTAAAGAAATGCAGCAATTCTTATACAACTCATTCTACATATTTTGCTGTTTACATTTTACATAAGAGAAAAAAAAGGCTTCGTTGGAGAAATAATCAAATTCGGATGATCATTTAAATATAAAAAAATTGTAATTTCGCTGTTTCAGTATGTAGATGCACAGAATTTAAGCAAAAATAAAGCGGTTTTAGGACGGATGCAATACTGAATATGAAATAAAAAGAACTTTAAAAATCACGATTTTGAGACAAGATGGATGCCGTATTTCATTTTAAAGTGGGTCTCGTGATCTCTTCAGATAGTGGTCACGTGATCCCTTCACATAATGGTCACGTGACCGCTTCATATAAGAGGTGTAATTATTATTTAAATTTTTATTTAAAAAACTACTGAATATATTTTGCTGAATTTTTTTTATATATTTTATGGAACAATTTGAATATTACCTAAAATTTTCGAAGCATTTTGTGAGTTTTAAATCCGCTTAAAAATGTTTGAAAATTAAGTCTTATAGGGTTCAATGTATTTCATTTTTTCAACCCGGGTTCAATCCAAAACTAATTGGGTAATATTATTCATTTATATTCTCATAGGTTCCACAGACCGTCTGAGCAACATACTAAAATTTCATTTTGATTAAGTCATTTTTACGGCAGTTATCGTGCTAACGGGCGACAGACAGACAGACAGAATGAACAAAGTCACAAATACTTTTCAACTTTGTTGTAAAGTGTTAATAAAAATGGTATAATAAACATAAGAAACTTACAATAAATATAAAAAAATTATAATAAATGTCTTAACTAAATTATAATAAATGTAATAACTTTCAATTACTATAAAACTCTGAAGTAAATATAAAAAGTTCAATAAATGTAATACATATTTATAACTATATATTTTTACAGTAATTAAAAAAAAAGTAATTGCACTAAAAAAATGTTATACATGACTTCCTTATAGCAAAATGTGTTTCGCATATTTGGATATACAAAATGAAAATTATTACGTAAATATGAGTTTTCCTAAGAAAAAGTAGACTACAATATAACTCAATTGAAGAGAGGTATTTTCGTATTTTTGTATTTCAAATAGATTATTTTAGTCACCAAAGAATTAGTGTTATTACCTTTTATAACGGAATATTTTGGACGGAAAAACGTGACGCATAAAATTTCATATATTTCAGTGTAATTTAAAAATTTAATCCTACAAAAAGCTTTTCTACTTCTTAGAACTTTTAGATAAATATAAATTCTAGTTTTAACTAAATTATAATAAATGTAATAACTTTCAATTAATATATAAAACTCCGAAGTAAATATAAAAAGTTCAATAAATGTAATACATATTTATAACTATATATTTATACAGTAATTAAAAAAAAATAATTGCATTAAAAAAATGTTATACATGACTTCCTTATAGCAAAATGTGTTTCGCATATTTGGATATACAAAATGAAAATTATTACGTAAACATGAGTTTTCCTAAGAAAAAGTAGACAACAATATAACTCAATTGAAGAGAGGTATTTCCGTATTTTTGTATTTCAAATAGATTATTTTAGTCACCAAAGAATTAGTGTTATTACCTTTTACAACGGAATATTTTGGACGGAAAAACGTGACGCATAAAATTTCATATATTTCAGTGTAATTTAAAAATTTAATCCTACAAAAAGCTTTTCTACTTCTTAGAACTTTTAGATAAATATAAATTCTAGTTTTCGTCAAAACTTCAGCATTAACTGCAAAACAAAATGTACGCGATTCAAACCTAACTATTTTGACAGTTATGACAAGATCTAAACTAGTTTAAAGAAAAATCTATCTTTCGGCAGAACTCAATGTTATTCTAAGGTTTAACACCATCAAAGAAAATATATTTTGCAGTTTGCATAAAAGCCAGATATATGGGATGAATATTCACCGTGAGTTGAGATGTTTGGTTCTTTCTGTTTCCAAATTATGAACTTATCGTCCCTGCTTAGTTCAAAGGAAAATGTAAATTAGAATCATGCCTTGGACGGATTGGTAAAAAACATTAATGCTTCAGGGAAGAAAAATCAAATCAGATTGAATTTCGTATTCTTCAGCGAACTCTTCGCGTTCGCAATGGAATAAACATCTGTATGATTTTATGTATTTTTTTCTCACTCATTCAAAATTTCGAATACTGACGTATGAAATTTTCTAGGATTTGAGAATATGTATATTTCACAGGTAGAAATATTCAGACGCACTTGTTTGATATCAGAATTTGATTTTTATAATAATATACAAAGTTTCATCTTATGCTAATATTCATCCCTTTAACTTTCAATCAAACTGTTTCAGAGCTGCAGAAGCAGGATCTACTTAGAGCAAAGTGATTTCGCGCTATCAATTAAGAAAGTTTGCAGAGCCTCAAGTGACGAATTGAAAAAGTTAGCGTAATCTTATCTCCAAAACGCACCAAATTAGGCGTAACTTTTACTTTCCCTGCAATACATTGTAATGTATAGGGAAAGTATTGGAATTTTACCGAAAATCACAACTCGAGTTTTCGACGGATCTACACGTTTCGAGACCTATAGAATACGAGAAAACTATTTTTAGCGTGACGTCTGTGTGTGTGTCTGTGTATGTGTCTGTCTGTCTGTCTGTCTGTGCAATGTATGTATCCAATCTAACTAAATAACTAATGGACCGAATTTCATAAAATTTGGTATGTAAGTCACTTGGGTAAGACCCTGGTGCTTATTAGTTTTTGTTAGGGTTCATAACACCATAACCCGCCTTTCTTTGCGAAATGACCCGTAAAATTGTCATCTATCTACTCTAGCTAAAAAACTAGTTGACCAAATTTCACAAAATTTGGTAGATAAGTTACGTATAAGATGCTTTGGTGTTGTTTAGATTTTGGTACAAATCGGAAAAGAACAACCTGCATTTTTTTACAAAATGGCTCGCAAATATTTCATATATCCACCCTAGCTAAAATACTAATTGACCAAATTTCACAAAATTTGGTAAATAAGTTACTTGTGGGACATTCTGGTGCTGATTCGATTTTGGTACGATTCGGAAACGAAAAACTTGCCTTTTTTACAAAATATCCCGCAAAAATGAAAAATAATAATAAAGACTACGTATGCTGAAATGTATCAATTAAATTCTTATTTTATACGCAATTTTTGACAAGGAAGAGAATATAACACACTTCATTATACTTTAGGATTAACCGTTCTCAAAATATTTGAGATTTCTTGCATTTTTGTTACGCCGCTATCGGAAAAATATCCAATTACCAAATTAAAAAAAATGAATTAATAATGCAAATTTAGTGTTATTTGGTGCAATTAAACTCAATCGAATGAATTATTAAATAAATAAATAGATTATGAATTTGATTCTGCAGGGAAAGTCATGTGCTGCCCACATCAGATTTTTAATTGCAATGTTGCAGAGTTTTATCTAAATCTTTTGACGTGTTTGTTTGATATTAGAATTTGATTTTTATAATATACACAGTTGCCTCTTAATAATATGCATCACTTTAATTTTCAAGTAAAGTCTCTATCTAGAGCTGCAAAAGCAAGATCTACTTAAAGCAAATTGACTATGCGCTATCAATTGATTATGCCTTGAGTTTGAAGCGCCTGAGGATACGAATTGAAGAAGTTATAATTTTCCTATCTCCAAATCGAACCAAAATAGGAGCTGCATTTTTAATTATAAAATCGTAGAGTCTTATCTATTTAGTATAAAAATACGTATGATATGCACATACCCATGTACACAAACTATAAAGAATGTGGTCAACACAAATCGAAAATTATGTAAATATATTGTTACACTGAAGATTTTCCGAAAGAAAAGACGAATGCACAAGAAACATAAAAATCCGTGCAATAAGCTACATTTTATTTATTTATAATTATCCATTTTGTGGTAAAAAATATTGCATAAAAATGACACATAATTCATTCAGTACGACAATTATCAATTTTCGTTGGCATTATTCTGTATAGTTTGTGTGCATGTATGTTATGGACAAATTGCACATTTTTACACATTACATGCAGAACATTCTACGACTTAGCAATTGAAAATTTCCACCATTTCGTTTCTTTAAGGTAGGATTTCCAAATTCAATTCGCCACTAACAGCGCAGCACAGCTAACAGCGCAAAGAAATCTAGTTTCAACTACATTTAAAAGTGGAAAGACTTTGCATTCGCAAGCATGTGAAATGAAAAACCGCAAATTCTCTAAAAATTCCAATTTCAAATGCAATGAAGAGAACTGAGGAAGCGACAGGGGTTTCAGCGTCATCAGTTAAAAAGATAAAACGTGAGGGGAAATTGCTTAATGACACTGAGATTAGTATTTTATCTTTTTGAACAATTTACAAGTATCGCAGCTATTTTAAAAGTCACACAAAATGAATGGAAAAAACACTGTGAACAAACACATTGAAAAAATAGAGAATATTTATTGGAAGAAAGATGGACTGATAAAAGATATTGTGGATAAATTTGTGATAAATCTGTCGGATAGCCATTCAGACTTTTCTTCAAGTAAAAACATTTCAAGTGATTCGGACATAGTAGATAATAGTTATTCCAATGAATGTGAATGAATATTTTATAATTGATTGAAAAATATGAAAAGAATGAATATTTTAAAGTCATAATTTTGCTTATTTATCATTTATTTTTTCCTTTTTGCTGACTAATAACTGTGTAACTTGCTGATTGAAAACTGTAATGATTTTCATTTAATTCGAAATTTAGTTTTAAACAAAAGGATATAAATTCTAGTTTTAAATTGTAAGCTTTCCTCTCCCAAAATCGCCCGAATCTAAAAGAAAATATTTAAAACTACTTTGTTCTAATAGATTGACGGCTTTCCGTAGCCGCTGTCGCCTATAATAATAAATTATTTTCTGAATTTAAATGACGAGGAATTTTTAAGTTAATCTATAATTTAATGTCATTTAATACGAAAATTTTGTTTAACTGTTGGATAAAAAACATCTACTTGTTTCTTTTAGTACATCATGATAAACGAAACGGATTCCTCGCTTAACGAAGTGCGCTTGATTTGCCAAATGTTGCAGTCGATTTTAAACCTTTCTCCCTCCTTTATTTGACTCGTCTACTTGCGGCAACCCTGTTCAGAGACTTTCTCGTGGCGGTAGGACAGTAGTCACGCAGGGAAGGTGGCACCAACGGTGGTAATGTTTGACGAGGAAAATAATGAGAACAACTCTATTACTCTGCCTACGCGGTGGTCGAACGGCCAAGGCGAGCGTTTCCAAGCCATTGTTCGGCCGCCGCGTTGTGGGTTCGAGTCCCACGTAATGCATGGATGTTGTGTTGTTAGGCGTAGTGTGTTCCGCTCCCTCTGGTGCGCTTAGGGCAACGTCCCAGGAAGCTAAATGGTTCGCTTTTCTGGCCGATATTTAGGCGAATGATGGAAGTCAAGTGCCTGGCCATTTGATAAAAAAAAATTAATTACTCTAGGACTAACCGATCTCGAGATATTTGAGATTTTTCGCATTTCTGTTATGTCGCTTTTGGGGAAATGGCCAATTATCAAATAAAACAGAAATTGAATTAAAAATGCAAATTCAGTGTTATTCTGTGCAATTCAACTCTATTTAATGAATTATTAAAGAAATAAAGAAAAATGAATTAAGGTCTGCAGAGAAAGTCATGTGCTGCCCACATTAGATTTTGTATTTTATGAGAATTTTTCTAATAAATTTATTTGACAAATATGCCATGTATCGCGCACTGTTCATGATACTGTTCTAATATTTATGTCATTCAATTTGTAATGAAAAGTTACTGACGAAATGATTAATTGAGCAACATTATTGGAGGTTCTGAATTTTTAATGACTTTTTCAAACTTTCATTTAAAAATGTTTGGGTCTTGCGAACTTTCGATTACATTTAAAAAAAAACTAATTTAGGCAGCGCATGGCTTTCCTTGCAGACTTCAATTCATATTTTCCTGATTTCTTTAATAATGCATTAGATTGAGTTTAATTGCACCAAATAACACTAAATTTGCATTTTTAACTCAAGTTTTGTTTTTATTTGGTGATTGAACATTTTTCCGATAGCGCCGTAGCAAAAATGCAAAAAATCTCAAATATCTTGAGAACGGTTAGTACTAAAGTATAAGGGAATGTGTTATATTCTTTTCCTCGTCAAGAATTGCGTATGAAACAAGAATTTAATTGATACATTTCAGCATACGTAGTCTTTTCTTTTCTTTTTTTTTTTTAGATTTTGGCGATTTTTGTGGGCCATTTCGTAAAAAAAGGCAGGTTGTTCTTTTATGAATCGCACCAAAATCGAATCAGCACCAGAGTATCCCACAAGTAACTTATCTACCAAATATTGTGAAATTTGGTCAATTAGTATTTTAGCTAGGGTGGATACATGAAATTTTTTCAGGCAATTTCGTAAAAAAAGATGGGTTCTTCTTTTTCCGAATCGTACTAAATTCTAATCAGCACCAGAGTATCTAACAAGTAACTTATCTTCCAAATTTTGTGAAATTTGGTAAATTAGTATTTTAGCTAGAGCGGATAAATGAAATTTTTACGGGCCATTTCGCAAATAAAGGCGGGTTCTGTTTTTACGAATCGTACCAAAAATTAATAAGCACCAGGGTCACATCCAAGTGACTTATTTATCAAATTTTATATTCATTAGTCTTTGAGTTAGAGTGGATACATACATTGTACAGACGCACAGACAAACGTCACCCTAAATATAGTTTTTTCGTATTCTAGATGTCTCGAAACGTGTAGATCCGTTGAAAACTCGAGTTGCGATTTTCGACATGATTCTAATACTTTCCCTATGCATTACCATAAATTGCAGGGAAAGTAAATATAGAGTTCCAGTATTCACTGACTAAAATATTTATACCAAAATCCGGTCGAAACGCTCCATCCGTTCGTGAGATATCGCATCTATAGACTCACGGATACGCAATCACACACACGCATACCCAAGCATCGCCGCACAAACTTTCGACTTTATGTTCAGAAATGCCTGAAACGGGCTCTTCCTTCGAAAACTTGAATTTGATTTTTCGACTCTGTCACACCAATTTTCCTGCCAACGGCCGTACCATGCGGAAAACACCGGTTCTCGTTAGATCACCGAAGTGAGGCAGCATCGGGCGCGGTTAGTACTTGGGTGGGTGACCACCTGGGAACACCGTGTTCTGTTGGCGCATTTCGGGCGCGGTAGCTCGATTGTTTGTGCCCTGGATTTGCACGCTGCCACAACTGCCGCCGTGTCTATGCAGAGTACGATCACGTTAAACATGTGGGTCCGTAAGCCCTTCTGAGAGGTTGGTGGTAGGGGAAGGAGGGTACGGTCCCTGTGGATGCCTCCCCCACTGGGTTCCGGTCTAAATTGGGTAGCACTTCCCGGCCGTCCAAACAATTACCTTACACCTTTCTGGTAGACCGGACGGTCTGGGTCTCAACAACAACAACACCAATTTACCTATACATTATACTACGCATATGGGGAAAGTAAAAAACACGAATCAGTTCATCTTAGGAAAGCACTTGCTCTAACAACTGAGAGAAAGAATCTTAAAATTAAATTTTTTGTTAGCTAACAACTTAATAAAGGTTAAATAACATATGAACCGGTTTTAAAGGCCAAAAAAAGACTTCTTAAAGACAAATCATACAGAGCATCAGTACCAACGGGAGAAAATGCTCAAACGCACAGTATCGAACTTGCTCTCACTTGTACAAGCTATTTATCTTATTTGGCATGAAGAAAAAGACTCGTTTTTGCCTTTGACATGTGTAAAGGATCTTGCTGCTCCAACCCGGAATCGAACCACGGATCTTTGTATTGGCCAGTCGACGATCTACTGCTGAGCTATTGGGGCGGAATTGCAAGCTGTTATCATTGAAGTAGACTCGGCATTTTCTTCCAGATGTTAGATTGACAGATAACTTGACAATCTGACTGACAAGTTCCTGTTATTTTTGCCTCAAATTAGTCTGTTGTTGCTATTTTTATCCTCCAGGTCATCTTTCTGGATGGTCGTTGACCTCCAGATTTAAACAGAATTCCAAGTTCTTATCATTGAAGTAGACTCTATACACCAGTTGATATATTAACACTTTCCTTATATACAAAATGTATAAGGAAAGTATTGGAACTGGGTCGAAAATTCGAATTCGAGTTTTCGAAGGGAGAGCAAGTTTCAAGCATCCCTGATCACGAATCAAACATTTTTGAGGTGATGTCTGTGTGTGAAAGTATGTGTGTGTGTGTGTGAAAGTACATGTGTGTGTGCGTGTGTGTGTGTGTGTGTGTGTCAGAGAGTCTGTGGAGACGATATCTCACGAACGAATGGAGTGATTCGAATGAAATTTGGTACATAAATCACAATCCATGAATACTGGAAGCTTATTGCTTTAAAACACAATCGAATGTTCAGAATCCTCCTACATTTTCGAGTGAAATTTTGAAAAAATCATCAAAAAATCAAAACCTTTAATAAAGTTACGCAAATACACATGTCTTATGCAATTTTTCCTTAGAAAACGATTGACATAAATTTTAGAACGCTGAATTTCATGAACCGTTCTCGAGACGTTGAAAACTTTTCAAATAAATTTATCAAAAAGTCCCGTGAATTAAAAAAAATATATTAACTGTTGAGAAACATGCTCACTTTTCATATGTAATATCATGCGATAAATTAGGTGACATCATTCTAGTGGATCTAACTCGTTCCATTCACGAGAAAATATACTTTGAAAAATACTTTTGTATTTGAACGCCAATAGTCATTTGTCTGCTGTAAGAATAACTTATTTCTCCGTCCATAACACTTGGTGAGATTTTGGCGACGAATTTAGCGGGATGTCGCCAACTTGGTGACATTTTTAAATATTCTCAAATTAACGAAAATCTCGCCAAATGGATAAAAATGAATGAAATGCTAAATCAATGAAAATGACGACTAATTCAAGAAAATTTGATATCTTTGAAAGAATATAAGTATCTACTATAAGAATAACATTTTTTTAACTGTAAAAGTAGTAAATTCATTGCATTATATAAGGAAAGTCATGTGTTGCCCACATCAGATTTTTTGAAGTTCTTTATGTTATTTACTAACAAATAATTTATTTTTTACAGTGTATCTGAGTCACAGACTGAACGTGTTTAGTTATAATTTTTCATCTACACATGAGAATGTATATTCGAAGTAACAGAGCATCAAATTAATTCTGAATTTCATAAGCCTGGATATTAAGAATGCACAAATTTTTAAACTCCTCAAAATTGTTTAAAAATGCGTACTTCTAAAATCCGTATTAAATATAATTTTAATCCCTGACTGACATTAAATTCCAGATTAAATCAATGACTACAAAGTTATTTGACGCTTTAAATCATAATTTTATTTTTAAAATGACAACTGACAAATATTCCAAGAATTTAATTTGTCGCTAAGCCACTCACTATTTTAAACGCGTCTTCAAAATCGCCTTAGAGCATATTTATGAAAGTGAAAAACACTAAGAGCTACCGAAACATATTCAATACGGGAAAAATGTGATTTACGATATTTTCTTCGACAAGATAATCAATAATTCTTTCCGTAACAATCATTAAAACTCACTCTTAAAGTATTAATAAGTAATGAATAGAAAATGACATCTAAGCCTTTGCCCTCAGAATTTTTCTCTGCTACATCTTTACTTGCATCAATAAATGATTAGTAATCACTTTATAATGAGTATAGTTAAATGATAAGAGGATAATACGATTATTTTTATTTTAGCTGAAAGAAATTAAAGTGCAATTGTATTAAATTTAAATGCAGAAAATCGTTGAAACATATCCATTGTGTATTTTGTGGAAATTAATGCTAGAATTGTAAATGGTGGGAAATGATGCTTGTAAAGAAGTAAAAATGCGAGAATTTAATTTTAAATTGGATTTGCTCGCTATAATCATCGCTTGAATAAAAATCTACTTTTTTTATTTTCTCTACAATAAGCGGTATGCACACGATTCCCTGTAATTTTCTAAGGAAAGGTACAAGAGTTAATTATACACCGTTAAATTTATCTATAGTAAAGTGTGACCATTCTATGCCGAATATAAGTGACTGCAGCAACGGAGGGTTTAAAAACTTAGTATAAGAACACGGCAACAAAGCCAGAAGGGAGAAAAATGTCAATTGCATAGTTACTGAAGATTATCTAGCTAGTAGGAATCTTCTTCAAGAAGGTACGAAACGCGTATATGGAATGTAACAAATTTTTGTCAAAGGGTCGTATCATTAAAGGCCGTAACACGGTGATGCTTGCAATGCTTGTCAAAATACGCGGTCATACTCTTCCTTGAATTAAAACGTGCATTGTTACTGACGGAAGCCACTTTATACATGCATATATTAAATTCCTGTGAATGTAAGTTTTTTTTTCTTTTATATGCCCACTATTCACCAATACCCATAATATAACAACTGAATATATGACAACTATTTTCCAATAGCCATACTGTGTGAAATAAATACCTGCTATAATAGTTTTCTTTTAACAGTTGTGTCAATTTTTACTCGCATTAAACAATGCTGTACATCTTTGAAATTAGCTTTTATTATCGTCTTAACTCGCCTTATCGCTAAACTTGTATCAAATTGTTTAATACTCCGCTAGAGGGCGCTGCTATGACTTTTATTCCATCAGACACAGTAGCGTGTCAGAAAAAATGGGGGTTGGGGGGCGGCTTTGGTATCAAAATATTTTGTTTCTGTGAGACCAGAAAAGATATCACATTTGATGAGACAGTTTTATGTATAAATTTATGGAGGCCAAAACGGCGGACAATACGTGTAGTCCGACTGGCTACGAATTTTCTCACTCCGTGAAGCACCTGGGCCTTACGAGATGTGGAATGGTTCCATTGGTTAAAGGAGTAACCATTAAAAAAAAGATGTTACGTCAAATTTAATGCGGCAAATAGAAGAAAAGGGGGAGTTACCTCCCCCCCAAGGAAGCACAGCCTGTGACCCGAGAATCAAGCAGAATTTATGAAGATTTGACTTAAGAAGAACGTGAGCAGATTTGTGCAACTTGTGCACATATAGCTTGTGCAACATGACTTAAGACTTGTGAAAATGTTCCAAAAACATTGGCTAGATCTATATAGGGTGGAGTGCAACCAGATGTACGAGAAGGAGCCACACTCCAAAGAGTTATGGCGGTGCAAATAACTGATGCAAGCATTTGATATATGATCAAAGCCCAAGACGGATTTGAAGGTATGTGCTCATTAACAATCACAGGTCATAGACACATGATAGTAATTTTAATAATTCTGGTCACATATGTCCCCTCCGCCGCAATAATTAATGAGAATAATTGCTGTTAAGCATATAATTAATAATATGAATAATTGGTGTAATTAAATAATTTAGATTTGATGTTGTTCATAAATGTTTTATAGTTAAAGTTTAAATGGTGTATTCAAGGTATATTATAATAATTAATTATTCCTTTACAGGACTCACACGAAAGTTAAATAATTAGAGGGTTTTATATAGCGGCACAACTAGCAATGTGCGATTAAATACTAAATCCACTATGTATTAATTAACGGCCATGTCAATCTTAATGAATATTAATATTAAAAGTATAACTTTAGATATCTTTCCCACAGTTTCCAATTTTCCCGAACTTCAATGGGTTTCGATGGGTTCCAGGGGGTATGACCCCCAAATTTACACACCGTGGAGACGTCACTGATAAAGGCATAATCACTTTGTATAGATAGATAGAAAGTGTACACTTCTGAATCTTTTCACAGAGTTGTTGGGTGTTTGGAAGATGATTGTGTCAAAAATCAGATTTTCTGATTTTTATGGATTTATACATTTTGTGAATCCCTGAATATGAATCTTATTACATTCCGCAATATCTATCTAGTTTTCATATGGTGTATTCCTGTTTATCAGCTATATAGAATAAACATAGGTTTATCAGCTATTAATTTTCAATATGTATCACGTGCATTTCGTTTTCACTCGGAACAGCAGGAAAACGGCAATTTTAATGCTTTATGTTTTAACGCTTATAATTTAGCAAAAGCCAGTAAAAATGAATATTTTTAAAATGCGATATTGAATACAGTAACATATCTTTAATCTAGAAAAAATGGATGTGAAATGGGGGATGGCCATAGAATTTACAAAAATTACTTCGACGCCAGAACGGAGATGCGTGGTTCGATTCCTGGTTGGAGCAGAAACGTTCTTTACAATGACGTCTGAATGAATTTACCCTGTAGGTTAGTGCAGTGATGTTAGGGGTCTTTATTTCTATCCAAATCGCCCAACCTACTCGAAGGTACAGGCGGCTTTAGGACGGACACCACACTAAATATAAATTAAAAAGAACTTTAAAAATCATAATTTTGACACAAGATGGATGACATTTTATTTTGAAGTGGGTCACGTGATCTCTCCATATGATATGGGTGTAATTATTATTTTAATTTTTAATTAAAAAGCTACCAAATATATTTTACTGAATTTTTTTTATATTTCTTTATGGAATAATTTGAATATTTCCTAAAATTTTTGAAGCAATTTGTGAATTTTAAATTCGTTTGAAAAATGTTTGAAAAATCAGGTCCCATAGGGTTTAATGATCCCACAGGCGACACTGTCCCTGCCTAGACGACCGCGACAGTGTCGCGCATACCGAACTCAGGTCGAAATCCAGTTAGGGTGACATCTAGAGGCACCGCGTCTTTCCGGACTTCCCCTTCCACAAACCTATCGGAAGGACTTTCGGATCCACAGATTTAACGTGTTTATACTCCGCGACAACACGGGAAATATTTGAGCAGAGGCGGGAACCGAATTCGGGTCCTCCGACTGCAATCCTGGTACTTTAACCATTGAGCTATCCCGTCTGAAAGTGACCTTAGTACGATTAGTACGGGCTCAATTGACTTTGTATATTGACCGCCGATTTCAACTCAGGTGGACAAAGATCACGTATTATCCTGATCTGGTAAAAATAGTAGTAGTAGTCTTATCAGACTATACTGATGTAAAAATAGTAGAAGGTGGGTAATTAGATTGTCACGTTGCACGTACGAAGCAGAATGCGGAGTTCATTTCGAAGCCATTTTGTCCCAGTATCTCAACGATAGATCATCAGCCGGTCAGTACATAGATCCACGGTTCGATTCCCGGTTGAGGTAGCAAGATTCTTCACAATTTCTAAGTCGATTATGTAAACATATACTTACTTTGATGTTAAGGCGTGGCTGGATGCTGACTAAGATTATCCTATATTTAATCTATTGTAATCCTATTTTTATTCTATTTTAATTATCACCCTATATACCAGAATATTCTACTTTGTAAGAGTAAGCAATTGGGGATAGCGTGGTGGCTACAATGCTATCTGAAGAAGTTTATAAAGAAGATAACTTCTTGCCAAAATAAAGTGATTAATGTAAAATAACTCTTGAATTATGCCATAAAATCTGTTTCAGAATGTAAAAATGAACAAATGCATGTGCTCTACAATTACTTGAGGCATTGAGGAAGATATAATATATGAAATAAAGTAAGAAACATTACAGTAAGAATAGACATATTTTTAACCTGAGCAGCAACTGCTTTAAATTTACCAGGGCGAGAACAACGTCGATGTAAAGTTTAATTGAAATATTGTGAAACAGCCGATTTTCTGCAAGAAATCATCAAAAAGTAAGAAAAAACAAGAAAGATCATTCATGCTTAAAGCATTGATCATGAAACACTTTCTAACTTCAATGCAATTTTATTTAAACATCTCTAAATGACAATAAATTCCTCGATAATATTTTAAAACTTATCACAATACTACATTAATTTATTATATTTGAAAACATAAACCTTCATCGAAAAAAATGAACTTCATTCAAATGACGGCATTGAAACATAAATTGTCTGGTTTAAACATCTCTAAAATGCGATGCATTCCTCGGTAATAATTTTAGAATTATCATAATATTACGATAATTTATTATATTTGAAAACTTCATCGAAAACAACTAAAATTCATTCAAATGACGTCATACAAAAAATAACACGCCTGTCTCTCTCTATAAAAGCAGCATTTCATTCATAACATTTTCCCATTCGTTTCGTTCCTCACAATACTATAATAATTTATTTTATATAAAATTATTATAATTTATTTTGCTCCATGGTCTTAATTGTATTTTATTTAAATTAAGACCATGGAGCTACAAGTAAATAAACTCTATGCTTAAAACTTCATCGAAAAAAAAATCGCCCTTTTCTTTGTAAAATCAATGAATATTTCATTCATATCAGCTATGCAGATGACATGTGCTAAATAATTTTATGTTAAAGAAATACAGCAATTCTAATGCAACTTATTCTACATATTTTGCTGTTTACATTTTACATAAGTAAAAAATAGGTTTCGTTGTAGAAATAGTCAAATTTGGATGAGCATTATAACTGAAATATATTGTAATTGCGTTGTTTCAGTATGTAGATGTACAGAATTAAAGCAAAAATAAAGTGGTTTTAGGACGGATACAACACTCATTATGAATTAAAAAGAACTTTAAAAATCACGATTTTGGGACAAGATGGATGCCATATATCATTTTGCAGTGGGTCACGTGATATTTTCATATCATGGTCACGTGAGCGCTTCATATAACAGGTGTAACTATTATTTTATTTTTATTTAAAAAACTACAGAATATATTTCGCTGAATGTTTCTTTATATATTTTATGGAACAATTTGAATATTACCTAAAAATTTCGAAGCAATTTGTAAATTTTAAATCCGCTTAAAAAATGTTTGAAAAATTAGGTCCCATAGGGCTCAATGTATTTCATTTATTCAACCCGGGTTCTATCCAAAACTAATTGGGTGATATTATTCATTTATATTCCCATAGGTACTACAGACCGTCTGAACAACATACTAAAATTTCATTTTGATTAAGTCAATTTTAAGGCAGTTATCGTGCTGACGGACAGACTGACAGAACGACAGACAGACAGACAGAATGAACAAAGCCATAAACACTTTTCAACTTTGTTGTGAAATGTTAAAAACTAAGTAAAAAAAAGTAAAAGTAAGTTAAAAGTAAGTAAAAAAAATATTATCAATCAAATATTGAGTTTGATACATATAATTGTGTGGAACAGTAATCAATCCTGACTACTCTTCCACACAAATTTTCTGGATTAACAAAGTTCCAGTGTATTTCTGTCATACATTAAACTCTAAGATTAAAAATCGCATAATAAACACAACATGTATGATTATTTTTAAGTAATGGTATTTGTTAACAGATGCAAACAAAATTAATTCCATTTATTTACATTAGTAATTACGTTTTATTCCAATAAAGATCATTAATGTGTATCAAGTGACACCACGGATAACTAATGAACAAGAAAGATCAATCATGCTTAAAGCATTGATTATGAAACACTTTCCAACTTCAATGCAATTTTATTTAAAAAAGTCGAAAATGCAATACATTCCTCGGTAATATTTTAAAACTTATCACGATACTACATTAATTTATTATATTTGAAAACTTAAACCTTCATTGAAAAAAATGAACTTCCTTCAAATGACGGCATTGAAGTATAAATTGATTGGTTTAAATATCTTTAAAATGCGATACATTCCACGGTAATATTTTTAAAACTATCATAATACTACGATAATTTATTATATTTGAAAACTTCATCGAAAACAACTGAAATTAATTCAAATGACGTCATAGAAAAAATAACACGCCTGGATCTCTCTATAAAAACAGGATTTCATTCATAACTTTCTCCCATTCATTTCATTCATCACAATACTATAATAATTTATTTTATTTAAAAATTAAGACCATGGAGCTACAAGTAATTAAACTCGATGCTTAAAACTTCATCGAAAAAAACCGTCCTTATCTTTATGAAATCAATTAATATTTCATTCATATCAGCCATGCAGACTCCATGGACTAAATTATTTTGTGTTAAAGAAATAGAGCAATTCTAATACAACTCATTCTACATATTTTGCTGTTTACATTTTACATAGGTGAAAAATAGGCTTAATAGTAGAAATAATCAAATTTGGATAATCATTTAAACTCAAATATATTGTATTTGCGCTGTTTAAGTATGTAGATGCACAGAATTTAAGCAAAAATAAAGTAGTTTTAGGACGGATACAACACACAATATGAATTAAAAAGAACTTTAAAAAATCGCGAGTTTGAATCAAGATGGATGCCATATATCATTTTGAAGTGGTAAACTCAAATATATTGTATTGGCGTTGTTTAAGTATGTAGATGCACAGAATTTAAGCAAAAATAAAGTAGTTTTAGGACGGATACAACACTCAATATGAAATAAAAAGAACTTAAAAAAATCGCGATTTTGAAACAAGATGGATGCCATATGTCATTTTCATGTGGGTCATGTGATCGTTTCATATCATCGTCACGTGATTGTTTCATATAAGAGGTGTAGTTATTATTTTAATTTTTATTTAAAGAACTACTGAATATATTTCACTGATTTTTTTTTATATATTTTATGGAACAATTTAAATATTACCTAAAATTTTCGAAGCAATTTGTGAATTTTAAATTTGCTTAAAAAATGTTTGAAAAATTAAGTCCCATAGGGCTCAATGTATTTCATTTTTTCAACCCGGGTTCAATCAAAAACTAATTGGGTGATATTATTCATTTATATTCCCATAGGTCCTACAGACCGTCTGAACAACATACTAAAATTTCATTTCGAGTAAGTCATTTTTACGGCAGTTATCGTGCTAACGGACAGACAGACAGACAGACAGACAGAATGAACAAAGTCATAAACACTTTTCAACTTTGTTGTAAAGTGTTAACAAGGAAGATCAATCATGCTTAAAGCATTGATTATGAAACACTTTCCAACTTCAATGCAATTTTATTTTTAAAAAGTCGAAAATGCAATACATTCCACGGTAATATTTTAACAAGAAAGATCAATCATCCTTAAAGCATTGATTATGAAACATTTTCCAACTCCAATGCAATTTTATTTAAACATGTCTAAAATGCAATACATTCCTCGGTAATATTTCAAAACTTATCACAATACTACATTAATTTATTATATTTGAAACCTTAAACCTTCATCGAAAAAAATTAACTTCATTCAAATGACGGCAATAAAGTATAAATTGCCTGGTTTAAGAATCTCTTAAATGTTATACATTCCTCGGTAATAATTTTAGAATTATCATAATACTACGATAATTTATTATATTTGAAAATTTCATCGAAAACAACTGAAATCCATTCAAATGACGTCATAAAAAAATAACACGCCTGGCTCTCTCTATAAAAGCAACATTTCATTCATAAATAATTCCCCCATTCATGCCATTCATCACAATACTATAATAATTTATTTTATTTAAAAATTAAGACCATTGAGCTGCAAGTAAGTAAACTCAATGCGTAAAACTTCATCGAAAAATATCGTCCTTCTCTTTCTAAAATCAATGAATTCATATCAGCTAAGCAGACTCCATGGACTAAATGATTTTGTGTTAAAGAATTACAGCGATTCTAATACAACTCATTCTACATATTTTGCTGTTTACATTTTACATAGGTGAAAAATAGGCTTAATAGTAGAAATAATCAAATTTGGAAGAGCATTTAAGCTGAAATATATTGTCATTGCGTTGTTTCAGTATGTAGATGCACAGAATTTAGGCAAAAATAAAGTAATTTTAGGACGGATACAACACTCAATATGAATTAAAAAGAACTTTAAAAATCACGATTTTGACACAAAATGGATGCCATATATCATTTTGAAGTGGGTCATGTGATCGTTTCATATCATGGACACGTGATCGCTTAATATAAGAGGTGTTATTATTATTTTAATTTTTATTTAAAAAACAACTGAATATATTACGCTGAATTTTTTTTTATATATTTTATGGAACAATTTGAATATTGCCTAAAATTTTCGAAGCAATTTGTGAATTTTAAATCCGCTTAAAAAATGCTTGAAAATTTAGGTCCCATAGGGCTCAATGTATTCCATTTTTTCAACCCGGGTTCAATCCAAAACTAATTGGGTGATATTATTCATTTATATTCCCATAGGTCCTATAGACCGTCTGAACAACATACTAAAATTTCATTTTGATTAAGTCATTTTTACGGCAGTTATCGTGCTAACGGACAGACAGACAGACAGACAGACAGACAGACAGACAGACAGACAGACAGACAGACAGACAGACAGACAGACAGAATGAACAAAGTCATAAACACTTTTCAACTTTGTTGTAAAGTGTTAAAAAACGATGTTTAAGTGTTATAATTTGAAACACACAAAAACGTTCACTTGGACGTTACATTGAAAAATAACGTAACTGAACTGTTGTTTAATTACGTGAAAATAGCAATTTGGTCTGATATATAAAAAGTTTTTAGCATGGTAGAACGCCAGAAGTGTGTATCGGTTTGTGTCTCAAATATTAGTTCAGTTATTTCAATTCATCCTGACTACTGTTCCTCACAAATATTCCGGATTAAAAAGGCATCGGTGCATTCACGTCATACAATAACAAGAGAGATTAATCATGCATGAAGCATTAATTATGAACCATTTTTCAACGGAAATGCAATTTTGTTTAAACATCCTTAAAATGCGATACATTCAGAGGCGATATTTTTTAAATTATCATAGTACAATAAATGGAAACTTAAAACTTCTTCAAAAAAGGCAATGGTATAAAATCGCTTGATTCTCTAGCTAAGTAAAATCAATGAAAATTCCATTCATGTCCCTTATATTCCAGACTCCAGATCTAAATAATGTTGCGTTAAAAATTCAGTAATTCTTATACAACTCATCTTACAATAACTTGTTTCGTTTACATTTTGCAAACGTTAAAATTTGGCTTCGTTGTAGAAATAATCAAAGTTTAGTGATCGTTTAAAATAAAAAATATTGTAATTACGTTAGCACAGAATTTAGAAACACAGATGATATGCAAATATAAAACGGTTTTAGGACGGATGCAACACTAAATATAAATACAAGAAAGATCAATCATGTATAAAGCATTGATTATAAAGTACTATCCAAATGTAACATAATTTAAACATTTCTAAAGTACGATACATTCAGCGGCGATATTATTTTAATTATTACAGAACTACAATAATTTATTTTACTTGGGAAATTTAAACCATTGAGGTAAAAGTACGTTCTAACTCCATGTTTAAAACTTCATTCAAACTTTATTCAAATGACGTCATCGAAATATAAAGTCTGGCTCGCTATGTAAAAGCAGTGAGTATATCATCCATAAGCTTTTATTCCAGACTCCAGAGTTAAATAATTTTGAGTGAAAAAAATCAGCAATTCTTTTACAACTCATCTTACAATCACTTGTTTACATTTTTTACATTTATGGATGCATAGAAAAAAATGCAAAAATAAAGCAGTTTTAGAACGCCTGCAATACTAAATATAAATTAATAGGAACTTTAAAATCATGATTTTGACACAAATTGGATGCCATATTTCATTTCGAAGTGGGTCACATGATCATTTTATTTTATATGGGTGTCATTAATATTTTAATTTTTATTTAAGAAACTACCGAACATATTTTGTTGAATTTTTTTATATATTTTATTAGTAAATTTGAACATTTCTTAAATTTTCCTAATTTGAACATTTCTTAAATTTTCCTATTTTGAACATTTCTTTGAATATTTCCTAAAAATTTCGAAGGAATTTGTGCATTTTAATTTCGCTTAAAAAATGCTTGAAAAATTAGGTCTCACAGGGTTCAATGTATATCATTTTTTTTTCAAACCGGGATCAATCCAAAACTATACGGATGATATTATACATTTACATTCCCAATAGGTCCCACAGAGTGTCTCAACAGAATACTTAAATTTCATTTTGATAAAGTTATTTTTACGGCAGTTATCGTGCGAATGGACAGATAGACAGATAGAATGAACAAAGTTATTAAAGTATTGAACTATGTTGTAAAGTGTTAAAAATGGTGTGTTAGTACTGTAATTTGATGGACAAAAATATGTTCACTTGCCTGTTACATTGAACAAAGTCGTAAATGAATTATTGTTTAATTACTTGAAAATAGCAATTTGGTCTGATTTATATACTTCCAAATAGCATGTTGGATTTGTTTTAAGCAGTTTTAGGCATCGTTGATTGTCAGAAACGAGTATTAGTTCAAATATTAATTCCGGTATTTCATTTCATCCAGACTACAGTTCCTCACAATAAGCCATGTTATACAATAAAAAGAAAGAATAGCAGAATGCTTGTTTATTTTCAGATAATGGAATTTGTTAAACAATGTATACATAATTAGTTTCATTTATTGTTTAATTACGTGAAAATAGCAATTCAGTCTGATATTTAAAATGTTTTAAGCATGCTAGATTGTTAGAAGCTAGTATCCATTTGTTTCTCAAATATTTGTTAAGGAAATGTGATAGGAATTTTATAAAATTGTTAATTGATTATTGTCTTTCTTTCGTTGTTCGATGTTTTTTTATAAAATATTTCAAGGTAGAAGCGGGATGAACGGGCAGAAACGGGTACACACACACACACACACACACACACACACACATATATATATATATATATATATATATATATATATATATATATATATAAACAGTGCGAATCTGATCAATATATTTATTTATCTCCAGTTTGAATGCATTATATCGTTGTTAAAACATTCTATGCAATGTTAATATTATTCTGCGAGTGTGTACAAGGGCATTACAGCCTCGTGCATTCTGGACTACATCTTGAAAAAATTCAAAACTAGCACACTTTTGACGCATACTTTTTTTTTTTTTTTTGCTGCCATTCTACGCGTTGGGTAATCTATGCCGAAAAGCGCATATTAAACCTGCTTATAAATGTTGTTATCTGAAAAGAGTGCAAATTCCTAGATTTGCATTATATGTATAAATTGTTTTAAATCCTTATAAACCAGAAACAGTTCAGCATCGTTTGAACTAAACCATTTGATAAAAGATTTTTCTAGCATCGTTTTTACAGCTATATTTCAGCCAACATTATTGAAATATTTGCTTATTATCTATCTTTACATATTTCCTTCCCTGCAAGATAATTAATCACTAACGCTTGTCTAATAATTGCAACAGTTTACTAAGCGAAAGAACTCAAAATTATTATTATTTTTTTAGAGCGGCATTTGTTACGGTTGAATAAATGATTAGTTTCATTTGTCTACGTTAATAATTAACACTTTCTTTCAATAAAGATCATTTAAGTTCTCTCTCCAGTGACACTGCAAATGACTAATGAGAAGTAAAATGGCGTTTTAGTCCTGGAAATTCGAAGACACAAAAATTGTCGCTTATCTGCTGAAATGAACAGAGGCTTAAATGAACTATTTTTTAAGTACGTGCAAATTACAAGTCATTCTGATATAAAAACATTTCAAAGCACAATATTGCTCTGTAACAAGTGTCTATCTCACTTAAACGTTCTTCAGGGAAGTATGTTAATAATTTTGTAAAATTTTAAATAAACTTGTGTTTTGAAATAATTTGACTAGCATGAGAGAAGTTTACATTGTGACTGTAAATTAGTTGATGCAAATAAGGATAGCTGGGCATTAATTGTTTCTTTGCTGTAAATGACGGTTGATTTGTAGATTTGCAAAATCGCCATAATTGCTGTAACTGACATTAAAGAGACTATTTGAATGGTAGAGAGTCAGTGTTCTAAGAATGCGATTTATTTGTTTGTGATAGTTAAGCATTTAATTGCTGTTTTACTGTAGATAACAGTTGATTTTTAATTCTGAAAAATCGCCATAATTGCTGTAAACAGCACTAAAGGAACGCCTTGAATGTTGAAAATCCAGTGTTCTAAGAATATGATTTCTTTGCTTGTGGTAGCTGAGCATTTAATTGTTTCTTTAATATAGATGAGGGTTGCTTTGTAGTTTTACTAAATCGCCATATTTGCTGTAAATAAAAATTTTTATTTGGAGGGGAGGGGGGTAAATAGTACGATTACTGCAGATACTTCTTCTGTTTTGGTTTTTTTTCTTGTAAATAGTACGATTACCGCAGATATTTCTGGTTTAGAGGTTTTCTGTAAATAGTACAATTGCTGTTAAAAGAACACGCGCCGAAGAAAAAATATTGTCCATTGTTGGCGGTAAATGACCGTCTTGAATACAATGAAGGAGATTTTAAATTTAATTAAGAAATTAATTAAAATTTTCGAAAAAAGGGTTCAAGGTGGATGAGATCGGATATAGATGCTACTGTGTGCAAAATCTCAGACCTATAGATATCGCGCGGCATCGCCGACAAACAAACAAACAGAAGGGTTTTTTCTTTTATTAAAATAAATAAAATTGTAAGTTTTGCTCCTATCTGTCTTTTATATTCAGCACGGAAGAATTCGCCTTTTCCCGTTTTGTAAGAATAACTAAAAAAATAAAATGTAGACTACAAATGATAAGAAATTACCACAAATTGCGAAACACATTTCTTTAAATTATGTATTACGTAAGAAAAATTTCTAATGGTAAATAAGAATTGCCTTGTGATTAACATTAGAAAGCAATAAATGAAAAAGTTTTTTCTGTCGTAAATTACGATAAACTCGTATCAAATACAAATATTTCAGACAAAATATTGCTTTATAACAAAACAAGCTCAATCTTTCCACGATATTTTATTACATATTTATTTCAGCAAAAGTTATTAAGAATTAATTCTTCACAGCATGCAATACTGCATGTTTTCTTCATAACTGCCATTTAAAGTGATTAATCATACAGCAGCTCAATAATTCTAGCAATTGTCTAATGGAAATAACTCTAATAACAATCTTTTGGAGAACTGTATTTGTTAACGGTTGAGAGCATAATTGGTTTTATTTGTTTGCGTTTATAATTAGCGCATTCTTCCGATAAAAATCATTAAAACGTTCCCAAGTGACACTATGAATGACTAATGAGAAGAAAAATGACATTAAAGCCCCATAAATCGTAAGGTAGTAAACTTTCCCGTTCGTCTCTTACAATACACAGAGCCATACATGGACACTTATTTAATTATGTGCAAATAGAAATTTAATCTGATATCAAAAGTGTTTTTACATGCCATTTTTCAGTAACAAGTAACAGTTCATCTCTTAAATGTTATTTCGGGGGGATGTAATAATGACTTTGTGAAAATGAAATTATTTCTGTTTTGTGAAAGTTTGCAAACTTAAGCCGTGTGGAGAAATAACTGGGAAGTAGAAATAAGTAAATAATTTTTCAGTAACAAGTATCGGTTTCTTTCTTAAATCTTTTCTTGGGGGAATGTGATATTTTAAATATGAATGTATTTATGTTTTGTGAAAGTTTGAAAACTTAAGCCGTGTAGAAATATAACCAAGAAGTAGAAGAAAGTAAGTAATTTTTCACTAACAATTACTAGTTCCTCTCTTCAACCTTATTTCAGGGAGATGTGATAATTAATTTGTAAAAATAAAATTATTTCTGCTTTATGAAAGTTTAAAAACTTAAGCTGTGTGGAAATATAACCAAGAAATAGAAGAAAGTAAGAAATTTTTCGTGCGGTATTTTCAAAAAATACTTTGTATTCCAACTTTTTACGAAAAGTGCTATTTCATCATTCACAACCACCAAAGAGGTATACTTCGTGGAGGACATTTCAAAAGGCAATTTAATTTACCATTTAGTCACAAAAAGCATTTATATATCTTTAGAAACTTTTGTTTTGAGCTGACAAATTTACCGTTGATAACGTATCTCCACAGATTCTTGTGCACCATTGGTCTGCCTGAAAACAGGTACGATTTATGTTTAGCAATTGTTGATACTGCAGAAAGGGGCCTCACAAATCCTTTGTCTGGGGCGATCTGATAGTGTCAATCCACCCCTGATAACCACACCTTACAGAGTGTCAGACCATTAGTATGCATCCTGCAATAAAATTATTATGCAGTCAGAAACATTTTTTCATATGTATTGTGGTGAAAGGAAGTTCCTACTATAAGGAAGTCAAACTTTAAGAAGGTTGATTTCATTAAGCGTATGGAACTTGGCCGCAATAACCCACCATACTTTCTTAGTGCGAGTTCCTGAAGTATAATTATATTAACATACTACACAATTAACTTCAACCATAATAAAGCTTAAAATAACATTATTTATTACACATATACAATTATGATTAACTTACATTAATTTTATATATATATATATATATACATATATATATATATATATATATATATATATATATATATATCTTACACTTTGTGTTATACAACAATTATATTATCCAAGATGATAACATTTATATACAAAAATCTGGTGTACCACAAGGTGACTGTAGTAGTAGTATACTCGCTAACTTATATCTTTATTATTATGAATGTCATTTTAACTCTAATTCATATATTATATATAGATATGTTGACGACTTAATTTGTATTATCATTGATGATTTCTATCCAATTAATATTGATTTTTACCCATCTAACCTAGAATTAATTCCTAATGAGCCTAGCGTTAGTCAAACTGTAAATTTTTTAGACCTTAATTTAGATACCTTCAATAATCATGTAATCACCAATCTATATGACAAAAAAGATTCTTACAATTTCACTATCATAAAACTGCTATCATATCAATCTTGTAATTCTATTCAATTGTTTAGAAATATTATTTTAAACCAGCTATTTCGAATACATCGACTTTCTGATCCTCGGTTTCACTTTCTCCACATCAATAATCTTAAACGCGTTTGTCAAAATTACCAGTATCCGGAAGTATTTGTAAATAATATTATTAATAATTTCAAATATACCACGTAATCATTTTAAACATGCATTATTTATCTTTGATTGGATAACTGAATTTTGAGAATTCACCCATTCTTATCACCTAACTTACCACTTGGCCTGAGTCTAATACTGTTTACTATTTTCGAATGACTGTTTTCCACTTTTCCTGAGTCTTATACTGATTACTCTTTTTGAAAGTCTCCATACATATTATGTATCGTTCAAATGTATTCATTCCGGTGCCCACTCGCATTGACGAAGTGAGGTGACATGCTCAGTCGCTTGTTCAACTTACACGCGGTGGCAATGCTTGTGAGTTCATATTATTTTTCTGATTTGTAATTCAATTGATTTATTTTTCTCCTTCCACTAGCCAGTAGACAGTTCCAATGGTGTCTATAGTTAAATGCTATCGCCACTGTCAGAAACTGGCTATTCCATCGGTTTTAATTCGAATTGTATGGCTGTCCTGATGAGAATGCAATTTCGAACTAATCGCCATTTTTGTGTAGTTTCAATTGATTGTTCTCTATGTCTTAATCTTTTATCTTGTGCTAATTATTATTGTTTTTTCTCATTTTTACCGTGTTTTATTTTTATTTTTATTTATATTTATATTTATATACTTTTACTTGTGAATTTTGTATCCTAATATTCTTCTCATCCCCCTTTACCATTGTAGTGATATGTTGCCTTCTATATCCTTAGTCTTGGTCTATAGTTACTCATTTGTAACAGATATGCTAGTGATGGGTTTTTTTGTACATACAGTATTTTATGCGTAATTTTCGATTAAAATCTTTCAATTTATATATATATATATATATACATATATATCTTTAGGGATATATATTTATAGTGTTTTATGCTGCTGTGCGCAAGTACACTAAAGTTCATTTCAATATTTTTCTTTAGAAATCTATCTTTTATATTTACATATATATATATATATATATATATATATATATATATAATATGAAAATACCGTGAAATAAAATATTATGAATTTATCAGAAATCACACTTGAAAGGCGCAAAGCTGCACTAAAAAGAGGATTAAAAATATTTTCAAAATGAAAAGAGGTATGGATGGAAGCAATGTACCAAAAGATGGCCGGGGGGGGGGGGGTTGTGACCCCCTCACCCCGGTTAAACATACTTTCCGTAACCGGGAGTGTTATTGCTCTCCGGGAGTGTTGTCGCGACGCAAAGTATGCATAACCGGGGTGAGGGGGTCACAACCCCCCCGGCCATCTTTTGGTGCATTGCTTCCTTCCATACCTCTTTTCATTTTGAAAAAAAAAAAAAAAAAAATATATATATATATATATATATATATATATATATATATATATATATATATATATATATATATATATATATATATATATATATATATATATATATATATATAAGGAAGAGACTGGGTGTGTGAGGTCGGACATCTATTTACCTAATATCATTATGACCTAAATTCAAAAATTATTTCATCCAAACCATTAATAAATTAGTAATTAAAAAGTAAAGTTATTTCACGAATGTCATTAAGAATGAATTCTTCATACCATACAATATTGAAAATGTTCTTCACAATTGCCACTTAAAATTATTTATTATATAATGAGCGCGATAATTATCCTATGGAGAACGATATTTGTTAACGGTTGAGTGTATATAATTAGTTTTATTCGTCGGCGTAAATAATTAGCGCATTATTTCAATGAAAATCAATCATTAAAATGATTCCTACTGACACTATGTATAACTAATGAGAAGGTAAATGACATTAATACAAATCGGAAAATTTTTCGTTTGTCTGTTACGATATGCAGAACCATAAATGAACATTTATTTAATTACGAGCAAATAGCAATTTATGCTAATGTAAAAAAAAAAAAAAAAATTCCTACGTGCTATTTTTCAACAAGTGTTAATTCTCTCTTAAACATTTTTCCTTGATAATGACATTGTAAAACTGAAATTATTATTGTTTTAAGAAATTTTGATTAGTAGCATTGAGTTTTAGTGCAATATTTTCGAAAAACAATTTATTTAAAAGTGTATTTATCATACAAAACTTCGTATACTGTAAGTAATTGAAACATCTTTACGTTTCGTAGCTGGAAAATGACACTAATTATTTAGTTTACGATTAAAATGAAAGAACAAAAGGCATTAAAATTCTTTAAGATATTGGTGTTATTACAAAAGTGTTATTATTTCAACGTTCACAATTACATCTTTTAATAAAATGTATTTTGCATTTAAAAACTCCATTTCTGAACCTGATTTAATCAAGAGCTGTATATAAATATATATATATATATATATATATTAATTTATACATTGCAGAGAACTCCGAAAGCTGTGATTTATTTCGTTGTATGCGATTGAAAAAAAATCGTTTTCCGTTTCTTTCATAATTTTAAAATTAATATTAATTGCACAAAATAACATGCATAATTATTTTAAATCGCATTGAATTTGCAGTTTCAATTATATTTCCGTTCTCATTTAGAGACTGGATTTATTTTCAAAGCCAGCGTGGTAAAAATGCAAAAACTGAAATATATCTAGAACTGTTAGCTCTAAAGTTATAGGATGGATCTTATCATTTTAATCGTCGAATACTATATATTAAACAATCGTTCAATTGATACATTTAAAGAGACGTAGTCTTTTATTTCAGATTTGAACGATTTTTTGGGCCATTTCTCTAATAAAGGCACGTTATTGTTTTTCAGAGTCATACCAAATACAGTCAGCAGCATGATAACCCACAAGTGATTTATATACCGAATTTTGTGAAATTTAGTCAATTAGTTTTTTCTGATACAATGGACACAAAGAAATTTTGCAGCCATTCGCTTGCAGCAATTGCAGTCATAGTGGGACGATAGTTTTATTTTTTGTAGTTAAAGGCACTATTGCATCGAAGTATTACTTCCGATCAATATAACCTTTCATTATTTTTTACTTTCCTTATGTACATAATGTCTAAGGAAAGTATTGTGACGGGGTCGAAAATTCGAATTCGAGTTTTTGACAGGAGAGCACGTGTTAATCATCCCTGATCACGAATCAAACATTTTTGAAGTGATGTCTCTGTCTGTGTGTGTGTGAGTGTGAAAGTATGTATGTGTTTGTGTGTGTGTGTGAGTGAGTCTGTGGAGACAATAACTGACGAACAAATGGACAGATTCGAACGAAATTTGGTACAAAAAAATACAATCCGTGAATACTGGAAGCCTATTGTTTTCAAACGTAATCGAATGTTCAGAACCCCCCTAAATTGTCGAGTGAAATTTTGAAAAAATCATCAAAAAAAAAAAACCTTTAATAAAGTTACGCAAATAGACATTTCTAATGTAATTTTTTCTTAGAAAGCGATTGACATTAACCTTAGAACTCATGAACCGTTCTCGAGATATTGCACATTTTTTTAATAAATTTTTCAAAAAATCCCATAAATTAAAAAAATATATATTAACTGTTGAGAAACATGTTCGCTTTTCATATGTAATATCATGCGATAAATTGGGTGACATCATTCTCGTGGATCTAGCTCGTTCCATTCATGAGAAAAGATACTTTGAGTAATACTTTTGTATTTGAATGCTAATAGTTATTTCTCTGCTATAAGAATAACTTATTTCTATGTCCATAACGCTTGGCGAGATTTTGGCGCCGAATTTGGCGGAATATCGCCAACTTGGCGACTTTTTTAAATGTTACCAAATTAATGGAAATCTCGCCAAATGGATAAAAATGACACTAAATCAGTGAAAATGACGACTAATTGACGAAAATTCAATCTCTTGGAAAGAATATAAATAGTTACTATAAGAAAAACCTATTTTTTATTGTAAAAATAGTAAATTCATTGCATTATATAAGGAAAGTCATGTGTTGTCCACATCAGATTTTTTTTCTTTTTACCACAGTACATCGCCATGTTAGTCTCACCATTCGAGAATTATGCATTGCTGATAAAAATTATGAGTCCCTTAGAGCAGAGATCCCCAAAGTATAGTACGCGTACCCGCGAGGGTACTTAAGTCAATTCTTTCTGCTAATTCTACCTGATATGAATTTAAAACGTTGCAAATCCATGCCTGATAATTTTATCTGACACGAATTTATAAAGGCTACAAGCTCATATAAGTGAAAACTATTTCAGAAATATTTCTATTGGCAGCAATCGTTCTATCTGATAATTTCATATGCTATATGGATGTAGAAATTTTATAAATCCATATAAAATTGAATTTTTACTTTCCTTATATACAATAATGTATAAGGAAAGGAATTCGAGTTTTCCACGGGAGAGCACGTTTCAAGTACCCTTGATCACGAATCGAACATTTTTGAAGTGATGTCTGTGTGTGTGTGTGTGTGTGTGTGTGTGTGTGTGCGTGTGTGTGTGTGTGTATGTGTGTGAGTGTGTGTGTGTGTGTGTGTGTGTGTGAGTGTGTGTGTGTGTGAGTGTGAAAATATATGTGAGTGTGTGTGTCAGTGAGTCTGTGGAGATGATAGCTGACGAACGAATGGACCGATTCAAAAGAAATTTAGTAAAAATATTACAATCCGTAAACACTGGAAGCCTATTGTGTTCATACGCAATCGAATGTTCAGAACCTCCCTAAATTTTCGAGTGAAATTTTGAAAAAATCGCTAAAATATCAGAACCTCTAATAAAGTTACAAAAATAGACATTTCTTATGTAATTTTTCAGTAGAAAATGATTGACATAAATTTTAGAACATGAACCGTTCTCGAGATACTGCACATTTAAAAAAAATCAAAAAATCAAATAAAATGAAAAAAAAAAATTCCTATTGAGAAACATGTTCACTTTTCATAATACCATGCGATAAATTGGGTGACATCATTCACGTGGATCTAGCTCGTTCATTCATGAAAAAAGATACTTTGAGTAATACTTTTGTATTTGAACGCCAATTGTTATTTATCTGCTGTAAGAATAACTTATTTCTCCGTCCATAACGCTTGGCGAGATTTTGGCGACAAATTTGGTGCAATGCCGCAAACTTGGTGACTTTTTTAAATGTTGCTAAATTAGCGAAAAACTCGCCAAATGGATAAAAATGACGCTAAATCAATGAAAATGATGACTCATTGTCGAAAGATCAATATCTTGGAAAGAATATAAATATCTACTACAAAAGTATTATTTTTTTTTTTTACTGTAAAAGTTGTAAATTCATTGCATTATATAAGGAAAGTCATGTGCTGCCCACATCAGATTTTGTTAAACCATTAATAGTTCTATCTAATAATTTTATCTCCTTTGTATTTTTCTAATTTGTAAATACTTATCAGATAGAAATATTTTAGAATATTTTTCTTGAAAACAATTAATCTATCTGAAAATTTTATCTAAAATGCTAATAAAAATTTTAAATCCATATCAGGTAGAATCATTTGAAAAAAAAACATTAAAGCAATTGTTCTATCTAATATTGATGTATAAAATTTTCAGAATGCTATAAGATAAAATTCTCCAGATTTTTTTTATTCAAAGCAATAAGAAAGAATTTAACGGTAATGGAAACGACAATGAAACGGTTCTTCAAACTTATAATAATGCATACTTATCTCATATACTACAATTCAAAATTCTTAAACATAACAAAGATGTTAAATAGTATTTCTTAAACTGAAGAATTCAAAACTCATTCTTTTTTGAAAATATAATTTGTTAACGCATGAATAAATAATTAGGTTCATTTGTCTACGTTAATAACTAACTCTTTCCTTCAATAAAGATCATTAAAACTCTCTCAAATGACACTACGGATGACTAATGAAAAGGAGAATGACATTAAAGGCCCGTAAATCGGAAGACAGAAAAATATTTGTTTGCCTGTTGCAATGCAAAGGGCCGTAAATGAACAATTGTTTAATTGTATACAAACAGCAATTTACATTGCGCAAAAATTGCATGCATGTATTTTCTGTAACAAGTGCCAGTTTGTACTTTAAGTGTTCGTTGGGGAAATGTGGTAATTACTCGAAATTATGTTTGTTTTTCAAAATTTAGAACAGAAAAGGGAAATTTAAGTTTTGTTTAGAAATTAATTTTCCAGCAATTAGGTTTTTAATCGGTTTGCATAGCAGTGCAGTCGCGGCTAGTTGGCGATGTTTTAGTAATATAGTGATTTATGTTTTTCAAATATATGGTATAAAGCAAATAATATTACACAGGCAATGATAAAATATTTCTAAATCTAATTTTGTCTAGAAAGTTAAGTTTTGTCTAGAAATTAATTTCCAGCAATTATACTTTTAATCGATTTGGATATAAGTGCAACTCTTGGCTATTTGGCGTTGTTTTTAGAATACAGTGTTTTATAATTTACAAGCATCTTGTATAAAATAAATAATGTTACACAGTCAAAGGTAGGTGATTTCGTAACCCATAACGCGGCGGTCTAACGATCGCTTGGAAACTCTCGCCTCGCTCGACCACCGTGTCGGCCCGTAATTTAATGTTGAATTCATATCAGTCATTATCTACGCTATATTTATAACAAATCTTGAGATATAATGAAATTGAGATTCAAGCAAAGTGTTGAACCAGACATAGGAAAGAACGGAAATGGAAATCCTTAGTGAACCCCACATTTTTTTCCGGAATGCAATGATAAATCCATATCAGCTAACATCTAAGATATATCTATAGATGATTCCGAAAATCTTCTAACAGGAAACAATTATAAGTACACTACGAAATGTATCCGGTCGTCTGAAAAGCATTTTATACCTTCGGATGAATCGGATGACCTGACTCTTCAACTACAAAATGTATGTTCCGACTTTCTTGTTGATAAAAAAAAATCTTGAAGGAAGCCGAACATATTTTCTTGTTACATGAAAAATTGAAGAACATTTTCTTTAGTTTTACTTATCTGAAACTATTGATCAGAATATCATGAGCTCCAACCTTTCTTCAGCTACACAAAAGCCACATGGGTCAAGAGATACACTTTCAAAATTGAATAGAACCATTATGACCATGTATGCAAACACAGAAATTCCAGCACTTATCTAGAATTCTAATTCGACCCCCGTGGAACTTAAGGCCAGACATTGAATATGTTGAATACAAGAGAATATTAGTTTCATAGTGGTTTGTTGGTACTATGTCTTCTCATATTCACGTGTTACTTAGCTCGAAAATCTTATGTCCATAAAAGAAAACAATTTAAATTTCCATTTCTTTATTTTTAATGCAAAAAAATGTAAAAACATTCTGGTGTGCTTTTATATTCTTAAAGGTGAATATTATGTATATGGAAAAACGAAATCATCCTGAAGTTCATTGATTGCAAATCAAAAATAAAATAATTTCACTCCGAAAATAAATTAGCTTATTGCCAACTGCATATATCATAAAAGTTACGACAAATGAAACAGCAATAAAATGTCTCAAACTAACTCTTCTATTTCATTTTTTTATCATATTACAATGTCGGAATGATCAACATCCTCCAATATCTTTCACGAACGATCATAATGAATTTTTATGCACACTAGTCCTCGACTATTTCCCAGCAGATCCAGATTTTACGATTACGATTACGATCGAATTCAGGACCAAAATATCATTAAAAAGGGGGCGATAAAAAACAAATCGGCCTTAATCTACCATTTAAAGAGAGAAAAGACCATCAAAGGAGGGGAAATTTCGAGCGACAGTTTCCCTCCATAAGTTCAGTGTTTGAGTTCTGGAACATCGATTTCGCTTAGTAGAGTCTTTTGTTTTTGGTAACTAAAGGTTTATCTCTGTGAGGTATGATTAAGTGAGATTTAGTTTCGATGAAAGAGATTGGAAGAAATTCTACCGGATATTTAAGACAGATTGCGAGTCTTTTGAATAAATCTCTTCTTCATTAGTTCCACAAGAAACATTTTTATTTCAAATCGCGGTAGCAGAAACTAGACAACGAAGAAGCATATTAAATATCTTTTTAATTTATTCATATTTATAAATAATTTTGAGGCATATAAGAAATATACTATCAATCTCTAGGAAAATTAGTCTTTTAATTATAATTTTCCGATAAATATTTAAGACACCATGCAAAATGCACTTGGTTAACAGCTTGCAATTCCATCTCATTAGCTCAACAGTAGAGCCCCGGCTGGCCAGTATGAAGATTCGTGGTTTAATTCATCGTTGGGGCAGCAAAGTTCTTTAAAATGAAGCACGAAAACTATCAATCCTGCAGGTCAGTACAAAGATGTTGTAAGTCGGAAAATGACCCTAATACGACTAGCTGGGATTCAATTAGATTTTGGTTGATTGAGCGCAGATATCAAATCGAAAAGACAGCGACCAGGCTGAAAGTTAATTTGGAGGATAAAAATAGCAGGATTCCAATCTGAAGTAAAAAAAATCTGATGTGGACAACACATGACTTTCCTTATATAATGTAATGAATTTACTACTTTTACAGTAAAAAAAAATCTGATGTGGACAACACATGACTTTCCTTATATAATGTAATGAATTTACTGCTTTTACAGTGAAAAAAATAGGTTTTTCTTATAGTAGATTTTCTTATAGTAATATTCCTTCCAAGATATTGAGTTTTCGACAATTGTCGTCATTTTCATTGATTTAGCGTCATTTTTATCCATTTGGCGAGATTTTCGTTAATTTGGCAACATTTCAAAAAGACGCCAAGTTGGCGACATTCCGCCAAATTCGTCGCCAAAATCTCGCCAAGCGTTATGGACGAAGAAATGTGTTATTCTTACAGCAGACAAATGATTATTGGCGTTCAAATACAAACGTATTACACAACGTATCTTTTTTCATGAATGGAGTGAGCTAGATCCACGAGAATGATGCCACTGAATTTATCGTATGGTATTACATATGAAAAGTGAACATGTTTCTTAATAGGAAATATTTTGCTTTTTTCATTTTATATGACTTTTTGATAATTTTTTTGAAAAATATGCAATATCTCGAGAATGGTTCATGTTAGCGTTCTAAAATTTATGCCAATCGTTTTCTAATGAAAAATTACATAAGAAATGTCTATTTGCGTAACTTTATTAGCGGTTTTGATTTTTTGACGATTTTTTCAAAATTTCACTCCAAAATTTTGGGGGGTTCTGAACATTCGATTGCGTATAAAAACAATAGGGTTCCAGTGTTTACAAATTGTGAATTTTGTACCAAATTTGGTTCGAATCGGTCCATTCGTTCGTCAATTATCGTCTCCACAGGCTCACTGACACACACACACACACACACACACACACATACTTTCACACACACACACACACACACACACAGACATCACTTCAAAAATGTTTGATTCGTGATCAGGGATGCTTGAAACGTGCTCTCCCGTCGAAAACTCGAATTCGAATTTTCGACCCCGTCACAATACTTTCCTTATACATTATGTACATAAGGAAAGTAGTAACAGGAGGTGGTCAGTCCGATTATCAGTTGCACGGCAATCTGACATTAGATGAAGAAGAATGCAGACGATATATAACGAGACTTCGACGATAAGAACTTGTAATTTTCCATCTCAGTGGTTTAACGCAGAGTATGAGTTGGCCAGTACGAAAATCCGTGGTTTGACTTCCTGTTGATACAGCAAGGAGCTTTCCAACCATTTAGGATTATTAGTGGAATCAAAACCCCATGTCAGTTTAGCTACATTTGTATAATATATCACTTAATGACCAAATATGTTACAAAACATTTCTGAAATAACCTTCATACAGTGGCTAACTGTATGCACAATTCATTCTGGAAGGATATATTAAGCAATTACTTTCAGAACATCGAAAGTAATCTCACCTCCAGAAATAGAATTGGTTATTTTTTTATATTATCTTGTCTGGAAGTCATACTTTATCCATATCAGAGCTTTATCTAAAGGCAACTCTAAGAAGTAAATGCTTCAAGAACATTTATTTAAACCGAAAGTAGAAATCTCTAGTAATTAACTCTGCTTCTTCCAGAATTTGATGCTAAATTCATATCATTTATCACTTAAACTCTATCTGATAGCCAATCTTGGGAAATAGATACTGCATGGGAAATAAAAGTTTTTGAATCGGAAATTGAAGAAGAACAGGAACTGAAATTTTTTTAGCAAACTCCCCTACCTTGTCAGGAAATTGATGTTGAATATATACAGTCATTGTCTAATCACTGTAGCAGATCATGAACAATAGATGTTTTGAGAAAAGCGTTTTAATAAAAACAATAGTATGGCTAAATATTTTCCAACAATAATAAAACTCAGAGTAATTTCTTTCCAAATTCACTCAAAAATTATTTTCGCAAAGAATCAGTTTCAATTGAACTCGATATCTTTTAAATATGAAACTAGCTTCAGTATGTGCATGACTTGCTCTGTTAATAACTACAAATATTTAAATAATGATAGAGGGTGTCCCAAAAATATTGAAACGCGCTATAATGCTTTTCCAGTTGGAAATAATCGGGCAATGTAAATTGCAAAAATGTTGAAAGTAAGGTAGGAAATAAGACAACGTTAATAGATACTGCATGGGAAATAAAAGTTTTTGAATCGGAAATTAAATAAGAACAGGGACAGAAAAAAATTTAGCAAACTCATCTACCTTCGCAGGGAATTGATGTTGAATATACACAGTCATCGTTGTCTAATCTCTGTAACAGATTGTGAACAATATATATTTTGAGGAAAGCGTTTTAATAAAAACAATAGTATGACTATAAATTTTTTCAACAATAATAAAACTCAGAGTAATTTCTTTTCAAAATTCACTCAAAAATTATTTTTGCAAACAATCACTTTTCAATTGAACTCGATATATTTTAAATATGAAACTAGCTTCATACAGTATGTGTATGACTTGCTTTGTTAATAACTACAAATATTTAAATAATGATACAGGGTGTCCCATAAAGTTTGAAACGCGCTTTAATGCTTTACCAGTTGGAAATAAGTGGGCAATGTAAATTGCAAAAATGTTGAAAGTAAGGTAGGAAATAAGACTACGTTAATAGATACTGCATGGGAAATAAAAGTTTTTGAATCAGAAATTGAATAAGAAGAGGAACTGAAAAAAATTTAGCAAACTCCTCTACCTTCGCAGGAAATTGATGTCAAATATACACAGTCATCGTCGTGAGGCCAACGGCCGTACCGTGCTGAAAACACCGGTTCTCATTAGATCACCGAAGTCAAGCAGCATCGGGCGCGGTTAGTACTTGGTGGGTGACCACCTCGGAACGCGGCGTGCTGTTGGCCTTTTCGGGTGCGGTATCCCTGTGGTTTGCGCGCTAGATTTGCACGCTGCCACAAATACCGCCGTGTTCATGCGGAGTACGATCACGTTAAACATGTGGGTCCGTAAGTCCTTCCGAGAGGTTGGTGGTAGGGGAAGGAGGGTACGGTCCCTGTGGATGCCTCCCCCACTGGGTTCCGGTCTAAATTGGGTGGCACTTCCCGGCCGTCCATACAGTTACCTTACACCTTTCTGGTAGGTCGGACGGTCTGGGTCTCAACAACAACAGTCATCGTCGTCTAATCACTGTAACAGATCGTGAACAATAGATATTTTGATGAAAGCGTTTTAATAAAAACAATAGTATGACTATATATTTTCCAACAATAATAAAACTCAAGAGTAATTTCTTTCCAAATTCACTCAAAAATTATTTTCGCAAAGAATCAGTTTCAATTGAACTCGATATCTTTTAAATATGAAACTAGCTTCAGTATGTGCATGACTTGCTCTGTTAATAACTACAAATATTTAAATAATGATACAGGGTGTCCCAAAAATATTGAAACGCGCTATAATGCTTTTCCAGTTGGAAATAATCGGGCAATGTAAATTGCAAAAATGTTGAAAGTAAGGTAGGAAATAAGACAACGTTAATAGATACTGCATGGGAAATAAAAGTTTTTGAATCGGAAATTAAATAAGAACAGGGACAGAAAAAAATTTAGCAAACTCATCTACCTTCGCAGGGAATTGATGTTGAATATACACAGTCATCGTTGTCTAATCTCTGTAACAGATTGTGAACAATATATATTTTGAGGAAAGCGTTTTAATAAAAACAATAGTATGACTATAAATTTTTTCAACAATAATAAAACTCAGAGTAATTTCTTTTCAAAATTCACTCAAAAATTATTTTTGCAAACAATCACTTTTCAATTGAACTCGATATATTTTAAATATGAAACTAGCTTCATACAGTATGTGTATGACTTGCTTTGTTAATAACTACAAATATTTAAATAATGATACAGGGTGTCCCATAAAGTTTGAAACGCGCTTTAATGCTTTACCAGTTGGAAATAAGTGGGCAATGTAAATTGCAAAAATGTTGAAAGTAAGGTAGGAAATAAGACTACGTTAATAGATACTGCATGGGAAATAAAAGTTTTTGAATCAGAAATTGAATAAGAAGAGGAACTGAAAAAAATTTAGCAAACTAATCTACCTTCGCAGGAAATTGATGTCAAATATACACAGTCATCGTCGTGAGGCCAACGGCCGTACCGTGCTGAAAACACCGGTTCTCGTTAGATCACCGAAGTCAAGCAGCATCGGGCGCGGTTAGTACTTGGTGGGTGACCACCTCGGAACGCGGCGTGCTGTTGGCCTTTTCGGGTGCGGTATCCCCGTGGTTTGCGCGCTAGATTTGCACGCTGCCACAAATGCCGCCGTGTTCATGCGGAGTACGATCACGTTAAACATGTGGGTCCGTAAGTCCTTCCGAGAGGTTGGTGGTAGGGGAAGGAGGGTACGGTCCCTGTGGATGCCTCCCCCACTGGGTTCCGGTCTAAATTGGGTGGCACTTCCCGGCCGTCCATACAGTTACCTTACACCTTTCTGGTAGGTCGGACGGTCTGGGTCTCAACAACAACAGTCATCGTCGTCTAATCACTGTAACAGATCGTGAACAATAGATATTTTGATGAAAGCGTTTTAATAAAAACAATAGTATGACTATATATTTTCCAACAATAATAAAACTCAAGAGTAATTTCTTTTCAAAATTCACTCAAAAATTATTTTCGCAAACAATCACTTTTCAATTGAACTCGATATATTTTAAATATGAAACTAGCTTCACACAGTATGTGTATGACTTGCTTTGTTAATAACTACAAATATTTAAATAATGATATAGGGTGTCCCAAAAATATTGAAACGCGCTATAATGCTTTTCCAGTTGGAAATAATCGGGCAATGTAAATTGCAAAAATGTTGAAAGTAAGGTAGGAAATAAGACAACGTTAATAGATACTGCATGGGAAATAAAAGTTTTTGAATCGGAAATTGAATAAGAACAGGGACAGAAAAAAATTTAGCAAACTCATCTACCTTCGCAGGGAATTGATGTTGAATATACACAGTCATCGTTGTCTAATCTCTGTAACAGATTGTGAACAATATATATTTTGAGGAAAGCGTTTTAATAAAAACAATAGTATGACTATAAATTTTTTCAACAATAATAAAACTCAGAGTAATTTCTTTTCAAAATTCACTCAAAAATTATTTTTGCAAACAATCACTTTTCAATTGAACTCGATATATTTTAAATATGAAACTAGCTTCATACAGTATGTGTATGACTTGCTTTGTTAATAACTACAAATATTTAAATAATGATACAGGGTGTCCCATAAAGTTTGAAACGCGCTTTAATGCTTTACCAGTTGGAAATAAGTGGGCAATGTAAATTGCAAAAATGTTGAAAGTAAGGTAGGAAATAAGACTACGTTAATAGATACTGCATGGGAAATAAAAGTTTTTGAATCAGAAATTGAATAAGAAGAGGAACTGAAAAAAATTTAGCAAACTCCTCTACCTTCGCAGGAAATTGTTGTCGAATATACACAGTCATCGTCGTGAGGCCAACGGCCGTACCGTGCTGAAAACACCGGTTCTCGTTAGATCACCGAAGTCAAGCAGCATCGGGCGCGGTTAGTACTTGGTGGGTGACCACCTCGGAACGCGGCGTGCTGTTGGCCTTTTCGGGTGCGGTATCCCCGTGGTTTGCGCGCTAGATTTGCACGCTGCCACAAATGCCGCCGTGTTCATGCGGAGTACGATCACGTTAAACATGTGGGTCCGTAAGTCCTTCCGAGAGGTTGGTGGTAGGGGAAGGAGGGTACGGTCCCTGTGGATGCCTCCCCCACTGGGTTCCGGTCTAAATTGGGTGGCACTTCCCGGCCGTCCATACAGTTACCTTACACCTTTCTGGTAGGTCGGACGGTCTGGGTCTCAACAACAACAGTCATCGTCGTCTAATCACTGTAACAGATCGTGAACAATAGATATTTTGATGAAAGCGTTTTAATAAAAACAATAGTATGACTATATATTTTCCAACAATAATAAAACTCAAGAGTAATTTCTTTTCAAAATTCACTCAAAAATTATTTTCGCAAACAATCACTTTTCAATTGAACTCGATATATTTTAAATATGAAACTAGCTTCACACAGTATGTGTATGACTTGCTTTGTTAATAACTACAAATATTTAAATAATGATATAGGGTGTCCCAAAAATATTGAAACGCGCTATAATGCTTTTCCAGTTGGAAATAATCGGGCAATGTAAATTGCAAAAATGTTGAAAGTAAGGTAGGAAATAAGACAACGTTAATAGATACTGCATGGGAAATAAAAGTTTTTGAATCGGAAATTGAATAAGAACAGGGACAGAAAAAAATTTAGCAAACTCATCTACCTTCGCAGGGAATTGATGTTGAATATACACAGTCATCGTTGTCTAATCTCTGTAACAGATTGTGAACAATATATATTTTGAGGAAAGCGTTTTAATAAAAACAATAGTATGACTATAAATTTTTTCAACAATAATAAAACTCAGAGTAATTTCTTTTCAAAATTCACTCAAAAATTATTTTTGCAAACAATCACTTTTCAATTGAACTTGATATATTTTAAATATGAAACTAGCTTCACACAGTATGTGTATGACTTGCTTTGTTAATAACTACAAATATTTAAATAATGATACAGGGTGTCCCATAAAGTTTGAAACGCGCTTTAATGCTTTACCAGTTGGAAATAAGTGGGCAATGTAAATTGCAAAAATGTTGAAAGTAAGGTAAGAAATAAGACTACGTTAATAGATACTAGATGGGAAATAAAAGTTTTTGAATCAGAAATTGAATAAGAACAGGAACTGAAAAAATTTTAGCAAACTCCTCTACCTTCGCAGGAAATTGTTGTCGAATATACACAGTCATCGTCGTCTAATCACTGTAACAGATCGTGAACAATAGATATTTTGAGGAAAGCCTTTTAATAAAAACAATAGTATGACTATATATTTTCCAACAATAATAAAACTCAAGAGTAATTTCTTTTCAAAATTCACTCAAAAATTATTTTCGCAAACAATCACTTTTCAATTGAACTCGATATATTTTAAATATGAAACTAGCTTCACACAGTATGTGTATGACTTGCTTTGTTAATAACTACAAATATTTAAATAATGATACAGGGTGTCCCATAAAGTTTGAAACACGCTTTAATGCTTTACCAGTTGGAAATAAGTGGGCAATGTAAATTGCAAAAATGTTGAAAGTAAGGTAGGAAATAAGACTACGTTAATAGATACTGCATGGGAAATAAAAATTTTTGAATCAGAAATTGAATAAGAACAGGAACTGAAAAAAATTTAGCAAACTCATCTACCTTCGCAGGGAATTGATGTTGAATATACACAGTCATCGTTGTCTAATCACTGTAACAGATTGTGAACAATATATATTTTGAGGAAAACGTTTTAATAAAAACAATAGTATGACTATAAATTTTTTCAACAATAATAAAACTCAGAGTAATTTCTTTTCAAAATTCACTCAAAAATTATTTTTGCAAACAATCACTTTTTAATTGAACTCGATATCTTTTAAATATGAAACTAGCTTCAGTATGTGTATGACTTGCTTTGTTAATAACTACAAATATTTAAATAATGATACAGGGTGTCCCAAAAAGATTGAAACGCGCTTTAATGCTTTACCAGAATAAGTGGCCAATGTAAATGGCAAAAATGTTGAAAGTAAGGTAGGAAATAAGACTACGTTAATAGATACTGCATGGGAAATAAAAGTTTTTGAATCAGAAATTGAATAAGAAGAGGAACTGAAAAAAATTTAGCAAACTCATCTACCTTCGCAGGAAATTGTTGTCGAATATACACAGTCATCGTCGTGAGGCCAACGGCCGTACCGTGCTGAAAACACCGGTTCTCGTTAGATCACCGAAGTCAAGCAGCATCGGGCGCGGTTAGTACTTGGTGGGTGACCACCTCGGAACGCGGCGTGCTGTTGGCCTTTTCGGGTGCGGTATCCCCGTGGTTTGCGCGCTAGATTTGCACGCTGCCACAAATGCCGCCGTGTTCATGCGGAGTACGATCACGTTAAACATGTGGGTCCGTAAGTCCTTCCGAGAGGTTGGTGGTAGGGGAAGGAGGGTACGGTCCCTGTGGATGCCTCCCCCACTGGGTTCCGGTCTAAATTGGGTGGCACTTCCCGGCCGTCCATACAGTTACCTTACACCTTTCTGGTAGGTCGGACGGTCTGGGTCTCAACAACAACAGTCATCGTCGTCTAATCACTGTAACAGATCGTGAACAATAGATATTTTGATGAAAGCGTTTTAATAAAAACAATAGTATGACTATATATTTTCCAACAATAATAAAACTCAAGAGTAATTTCTTTTCAAAATTCACTCAAAAATTATTTTCGCAAACAATCACTTTTCAATTGAACTCGATATATTTTAAATATGAAACTAGCTTCACACAGTATGTGTATGACTTGCTTTGTTAATAACTACAAATATTTAAATAATGATATAGGGTGTCCCAAAAATATTGAAACGCGCTATAATGCTTTTCCAGTTGGAAATAATCGGGCAATGTAAATTGCAAAAATGTTGAAAGTAAGGTAGGAAATAAGACAACGTTAATAGATACTGCATGGGAAATAAAAGTTTTTGAATCGGAAATTGAATAAGAACAGGGACAGAAAAAAATTTAGCAAACTCATCTACCTTCGCAGGGAATTGATGTTGAATATACACAGTCATCGTTGTCTAATCTCTGTAACAGATTGTGAACAATATATATTTTGAGGAAAGCGTTTTAATAAAAACAATAGTATGACTATAAATTTTTTCAACAATAATAAAACTCAGAGTAATTTCTTTTCAAAATTCACTCAAAAATTATTTTTGCAAACAATCACTTTTCAATTGAACTTGATATATTTTAAATATGAAACTAGCTTCACACAGTATGTGTATGACTTGCTTTGTTAATAACTACAAATATTTAAATAATGATACAGGGTGTCCCATAAAGTTTGAAACGCGCTTTAATGCTTTACCAGTTGGAAATAAGTGGGCAATGTAAATTGCAAAAATGTTGAAAGTAAGGTAAGAAATAAGACTACGTTAATAGATACTAGATGGGAAATAAAAGTTTTTGAATCAGAAATTGAATAAGAACAGGAACTGAAAAAATTTTAGCAAACTCCTCTACCTTCGCAGGAAATTGTTGTCGAATATACACAGTCATCGTCGTCTAATCACTGTAACAGATCGTGAACAATAGATATTTTGAGGAAAGCCTTTTAATAAAAACAATAGTATGACTATATATTTTCCAACAATAATAAAACTCAAGAGTAATTTCTTTTCAAAATTCACTCAAAAATTATTTTCGCAAACAATCACTTTTCAATTGAACTCGATATATTTTAAATATGAAACTAGCTTCACACAGTATGTGTATGACTTGCTTTGTTAATAACTACAAATATTTAAATAATGATACAGGGTGTCCCATAAAGTTTGAAACACGCTTTAATGCTTTACCAGTTGGAAATAAGTGGGCAATGTAAATTGCAAAAATGTTGAAAGTAAGGTAGGAAATAAGACTACGTTAATAGATACTGCATGGGAAATAAAAATTTTTGAATCAGAAATTGAATAAGAACAGGAACTGAAAAAAATTTAGCAAACTCATCTACCTTCGCAGGGAATTGATGTTGAATATACACAGTCATCGTTGTCTAATCACTGTAACAGATTGTGAACAATATATATTTTGAGGAAAACGTTTTAATAAAAACAATAGTATGACTATAAATTTTTTCAACAATAATAAAACTCAGAGTAATTTCTTTTCAAAATTCACTCAAAAATTATTTTTGCAAACAATCACTTTTTAATTGAACTCGATATCTTTTAAATATGAAACTAGCTTCAGTATGTGTATGACTTGCTTTGTTAATAACTACAAATATTTAAATAATGATACAGGGTGTCCCAAAAAGATTGAAACGCGCTTTAATGCTTTACCAGAATAAGTGGCCAATGTAAATGGCAAAAATGTTGAAAGTAAGGTAGGAAATAAGACTACGTTAATAGATACTGCATGGGAAATAAAAGTTTTTGAATCGGAAATTGAATAAGAAGAGGAACTGAAAAAAATTTAGCAAACTCCTCTACCTTCGCAGGAAATTGATGTCGAATATACACAATCATCGTCGTCTAATCATTGTAACAGATCGTGAACAATAGATATTTTGAGGAATGCGTTTTAATAAAAGCAATAGTTTGACTATATATTTTCCAACAATAATAAAATTCAGAGTAATTTCTTTTCAAATTTCACTCAAAAATTATTTTCGCAGACAATCACTTTTAAATTGAACTCGACATATTTTAAATATGAAACTAGCTTCACACACACACACACAGTATGTATATGACTTGCTTTGTTAATAACTACAAATATTTGAATAATGATACAGGGTGTCCCAAAAAGTTTGAAACGCGCTTTAATGCTTTAACAGTTGGAAATAAGTGGGCAATGTAAATTGCAAAAATGTTGAAAGTAAGGTAGGAAATAAGACTACGTTAATAGATACTGCATGGGAAATAAAAGTTTTTGAATCAGAAATTGAATAAGAACAGGAACTGAAAAAATTTAGCATATTCCTCTACCTTCGCAGGAAATTGATGTCGAATATACACAGTCATCGTCGTCTAATCACTGTAACAGATCGTGAACAATAGATATTTTGAGGAAAGTGTTTTAATAAAAACAATAGTATGACTATATATTTTCCAACAATAATAAAACTCAAGAGTAATTTCCTTTCAAAATTCACTCAAAAATTATTTTCGCAAACAATCAGTTTTCAATTTAACCCGATGTATTTCAAATAAGAAACTAGCTTCAGTATGTGTATGACTTGCTTTGTTAATAATCACAAATATTTAAATAATGTGACACATAAATATACAGGGTGTCCCAAACATATTGAAATGCGCTTTAATGCTTTACCTGTTGGAGATAAGTTGGCAATGGGAATTGCAAAAATGTTGAATGTAAAGTAGGAAATAAAACCATGTTAATGAAATAGTCCTCCCATTCATTTTCAAAAAGTGACACTTTTAAATTTTTATACGACCCCCTTAGACAAATTTTGTCAATCAGATTTTTTTTATTTTTAATGCAACAAGATCATTAAAAAAACGCATATCTGTATCTTTAAAACTAACTGCATTAAGATAAAGGAAAAATCTGACTCATGCCACTTTACCGTACCATGTGAAAGGTTGTTTCATCTGTGAAAATAGAGATCATAAATAAATTAACGAAAGCAATTGTTTAGATCAAAAATACGTTAATATGTGTCAAAATGTTTTATTAGAAATGTATCTAAATAAAGCGTTACACAGACAGAGATCATATAAAGCAGTGATACACACTACGCGGCTCGGCATCCTATGTAGTATCATCCAGTTTTATCTTTTTTGTGATATGTCACAAATTTACATTTCTAATTTGATATGTGGTCCCCATTCACAATGTTCAATTTTCAATTAAATATTATTCACTCAATTTTAAAGATACAGATATGCGGGTTTTTTTAATGATCTTATTGCCTTAAAAATAGAAATTTTCTGATTGACCAAATTTGATTGAACAAATAAAACATTTTGACACATATTAACGTATTTTTGATCTAAATAATTTCCTTCGTCAATTTGTTTATGATCTCTATTTTCACTGAAACAGCCTTTCACATGGTATGGAAAAGTGCCATAAATCAGATTTTTCCCTTGTCTTAATTCAGTTAATTTTAAAGATACAGATATGCGGGGTTTTTTTAATGATCTCGTTGCATTAAAAATAAAAATTCTCTAATTGATCAAATTTGTCTAAGGGAGTCGTATAAAAATTTAAAAAGTGCAACTTTTTGAAAATTAATGGGGGGACTATTTCAGTAACGTAGTCTTATTTCCTACCTTACTTTCAACTTTTTGTAATTTACATTGCTCACTTATCTCCAACAGGTAAAGAATTAATGTGCGTTTCAATCTTTTTGGGACACCCTGTGTACTTGCTTTCATTAACTTTATTAGTTATACTATTTCTTGCTGAAAAGCCGTAACAAGACTATGGGTGTCAGCTACTACATTAGAATCAGGATTCTAAAGAGGATTTCCCCGTCTCGGCAGTTTCTGTGATTAAATGCACTACATTAGCATACTATCAAATCTTTACAGCTAAAGCGTCTGTAATAAAAATAGGAAATATTTTTATTTTTATTTTTCAATAAGTGTCTAACTCTATAAAATTAATACCTTACCTAACATAGGATCAACATTATTGATTATACCCAATATCTCTCTGTCTATCTCTAGAACGTAACGCGTTTCTACAAGCACAATCCTAGAACCATTTTCCAGTAGATTCAGATTGTATAATTGTAATTGAGATTATGGTTTAAATATCGACCGGAATATAATGAAAATTGAGGTTATAAAAGGAAATCGATCTTAATCTACATTTTACCTAACGGATAAATTTCGTACCACAATTCTTTTATAAGTTCATTGTTTATATTCCGGAATTTTTGCTTTGTTAATCTTTTCATTTATCTGTAATTTCAATCGTTCTGCTATGGTGAACAATTATTGTCTTGAAATTATCGGTATTTCACTTTTTGTTTTATTGTTCTAATTCAAATCTATTTTTGCATATTATTGATTGAGATTTTTATATTATTGGTTTTATATTTGCCAATGTCGGAAAATATCAATATTCTTTTTGCCATGTTGTGACGATCTTCTACACTGTAGAACAGCTGCACTGAGAAACATCAGTGCTTTCATTAATTGGAAGTAACATAAATTTATGATTTGCATGCAGAACGAAAACGGCAATTTTCCAACTACTGGCTTCAGAATATTAGAAGGGATGTCAAAAAATCTGGAGTGGATAACGTCATTTGACAAAGACACTTTTAATTTTCTTCCTCTGTTCCAAAGCGACCATTTACTAGCATACGGCAGACGACATATGACTAACCAAAGTCTCTCCAATCGTATGTGGCTTCATTTGTTTGACAATGCGATAAGCAACCTTGTAGGATGCCTCAAGATAAGGTTTTTGTGTTACTCAGAGAACCTGAGTTCAATTCCCAGCTCTACCCAAGCTGTCCCCATGTTCATGCAGATTACGGGTACAATGAATATTTGGGTCGGAAAGTCCTTCTGAGAAATTGGTAGTAGGGGAAAGTGGGTGCAGCCCCTGTGGATATCATCCCCTGGGTTCCGGTTTAAATTGGATGACACTGCCCCGGTCGTTTCTAATAAAAAGAAACTTAAAATTCACAATTATGTGCAAATTCCTGTGGTGTTCTAAATAACAGTGTTATTCAAAATATTCTATTGAAATGTTTAATTTAATTCTCATAAAAGTATGTATAAGTGTGAGACCAGATTTGAGATAAGATTTAGTGAGACAGTTTTATGCTCTTTATTTATTAAGGCTGTAATTTTGGACAATGGCATCAGACGTAACGACGCTAGTTTTTACAACACTTTGACCAGATATGTCAATTCGGCTATAAATCTAAAAGACTACATATAGCCACGAGAATGGTTAAAAACGTTGACCAATTATGCAAGATGTCTGATCGCATTGCCCTAAGGTCAGCCAATGGTAGCGACAAGAGGCATTTCAGACCGTAGGCAAAAGAGGCGGTAACAGAAGTTTCTAGAGTGATATTCAGAACTACTATTACGACAGATTCCACTATGACTTCGGCGGCAATAGCGATTTTTCATAGAGATATGCAGTAGAGATGTATTCCGCAAGTTTTGAAAAGAGAGTGTTCCGTAAAAATTCCACAGACATATCCAATGTCTTACTATACAGAACGTCAACGGCAGATGCCAGATCAATTAGCAGTACAATTAGCAATACCACACCCTGAGTTGGTACCTGTACAAAATACTCTAATGTGAGAGTTGAGATCAATGTCCAAAGGTAGACTTGAAGGTATGTGTTTTTCAATTATTATTGAAAGCCATCAATGCATTTTAGGCATTTTAAATTAACTGCTCTCACATTTGCAATTAATGTAAACAATTGTAATAAATTTAATAAGTAATCTATGCTGTTAATAAATTATTTTATTTTAAAGTTAAAATGGTGCAATTAATTGTAGTATTATGTTAATAAATATTATATTCCAGGACACGCACTAAAGATTAATAAGGTGGGTTTAAGCCGCACACAACGCAATGTGTTTAATGTTTAATATTACAAGATTTCACGATTTACGATAATTCGGCCATAATTATGAATAATTCAATAATTAGGAAAGCCAACTTCAACTTATAATTTTTAACGCGCACCACAATAAGAATCTGTGTTCTCAATATACAAAACTATCTTCAGAGACACGTCTGAAGAACAAACATCCTGGTCCCGTTTGAAAACAAATTCATTACGTATAATTTATATGTGTGCGGGGTATTCATTTTAATAACATTATATATCAAGTTACAGAAATTCAAAAAGTCAAAGTGCACAAAATATATATACATAATATGTAAAACTGAATATGATTTTCGAATTTAGCGTATCAAATTACACACATATATAAACTGTTTCCTCATTTCACCCTAAATCATCTCAGTCTGCCGAATAGTTAATCATCATTTTAAAATAAAACTAATTTCATGGTTTTATTTCGCATCAGCTTATAATTTACCCATCACGGCGTGAAAAATCCATTCTGTATTTTATGCCGCGAATAACAGCTGTTAAAAACATTCGCGAGTTTTCGCTCCAACTTCATTGCTGTAAAGCAAGCAAACATCGTAATTTCCTAAATTAAGCGTAAAATTTCAGTCATCTTTATGAGAGCAATTTGGAATACATATCACTAAAAGCATCATTTAGTTAGAGTTAATGATAAATACCGGTAATGATACGCAACAGAATACCGCAACATATTTGTTTATTAGCTTCCGTATATCTCCAGACTATATTAATGTATTTATTACCTTTGGTTAGTTTAATGCTTATATTTCCTTCCGAGTAATAAGATGTTTAATTGAGCCTTGAGTAATTTTATTTAGAGTACTTTATTTTTTTTCTGAATTATTTACAGTTTTGTATGGAATTGTCAGCTAAATGCTTAGTTTTGGGCAGATATGAAATAACATACTTCAACGTGTAAATTATCCATGTAAACAGAATTGTAAATCCATTTGTTTGTATCATCATTAAGTGAAAACGGCCCCTCAGCATTTTTTTTCACTGTGACGTAAGATTTACGTCACATTTTTACTTTGGGACGTCACAGGACGTCGCAGTACGTCTCGGCAATGTCATATTGAGGTCACAACGAAGTCAGTTTGGTCAATTTCAGGGTCGTTTGTGAAGTCGCATATTAACTTGTTTGTGACGTCACATTGTAATTGCTATTGTAATATCGTCACATTGTAATTGCCATTGTAATATCGTCACATTGTTACGTGTTAATTAAATTGTGGAACCGTCACTGAATATAGTCACAATGAAGTTACAAAGTTACTAATACGTAACGTCGCATAGTAGTCACAAATATGATATCACATTGTGACCCAGGTGTCACGTGACTACAACGTCACTGTCACACATGTGGCGATCTTTGCTGTGAGGGAGTGGCATACCAACACTAGCCCAATACCATCTTCAATATTGACAGCCTATTTATAGCTAAGATTCACATGCAAATGTACACACAATATTTAACCGAAATTAGCTAAACATTGAGACAATATTGGGGTTTCATTTAAAATATACTAATGTAACGTTAATATGGGAACAATATTTTAATTTTAATTTCGTCTGCCAATATATCCCCAATATTATTATTTCATAAGAAATGTATCTAATATATCGCCAGCGTTATATTGTCATGCCAATATTTATCAAATATTGATGGCCACGTAGTCCCAGTATTGGCTCAAAATTGATGTCACATTGCAAATATGTCCATTAAACGTCAATATACACAATAAAGGCCCAATATTGATATGCGGCTGTATTGTGTTTCTGTCTATCTTTCTATCGTCTCATACGACAGAAATCACTTATTTTCTTTTGACATTATTATTATAAAACTAGCAGCATACCCGTTCTTCGTACGGAGTATATAATATAAAGAAACTTGAAATTCATAATCATGCCCAAATTCTTATAGTATACTAAATGACATGTTTAATCAAAATATTCTGTTAAAATATTTAATATAATGCTCCTAAAAAGAAGTTTAAGAATCTCTGTTCTCGCTATATAAAATTATCTTCATGGACATATCTGAAGAATGAAACATCTTGGACCCCTTATGTAAGCAAATATAAAAAAAAAATATGGAATTGAATCAATATATGCAAAATAAAAGCGTTAAAATTGTATGGGACCAGTACTAATTATATACGCGAATATTAGAAAATATAACCTGTATTAGTAGATTACATGTATAAATTGAAAATACCAATAAACCCGTAATCTTTAAATCTGAAGACAGTCATTTATTCCAATATATGTCAAAATTAAAGTACTAAAATTATATGGGAAGATATACACGTACTACTTATAATGTCCGATTATTAGTAGAAGATTACCCGTTTTGCAATATGAGTCACAAATGTTTTTTGGTAAAATACAACAGACGACGTAATAAATTGAATATATAATTAATCCCCTTAATCTTCATACCAGAAGACTGTACTTGATTCCAATATATATGCCAATATATGTCAAAATATATGCCAATATACCTGTACTACTTTTATTCTCGTAGGTTAGAAGATATACCCGTGCATTCCTAGAAGATTACTCGTACAACGTACAATATGCGTGTGTCAGCAATTTTTGCCGCAATAAAACAATGGCGTAATAACTTAAAAATATCAATAATCACTGAATCAATAATTCCGGAAAATATCAATAATAATAATGTTTAAACCTGAAGAGTATAATTGATATAATCCAGTCCAAAATGAAATGGCAATGAAATTTATTTTATATACATATCTTCATTATTCAAATCGGAAAGGATTTAATAAAAATCGTCTGCCGCATAAACACATTGGATTAAAATCCGTTGCTAAGCGACATGATATCATTTGCTTCAAATAAATTGGTAGAAAAAATATCGTCTAAATAGTTATATTTCTATGGAACATTTGGCGACAGTTTCGTCAAATTAGCGACATTTTAAAAAATCGCCAAATTTATCGCCAAGTGGGACTGTAGAACTGACAGTTCCACTTTGCGACAAATTGACGAAATATCATCACAATACTATCCCCTAACAAAAAACAATTAATATCATTTATGTAGCGCAATTTTATCAATTTCAAGCTATTTTTGTAGATTTGAAAACATTTTTATCAATTTGGTGACATTTTAAAAATTCGCTAAATGTGTTACTAAGTAGGATGGTTGGTCTGACAGATAAAGGCTAACCAAACATCATTTCAGTACTCTCTTCTAACAAAACAAAAAAAAATTCATTGATATGTAGAAGACCCAAGCCACACGACCAACCCGAAGGTTTATGGCAGCTGTTTGTGTGTCGTTTATATCAATTTGGCGACATTTCCGTCAATTTGGCAAAGTTTAAGAAAAGTTGTCAAATTAGCGATATCCCTCCAAATTCGTAGCTTTGAATTTGCAGATCTGAATGAAACATTCTTATCCCGTTTCAATATACTAAATGAAAACACAACAACTGTATTAGAAGATATACCCGTTCTACTCTTTTTCTGTTTCAACAATCGGCTATATGAATTTACTGGCTAAACACAATATATGAGTTTAGTAGCTAAATACGATATAAGCTTGAAAACTCTTTGCCAAAATAAATGAAATTGATGTACGCAGTCAGCAATTAATATAATTAAAAGAAAAATCAAACCGTCCATTCATAAGATATACTTTTATATCCATTTATCCATTTATTTATTATTTTAATCGAAAAAAAATAATAAAAACATTAACAAACACATTTAATTTAATTGCGATGCCGAGCAACATGATATATCCTCCTAAAATGTTAAAATTTATTAACCACTAACAGCACACCCGTTATTCGTATGGAGTGTATAATTTAAAGAAACTTAAAGTTCGCAATCACGTGCAAATTCTGTTAAAATATTAAATTTATTGCTCCTAAAGAGAAGTTTAAGAATATATGTTCTCACTATGCAAAATTATCTTCACGATCAGATCTGAAGAATAAAACATCCTGCCCCCTTTTGTAAGCAAATTTACAGAAGAAAAAATAGGAATTGAATGAATATATGCAACCCCGTACTAATTATATTGTCGCAGATCAGAAAATATGCCAATGTGTTAGTAGAAGATTACCCGTATTACAATATGCGTCTCAAAAATATTTGCCAAAATAAAAGAGATGACGTAATAAATTGAAAACATCAATAATATCCGTACTCTTTATACCAGAAGGTCGTAATTGATTCCAATATATGCCAATATATATCAAAACATATGTCAATATACCTGTACTACTTATATTCTCGTAGATTAAAAGATATACACGTGTATTTGTAGAAGATTCGTACAACATACAATATATGAGTTTAAACAATTTTTGTCATAATAAAATAATTGCATAATAACTTGAAAATATCAATAATCCTTGAATCAATAATCCCCGAAAATATAAATAATAATAATTTTTAAACCTGAAGACCGTAATTGATATTATCCAGTCAAAAATGCTATAAGAAAAATCAAATCGTTCTTTTCTAAAATATATTTTTATATCCATTTATTTAATATTCAAATCGAAAAAATAATTATTAAAATTAACAGACAGATTTAATTTAATTGCGTTTCTGAGTAACATGATATAAGATAGAATCTTATAACATGTTAAATATGTCATGTCTTATAACATAAACTGCGAAATTAAATAACGATTTTGATTTCTCTATACTTCTCATTGTTCCGCAAAAGCTTGTTTTAAATAAACCATGAACCATGGAGATAGATTTCCCCTTTAAATCATGTTTCAAACAATTCATGTTTTCAGAAAGTGACTAATTAACGCAAAAAATCTCCCATCAAACTCAGAGATTAAATTTTAATTCACTTTCAAACGATTTTCAAGCTTTTCGTTTGGATAAACCACGGAGTTAGGGAGTAGAACTCCTAGGAAAAAGTTCCGTTTTTCCTTAATATCTCGACAACCCCAGGTCTTAGAAACTCGAAACTTGGACAAAAGTTATGGGGGGATATTTCAAGGCTATTCACCAAATTTCATTAAATTCGGTTCAGCCGTTTTTCCGTGATGATGAGACAAACGAAAATTTCGTTTTTTACTAATATCTCGAGAACCACTGGTCGTAGAAACTCAAAACACGGATATAATTTTAAGTGGGGCTATTTCTGGGCTACCCACAAAATTTCATCAAATTCGGTTCAGCCGTTCTCCCGTGATGGTGTGACAAACAGACAGACAGACAGACAGACAGACAGACAGACAGACAGACAGACAGACAGACAGATTTTCATTTTTATTTATATAGATTCTAAATAGAAAGTCTCCAAATATAAATTTTTTTTCGCAAATTAGGAATTAAGTTTATATATTATATATTCCGTAAGAAGAACGGGTATACATAAGTATTAAAAAAATCTGATGTGGACAGCACATGACTTTCCCTGCAGACTTATATTCACGTTCTCTTTATTTTAATTACATTTAATTCACTTTTAATTCAATTTTTGTTCTCATTTGATAACTGGACTTCTTTTCAAAGGTGGTGTAGAGAAAATACGAAAAAACTAAAATATCTCGAGAACGGCTAGTCCTAGTATAATGCGGTTGGTCTTATATTTTTTACGTTAAAAATTACGTATTAAACAAGCATATAATGGATATATTTAAGCATAAGTAGTTTTTTAGTTTAAATTTCGACGATTTTTGCGGGCCATTTTGCAAAAAAAGGCAGGTTATTTTTTCCCGAATCATACCAAACTCTAAACAACACCAGGGTGTCCCACCAGTGACTTACCTACCGAATTTTGTCGAATTAGGTTCATCAGTTTTTTAATTAGAGTGGATACAAACTTTTGCGGGCCATTTCGCAAAAAAGGCGGGTTCTTTTATCCCGAATCGTAAACAAAATTAATCAGCACCAGACTCGCCCACACGTGAGCTACATACTAAATTTTATGAAATTCGGTCCATTAGTTTTTTAGTTAGAGTGGATACAAAATCTGCACAGACAGACAGACACACACACAGACGTCACGCTAAAATAGTTTTATCGTATTCTAGAGGTCTCGAAACGTGTAGATCCGTCGAAAACTCGAGTTGCGAGTTTCGACATGATTCCAATACTTTCCCTATACATTACCATGTAGTGCAGGGAAAGTAAAAAAGTCTATGTAAAACAGGAGACTGTATGAATCATGCAAAAATGACTTAATATTTCTTGTAATCATTTCCTAAGACAAAACTCTTTTAGTATTTCAATTTATGTGCAACGATGTTTTCTTAAACTGGTGGTTCATAAACCAACTGATGAGTGAAAGAGTGGATCACAAGTTTTTCAGGAATATGTAAATTATGTAATTATTTGAAAATAGAAATAAATAATAAAATTTTAAAAATGGAAAATAAAAAAAAGAAGGAAATACGATTATGATAACAGTAGGCTTTAATTTTAGTTGTAAGTTACGAAAGTTTAATTTTTAAATTAGTTTATTTTTTAAAACACCCTTGAATGCACCTCTCTGACGAAATATCTTACTTAAGCTCATGTATACAGACCAATATACAAAAATCTGGTGTGGGCAGCACATGACTTTCCCTTCAGACTCATATTCACTTTCTCTTTATTTCTTCAATAATTCATTAAATTGAGTTTAACTGCACAAAATAACACCCATAATAATTTTAAATAACACCGAGTTTGTACTTTTAATTATATTTTGTTTCCATTTGGTAATTTCATCTGGTAAATCTAAAATATCTCCAGAACGGCTAGTCCTGGAGGAATGGGGTTAGTCTTATTATTTTTATCGTCAAGAATTTCATTTTATTTCAGATTTTTGCCGCCAATTTCATATAAAAAGACAGGCCCTTCTTTTCCGAATCGTACCCAAATCTAATCAGCACCAGGGTATCCCACAAGTGACTTATCCACTAAATTTTGTGTTGTTTGGTCAATTAGTTTTCTAGCTAGAGTGAATGTAGGCATTTTTTGTGGATCATGTTGCAGAAGAGGAGATTCTTTTATCTCAAATTATACCAAAATCTAATCAGCACCAGGGTCACCCATAAGGGACTTATCCACCAAATTTTATAAAACTCGGTCAATTAGTTTTTTAGTTATAGTAGATATATGCATTACACACACAGACACACACACACAGACGACACGCTAAAAATAGTTTTTCGTGTTCTAGAAGACCCAAAGCGTGTAGATAAGTCGAAAACTCGAGTTGCGATTTCCTTCAAAAATCCAATACTTTCCTTATACATTACTATGTTTTGCAGTGAAAGTAATAATGTTCAGGAATAGGCTTAATCCTATTTCGGATGTTGGGCCATTTCTATCCCCAAAACCGTGGAATTGAATAAAGTAATGAAGCTGCACCTAAAAGTAAAACATTGAGCAGAAACTTTTTTACTATAAAATGTCTAAATTATCCAGAATGCGTTTATACTAGATTCGATAATATTGAACATTTCATATTAAATATGTTATTTTAAAGTAGAAAATTATATTTGTTTCAAAAAGTCAAAAAGTGGATTAAGCCGGAATGGTATCAACCTAATATGGCCACCAGTAATTGCAAGCCATTTTGTTTTTGGTTTATGTATGGTACGCGTATTATGTATTTGAATAAAACAATTCTTATTATGTTTTATGATTTATTGTATTTATAGCAGAGTGGATAGGGAGAAGAAGACGTCGGTTTAGCAGCTTCCACTGTCGAAGATCCAGACAGTCCGACTCGTTCTAGGACATGAACAGCTGTTTGGACGGCCGAAGCGGCCTGTCCTGTGTACCAACTATTGCATTGGTTTCGAAAATATATCGACCTCATTTAAACTCGAATTAAAATCCTTGTACAATTGTAGCACGTAAAAGATACGAGCAAAAGTACCTGCACGGAGTAAAATTTCCTGCACCACTCTTGCTCTTACAATTGTCACCTGTTGACATATGCACCCTTCACTACATTACGTCCAGTTGTCGTACCACTTTTGTTACGGTTATAAGACAAGTATTCTCGGAATTAGGCCCTACCTTCATTCTATCTTCACTCTGCCAACTATGCAACAGAGAAACAAATGCTTGACCCAAAAGGTTGAGAAACCCAACACAGTAGAAAACCCTCAGCCGACTTCAAGAGTATTGGGCTTGGCTAGGAGGAACACTAAGAGGTCTCCTCGGTAAAGCTGAGCACCTTCCAACAGTATTAATTACTCGTGGACCGTACAAAATTCTCAAACGCATAACTTCTTCTTTATTTAATTTTAAATGCTTGAAACGTTAGTATCACCTGCCCCACCCTGTGGCAGCCCTGACCAAGGGTTAGACAAGCGCCGGTGCCAACAGGTTTTGGATATTTTTAATTCGCTATATTCTTGTGATGAGTGAGAAGAGGTGTGTTTGAAGTTTTAAGTATTAGGTTTACACGGCGTTTACAATGAAGCATTAAGCTCGGAGAAAATGAAATAAAAGAACACCTGTTTTTCATCCTTCGTAAGCTCATTATATGGTTAAGTAATTCACAAAGGAAGATGTATTTAAATTTAAGACGCTTAGAGTTGAAATTTTAGCTGCAACAAAATCACTGAATTTATAGCAGTCAGATAAACGTAACGTGTCATATTTAAATAGGGAATAAAACTATATAATTAATAAGAGATAATGTATGTTTTAATGATATAGGTAAAATACCATACAATATTTAAAGTACACAACACATGAATTTTCTGATAAAGGAACAAATTTCAATAGTCCAGGGCAGCCTAAAAAATACTTTTTATGACTGTATCTATCTAAACATCAGTTAGCTTATTGTTGTTACTGATTAAATTAAACGAACTGAATTCCATAAAAATCGCTTGATTTGTTCCTGAGATATCAAATTCTATGTGAAAAAAGCGAAATTTCAAATATCTCTCAAAAACGGATCGCAATAACCTTTAAGTTTATTCAAAGCATGTCTAGTCAAAATACTTGACCATACACATTTTTGATAAAAGTTATTGTATTAAATTGTTAATATTTTTTTTGACATAGAATAGGTGCAATATCTTCAGAAAAGCGCATGTTAGAATTCTTTAAATTATGAGATCAGATAATTGTAAATCGAAAGTTATATATAAATGTTTTATTGATAATGTATCTTCTTTAACATATAATATTTTTATAAATTTTCAACACTTTCCAACATAGTTGTAAAGTGTTTATAACTTTGTTCATGTCGTCTGTCTATCTGTTTCTTCGCACGCTAACTGCCACAAAAATGGCTTTATCAAAATAAAATTTTTGTATGTTGTTGAGACAGTTTGTAAGACATATGGGAATGCAAATGAATAATATCACCCAATTAGTTTCAGATTTAAATCGGGTTCAAGAAATGAAATACATTGAAACCTATGGGACACAATTTTTCAAACATTTTTAAGCGCAGTTAAAATTCACAAATTGCTTCGAAAATTTAAGAAAATGTTCAAATTATCACTTAAAGTGTGTAAAAAAAATTCAGCAATATATGTTAGGTACTTTTGGAAATACAAATTGAAATAATAATTACACTCATATTATAAGAAGAGATCGCGTGACACATATCAAAATTCAATGTGGCATACATTTTTCCCAGTGTTAAAATCGTGATATTCGAAGAACTTTTGAATTCATATTTAGTGTTGCATCCGTCACAAAACCGCTTGATTTTTGCATATTATCTGTTTATCTAAATTCTGTGCTAACACAATTACAATATTTTTATTTTAAATGATTGCTAAACTTTGATTATTCCTACAACGAAACCTAATTTTTATAAATGTAAATAAATCAAGGAATTGTCAGGTGAGTTGTATAAGAATTGCAGAATTCTTTTCACGCAAAATTATTTAGCTCTGGAATCTGGAATATAAGTGATATGTATGAGATATTCATTTATTTTACACAGGCAAGCAGGCGATTTATAGCATAGGCTTTTTCGATGAAGTTTTAAGTTCCCAAGCATAACAAATTATTGTAGCACTGTAATAATTAAACAAATATCAGCGCTAACTGTATCGAATTTTAGAGCTATTTAAATAAAACTGCATTTCAGTTCTAAAGTGTTTCATAATCAATACTATAAATAAAGATTGATGTTTCTTGTTTAAAAATTATTTTCGAATTAAGTGAACTTTTTCATCCCAGATATCGTTGAAAGACGTTTAAGTAGGAAATAATCGCAATTTCTTTTGCTGGACTCCAATATTTCAAGCTATATCGTACAAATAGACCCATAAACAGACAAACTTATATTTACAGACATTCTTGGCAAATAGCTGATTCATATTCAGATATGCTCAAAACATACAATTCCATAAAAATCGGAGTATCTGATTTTAAAACCTTGCAAGATATATTTTACATTGTAGAAGTAATAAAGGAAAATATCATTCAAAATACTGCACATTTTTGAGTGAATACAGTATAAATTTAAATTATATTATTCAGCAAATAATTTTTAGGTCCAAATTTAAAAGATTTAAACCATGCTACTCCTGCAGATAACAGCATCCTTGGGACTGATTTGTCACTTATTATTGGTTTATTAGCATGAAAAACCAATGCATGCAACAAGAAAATTTGAAGCTGGTTAGCTGGTTGGACTGAATGTGCTTGTTTTCGTAGATGTTCGTAATATTTTGAATAGAGTAACTTTACTTACTGTCATTGCAGATATTGCAGGGCCCAGACCAAGCGGCTCATTTGAAGGCTTAAAGCAGCTTAGCATGTGGCCAGCATTGCACATATTGATAATTCCATGTTGACTTCAGCAAAATAAATACGAAACCAGTCCATGCATCTGCAATGAAATAAAGATTCTTTGAGAACGTCAGGTTTTGTGAATATAGAATTTATTACGGCCACCTTGGTATACCTGAACCTAATTGTGAGTAACATTTTAATACGACACTATGTGAGATCGGAACTGGTCGATCAGCATAGTGTTTCGCAAAATTGTAGCACATAGCATTTTTTTTGCTATCATTCAATTATCGGCTAGCTCAGGATGACAAACTCATATTAAATACGAAAATGTCCATGCATGCTGCTATCAACAATAAAAACACAATCCCAATTAATACAAACAGTCATGTTCTGTAAGTATAACTAAAATTAGAAGCTACGGGTTGAAAGGGGACATCGTATGCTACGATAAAGATTTCTTTATTAAAAAAGAATAGTTAGTTATTAAATGAGATTTGAGTTTTTTTTCATTCAAATACAAATATTTTCAAACCAATGAAATATCTTGCCAGGAAATTTTACAGAGATGCATATACAGACACTCTCTCTACCAATGATCAGTAGCAGCACCAGAAAAATTAATTGGAATGTGGCTCAACTCGGCTTTCTCATACTAGAATCCATTTTTAAGTAGCTTGTAAGGTTTTTCTTCATACTTTTTAAGTACATTTTTGAAAAATTGGTACCGTTGGCGCAAATAATTACAATTATAGCCTGTTACCCTTCACTTTAAAGGATTTGGAAAATTATTTCGATTGATACCATACTTTGCAAAGTACCCCCATGAGGGTAGTTCCCCCCCCCCCCTCCACAAGAAGACTAATGACGTCACGAACACAAAAATCTTATTGAGGCTATTTTTTACAATAATGATTAACCCCTTTTAAACATGCTTATATCAAATTGTGTCCTATGCTGCCATGTGCAAAAATTATGTAATTTCTGATAAATTTCAAACTTTTCACTCGAATTTCAAACAGTTATATCAAATTCTAGATTTTTCGATAACAGAACTGGATATAAACTTTTGTGGAAATCCATTATTATTTGTGGCCGCTATCGTGTACACAAGAAAGCGACCACAGATAGGCAGACAGACAGACATCACTCCAAAAATAGTCAACGCGTGTTCAGAGGGTCTTAAAGTATATTTTGGCATTAAATTCTTGAATTCGAACATTTTCGCGAAAACTGTATTTCCTCTATATTGTATTATATGAGAAAATAAAAATGGGGGTAAGTGTAACAAATTCTTTCCCATTTCTTCAAATCTCATTTCTACGGGGTGGTCTAATGGGCTCCTGGAGGTTCATGACCCACAAATCCCTCCCATCCATTGACTATGTCACTGCACATGACGCAAAGTGTTCACATTCTAGCATACAGTCCCATTTGTGTTTTACAATGAGGGCAACTGCTGCTTTTGAAAATACAAAATCCATATGCTTCTTTGTTAGAAGTCGCAACTTTCCATATTTCCTTCACTTCAATATGTACATTTTATATATCTGCTTCTGTGTCACCTAATTTTCATGTGTCTGCTTTTGTGCCTCATAATCTTCTATATCTGATGCTATGTCATCCAATTATATTTCTGCTTTTATATTACCTAAATTTCATATGATTGCTTTTGTATCTCCTGATATCTTATATCTGCATCTATGCCACCTAATTATATTTCGTCTTTTATATAACCTAACGTTCATATGTCTGCTTCTATGTGACGTAATTTTCATATATCTCCTACAATATCTTTTAATATTTAAATGCTTACTTTGTTTCATCTAATTTTCATATTTGTAACTCAATGTTGCTTAATTTTCGTGTCTGTTCCTAAGTCACACAATTTTCTCATGCCTACATCTGTATCACCTAATATTCATATATTTGCGTCTATGTCAATTAATATTAATATGTCTGCTCCTATGTTACTTATGTTCTATATCTGTATTTCTATCAAGGAAGTTGAACTTGGTTTTGCTTCAATACTGGGCATAGATGAAAGTGCTTAATATAATTACTCGCCCACAGTGACCCAAAATCCAATATAAACTATATTTTTCAGTTAAGAGGAGATTTGTAGTTTTTAATTATAAAAATGACCTATAATTGCTGCGTCTTTGATTTTAAATACCAGAACACGTTTCCATATTTTCACCATTTCCATGATATTAATATTAAAATATTACTATTTTATAAATGCAGATCTGATGATATCGAAGATATGATAGGGTATGATATGGTATGATATGGTATCATATGGTATCATATGAAGTGGTATGATATGGTATCATATGGTATCATATGAAGTGGTATGATATGTTAACATATGTTATCATATGATAATATATCATATGTTCATATGATATATTATCATATGTTATCATATGATAACATATACGATATATCATATGATACTTGAACATATGATATCGAAGTTATATCATAGTTCAAAAAAGAAATGATAGTTCGCAACTATTCAAAAGATTATTTTTCAACCTAAATGTCATATGTAGTCATATGATATTGAAGATGTATCATAGTTCAAAAAAGAATTAATAGTTCGCAACTGTTTGCAAGATTAATGATCAACCAAAATGCACCACAGACATTCTTCTCAACTAATTGAAGCTTGAAAATATGTTACAAAAACAATATTTTTGAAAAATCATAAATGCTAAATTCCCGTATTTTGTTTTTTAAATCAGACAAAAACTTTTTCGTTGTGTAATTTTTTCAAGCATTAAAAATTCCAGGTTTAGTGCAAGCATAATTATTAGTTTGATATATAAATTGTATTTCTAAACAAATTGGATAATAACTATCTTGTAAACTTGAAGACAAAAAAAAAATTGAAACTAACAAAAAATCATTTAAAGAAAAGTCAAACTGGGGGAAATTTGATGTAAACAAATGCACATTTTATCGATATTTGCTTAATTCGCGTTCGATATTTGATGCGGTTTGCTTTCAATGAATCCCAAAAATTGAATATACTCGTATATATATTATACATACAGTATATACAGTACAGTAGACATACAGTATATACAGTGCAGTAAACATACAGTATTTGCATACCGTGCATGCTTTTTACAGTATATGTTGACTATGCCAGATTTGTAGACATACAGCTGAATCCCAATTATCCGTGCTAATGTAGACACAGAACAAGCTCGAACTTGGCTAACTCGGAAAATGCCTTGTTTACTGCACTGTATAATGTAGAGATGGTATTTGAGACAATTTTGCATTCCTTTCAATGATCTCCCCCCCATTCTTACTATAAAGAAAATATGTTTTATAAGAAAATGATACAATAAATACATATAAATTTATGCGCGTATTTGTTTAGTACATACTGTACATAATATGTGTACTCTCAGCCTTCCGTCCGATGTATCGTATTGCGGTATTAACCGTATTTAGGTGATTGTATGGAATATTCTTAAGTCATCTTCTGAGCGCATATCATCCACCTTTTCACTCGCTCGTTTTTATTTATTCACTAAATTCATAATTATGTCATAGGTTAATATTTAACTGCGTATCTCCATTCATCAAATATTTAATGTTTCCTGATGTAATAGGTTCTGTAACGGGAAGAACTTTGCTGGTTCCATGGATGAAGATGATGAGTCAGTGATAAGTCAAAGAATGTATGCGATGTTCTTGAGCCTTCTTCTGAGCACATATCATCCACCTCGTCACTCGCAAGTTTGTATTTACTCACTAAAGTCTCAATTATATCATAGATTCATATTTTGCTGCTCATCCTCACTTGACCAATCTTGAATGTTTCCTGGTGTAATTCGTCCTGAAACGGGAAAAATTTTACTGGCTCTATGGATGAAAGGGATGAGTCGGTCAAAGAATATGTGCGATATTCTTGAGCCTTCTCCTGAGCACATATCATCCACCTCTTCACACGCTTTTTTATACTCACTCACTAAATTCATAATTATGCTATAGATTCATCTTTTGCTGTTCATCCTCATTCCTCCAATTTTTAATGTTTCCTGGTGTAATAGGTCATGAAACTGGAAACGTTTTGCTGGTTCTATGGATGAGAGTGATGAGTCAGTGATAAGTTAGTCAAAGAATGTATGAGATATCCTTGAGCCTATTCCTGATCACATATAATCCACCTCTTCACCCGTTTGTTTTATTTACTCAATAAATTAATAATTATGTCAGAGGTTCATATTATTATATATTCACAGAAAAGAGCTAGGCCTGATAACACGGAACCTTCGATAACCAAGACTCAGAAAATCGTAACTGTACGGTACATGAAATCCTGCATTATCAAATTAAAATTGCCAAAATTATCCTCCACATCAGTAATTTCACTTTATAAGAAACGCTATCCCGAAAAATCAAAGCAAACATAACCTTTCAGCTCCATTAATTCATTAAATTTATATTAATCCCATTCCCCGTCTCAACTGCTCCATAACATTACATGTTGCCCCGAACTTTTCGTATAAAAAGTCGAAATTTGCCTTGCCGGCCACCTTAATGAATTCTCCTCGATGCTATTTCCACGCACTCTCTCCGTACAGTCAGATTTTACGGTCACCGTAACGATCCTATTTTACGGCGTAAATATCGTTAAAGAAGAGCGATAAAAACAAATCGGCCTTAATCTACCATTAATAGCGGAAGGGACTTACCCGAAGAACAAAACTTCGAACGACGCCCCGCTCAATAAGTTCAAGGTATGTTTCGGGATTACTCGCCTAATTTTAATTTCATTATCGATTAAAGATTCGGCTCCTTTTTCAGAGATTAGAGTCTGCTACTGGCGCGGAATGTCCTTATTGTTAAAAATGGACAAAAAAAGAAGAATTCAAATGTTGTTATTGTTAAGTTAAAAATGTTATTATTAAGAAGTTATTTTTTAAGTTATTATCTCTCTGTCCTGATTGGCGACAGATTTGTCGCTAACTTGGCATCGTTGATGAAAAATGTATTGCAGATTTAGCTAAATATAGCTAATTTGGAAAATTTGGGGTAATGTAGTCAAATGAACAATACTTTTATATCTCTGAAAATAAAATTTTAATATCTTTTTAATCTGTGTCGCTTATTGGGAATTAATTATTTAATACGTATTCTTAACTCCATATATAGCTAGTTTTACTGTTTAAAGGAGTGGGAGGTTTGAGGAGGTCCTTAAGAAATTGCATTGCTTTAGGAGGACATATTGTACTTAATAATATATTGATAAAAATTGGTGCTTGATCTTCATCAGACCAGATACTTGAGAGCAACGAAAAATAGTGCAAACCGCTATTCACATTGAATTAAAATAATAGTATGTTTCTCGAAAATGTTCAATCATCTCGCTATCTAGTATAAAACTTAAAAGAACATTTTTTGTGTTTGCTTTTGCATCAGGTATTTTTAGATTTAGCCATAAATGTATTACGATTTCTGTTACTCGTGTTTCCGCATCCGGTTAACTAAAGCCACAGTATTTATTTGTGTAACCAATGATTTTATTTGCCGTTTAATATTAAATATCATATAAAACGACCAATTTAAATCTGTTTAGAAAAAAAATAAAGCTTTCCACTTTGAAAATCAATAAGATTCTGAAAAATTCTGCGTCAGACAACAACATACAAAAAAGTAAAAGGTATCAACCAGTTTCACTGATTTTCGGAATAATTTATGCTAGCACATAATTATAATTGCCATTGTTTTTATTAAGCAGATTCTGAAGCATTATCCTCTTTGTGGGTGCTTTTTTAAGCATTACCCTCTTTGTGGGTGCCATCCTGTTTTTTTATACATATAGAAATAGCACAAAATGTGCCTAAAAGGTATATTAATTCACAAATTGTCCCGAAAAGTTGTGATGTATGCAGATTTCACTCATTTTTACCAGTCGCCGAGCTAAATCGACCACTGCTGGGGATTTTAAGACCAATATTTATTTCAAGACAATCGCTTTAATATGTTTTGACGCGTATTTTGATAGGTCTACTCCGACGATAAGAGTTTGCAATTCCGGTCTAGTAGTTCAACATTAGAGCGACAGCAGGTCAGTACAAAGATCCGTGGTTCGATTCCCGGTTGATTAGTACCGGTTGGTTATTGCACCCTGTAGGTTAGTGCAAAGGTGTTGGAAGTGTAAAAGTGACCCTAGTACGACTAGCACAGATTCAGTTGAGTATAGAATATTGAGCGCCGATTTCAAATTGGGAGGACAATGACCACGCAAGAAGCTGACCTGGAGAATAAAAGTTGCAGCAGGAGGCTCACCTGGGGTAAAAATAGCAGAAGGTGGTCAGTCAGATTGTCACTTGCACGCCAGTCTGACTTTAGATGGTGCATAATGCACAGTCAACTTCTGCGATAACAGTTTGCAATCCCGTTCCAGTACTGAGTTTCGCTGTTAGATTCCTGGTTGGGGGAAGCTAGGTTCTTTACAACTTTCACTAAGTCTATCTGCGTTCCGACTGATAAATAAGTCTTCAGAGGATTTTGAACAGATGCATTTTATGATGACACCGTAAATTAAGCGGTTTAATGACTTTGAACATTGCAAAATCGCTTCTACTGCATTTGTCCATTCAATGTAATGTACAGCCAATTTGTCGTTCGTCAAATGACACATGATCTGTAATTTCTCAAATTTTTACCAGTTTGTTCCAGACTAAACTAGTCTGTCAAATGTTCCCTCAACTTGAGTATGTAACAGCCGTTGATGACCACACGCCTTGCACACAAACCATGTATTTTTTGTCTGGGGGTATACTTTCTGCAAACTCCAATTTGCAACTGCCACCGAACAGTTGTCTGCAACTGCCACCGAACAGTTGTCTGCACCTGCCACCGAACAGTTGTAAGAGATAAAATTTTGGTTGTTTGTATTTTCTTTAATATATCTTATTTTAATTTTGCTCTTTTTCCTTCCGCAATTACACTAGTTTTACGTAATTTTTGTCAGCCACAGAAGATTGAATGAAAAATCATTTCAAATCTGTTAAAATATCTTGAAAAACTATTTACTGTTGGTTATGCTGTAAAAAAACTTTAAAATCTTGGATCATTTACACTCTGTGTGCTATTCCCAATTGGGAACTGGAAGTCAGTTGCGAAATGAAGCCAAGGTGAGGCGCTGGGCGTTTGTTCTCATTGTGACTGCCGCCTCGTGCTTGATAGGATCGCATTCGCATTTTTCAAATTTTGAGAAACATTTTAAATTATACTTAATAAGTAGTAGATTATTCGCATTTATCATAAAAATAAGTTTAATTAGTCCTAAGTAACATATTACGTATAATTATTGTTATAACAATAAATGAACATTGTTTTGTTTGGGATGCCGCAAAAATCCCAGCTCGCTCTGTCCCCAAACCGCCGGGCCGCTTAACCGCACTTAATACTAGTTACGCTACTGGTATTTGTAAATAAATTGCAACTCATATATTATTCGTATAACCTATCAATAAAATGTATTTTTAAAAACATCGAAATATGGACTGCATTTAATAATTAAGAATATATATAAGTAGAAGGCCTAAGATGTCATGAAAGAAACTTCTAGATTATTTACCAGCAATGTTTGCAAAATTGTGGTAAATAACATGTTTTCTTCCTAGCATTGCAGTAACAGCTATTTGATGATATGCAAAAGCATGCACGAGTTGTTTAGTGTTGCCAACGCTGGGATATGCCTCATGGTATATAATATTGAAACTGGCTAGATTTCTAACTTCGTTGTATAGCTTTTATAAGGAAAGTTAAAGATTTAGCCATTTTATGGCTAGATTTAGCCGTTTTTGATGCTAAATGTTCTGAAACATGTCTAAGTTGGCAACGCTGGAACTTGCCCACTGATGTTGATTGCTGGATTAAGAACATGATTACAAATAAAGAACTTTATATTTGAGAATACAGAGTTATATATATATATATATATGTGTGTGTGTGTGTGTGTGTGTGTATCAAATAATTTGAAATTGTAATATATAAATTACGCAAGAACATTTTTTCTATAGAAAATAATAAATTTATCCCAAACATACTTTTGTACAGCAGCCTTTTTATGGTCCACGAAACGATCCCGTTTAATGACATGTGTATCATTAGAGCAAAACGATAAAATCTAAGCGGATTTAATATAGGATTTATTGCCATCTTAAATACCTCGTTCATTGATCGAAACTAATGGAATAGGTCTGTTGAATATGATTAAGTACGCAATTCTGTGTTTCTTAAAGAATATTTTTCTCATTATTCTTGTTAGGTTTATTGATAATTTAATATGTTTTTTATTAGTTTTGTTGTCCTGCATACAATTTGAGAAAGTTAGTTTCATTTGTGACAGTACTTGGTGAATGACGGAATTTAAAGAGATGTGCTACATATCAATTTGAAGATGATGCATTGTTATTATTTTTGTTAGGTTTACTGATAATTTTATATGTTTTCTATTAGTGTTGTTGTCCCGCATATAAGTGGAGTTAGTTTCGTTTGTGACAGAACTTGGTAGTAAAGGACGGAATTTAAAGATATGTGCTGTATATCAATTGGAAGATTTCACAATCTGGATGCAATTTTATTATTTTGTTAGGTTTATTGATAATTTATTAAGTTTTTTATTATGTTATTGTCCCGCATATTAGTTTGGCGAAGTTACTTTTGTTTGTGACAGAACTTGATGGTGAATGATGGGATTTAAAGAGTTGTACCATATATATCAATTTAAAAAATTCACCATCCAGATGCAGTATTATTATTTTTTTGTTAGTTTTATTGATAATTTAATATTGTTTTATTAGTTTTGTTGTCCCGTATATTAGTTTGGTAAGGTTAGTTTCATTTGTGACAGAACTAGATGGTGAATGACGGAATTTAAAGAGATGCTATATATCAATTGGAAGATTTCACCATCTAGATGCAGAGTTTTCGAAAGTGTTTAACATTAACGTTTGAGATTACGCAACCGTGCTACAAGATTTACGTGTCAGGATTTATAAACTATATGTATTCACTTACTAAAACAATTTGTAACAAATAGACGAAAAGTGCAAATTAAACAAGAGGTTCTATTTTCACGAAACATTTTTTAAATATTATTATTCTGTATACATTAAATAAGTTAACCGCTTTTTTCAATCCCATAGGATTTTAATTTACAAACTGCACAAACTGATTTCTAATGTATGCATGGGAACTGTATGAAAAACTGAATAAAAATGCTAGGTGTTTTTTCTGACTTTTTTAAAATAAAAAGTGAATATCATTTTTGTTTTTTCAAAAATGACATTAAACAAATTCAGTTTGAAACCGCAGATAATTGAGCAAAATATTTCAGAACTATTTTTAAACTTTTATGGGCACTTATATTTATAATATAGTCGACTTCGAAAAGTCGGATTTGAAGGAAGAGTAAAGAGATTCGAGATATCAAAAATTTGAATTATTGAAAATTTAAAAAGAACATGCTTTAATAATATGTGAATTCATAGTACGTATAATAAGTAGTATTTAAGTATAATTGACTTACCCTACTGAGAGAAGATCAAAATAATTCCAAATGTTTTATTGGTACCAGTAGATGGAACTTTTTTAATATGTATATGGAGTACAGTACTTATATATGAGTTCTATACATGTGTACATTTTGGATTGATTTTATGAACGAAAGCATATGTAGTCGATCCAACTTAAGTGTCTGAAAAGAACCACCTAAATGCATTGCACCATATATTTTGCTCTCTTGCGCACAATAACAATTTTCAGGTGCACAATTACTTGAAAATTAATTTACCAAAGTTATATTCGGTCTGGATTCGATAAACGGTCAAGATTATCTGACACAATCCATTCATTTTCTTCAACCTAGACCGTCCGACCTACCCGAAGATGTAAGGTATCTGTTTGGATGGCCGAAAAGTGCCACTTAATACGAGAAACCAGTGAGGACGACTTTCCGTAGACCAGAATCCAGTGGGAAGTATCATCCGTGGGAACCGCGCCTCATTCCCCTACCACCAACCTCTCGGAAGGACTTACGAACCCGCATATTTAATGTGCCTGTACTCCGCGTGAACACGGGTATAGTTTGGACAGAGACGGGAATCGAACTCTCTCCGAGTGCAATCCCAGCGCGCTATTCACTGGTCTGTCCCACCTCTACAATGTTCATTTCAGATTGAACTTGTTAATTCGATATCAAAGATGGTAAGCAAACTTCGTTTCCATATTCAGCAATGTCTTTTCTTGCAACTTGATACCAATACTTCACTTTAAAACATTACACTCTGGTACAAAGGCTGTCTTACCCCTCTGTATTCCACCCTAGTACGAAGACTGTGTTATACCTTTGTATTCCACCCTAGTACAAAGGCTATGTTGCATCTCTATTCCACTCTAATTCAATGGCTGTTGTTGTTGAGACCCAGACCGTTCGACTTACCAGAAAGGTGTAAGGTAACTGTTTGGACGACCTGGAAGAGCTACCCAATTTAGACCGGAACCCAATAGGGGAGGCATCCACAGGGACCGTACCCTCCTTCCCCTACCACCGACCTCTCGGAAGGACTTAATGACCCACATGTTTAAAGTGGTCGTACTCCGCGTGAACACGACGGTAGTTATGGCAGCGGAGGGAATCGAACCCGAGCCTACCAAGTACAATTCCCGCGCGCTAAGTACAAAGGCTGTGTTACACCTCTGTATTCCACCCTAGTACAAAGGCTGTGTTACACTTTTGCATTTCTCGCAAGTATAAATGCTCTGTTACACCTCTGTATCCCACCCTAGTACAAAGACTGCGTTACACCTCTGTATTCCACTTCCCCCCCCCCGGGGCGGGCCACCCAAGATGGTGGTTTCGGATGTTGGCTCTGTAGCCTAGATCCTCCAAACTGGGAACAAATTAATCCGGGGTAATCAACCTCGCTGCTAAGGACTCACGGATGCAATTGCGGAAGTGACGAGGCAGTCCCCGGACTCTTCCAGGTGGCTGGATCACGGGACTGTGGCTATTTATGCCCTGAGCCTAGGTCTGGCCGGTGACCGGAGTCGGGCTCGGCGGGGACCTTCGGTCCCTGCCCGGTGAATGATTCTGCCTGTTTCGCGACCGAGGTTGCGGCTTTGCTGGAATGGAGATGAAGTGGTTGCGCCTCGGTGCCCACATATAGCTATAAACCTTTACAGGTTAGCTGGGCCCGCAGGTATGTACTCTGTATTCCACCTTAATAAAGGCTGTGTTACACCTCTGTATTCCATCCTAGTGCAAAGGTTGTATTACACCTCTGTATTCCATAGTGCAAATGTTGCAATCTTGATATAATGTGTGTCCGAAGGCAGAAACTCAACTTTAACTGACTTTTGGCACACACCAAGGTTCCCGTTTCACCGAAGTCAAGCAGCGTCGGGCGCGGTTAGTACTTGGGTGGGTGACCACCTGGGAACACCGCGTGCTGTTGGCACATATTGGATGCGGTAGCCCGGTGATTTGCGGGCTGGATTTGCACGCTGCCACAACTGCCGCCGTGTTCATGCGGAATACGATCACGTTAAACATGTGGGTCCGTAAGTCCTTAAGAGAGGTTAGTGGTAGGGGAAGAAGTGCATGGTCCGTGTGGATGCCTCCCCCACTGGGTTCCGGTCTAAATTGGGTGGCACTTCCCGGCATTCCAAACAGTTACCTTACACCTTTCTGGTAGGTCGGACGGTCTGGATCTCAACAACAACACACCAATGAGCAATGCAATTGTGAATAAAATGAATAATCTTACCCTTTTGACAAGTCATTTTACGGTCCTTGAGCTAATTTTCACAAATATACCAAATCATCCAAAAACAAATTGAGTTATTGTGGTTAAGCATGAAGACAATTTGACATAATGAGGTAGTTGTTTCATTATTTGCAGAAAAATGAAAACTTCTCGAGATATCGAAAAATTCGAGTGAGCGAAAATCTAGATATCAAGGGCCAACTGAATTAGAACCTTCGTCTTACAAAATATTTATTATTTCACCATTTTATAAACGTGCAATAACTTTTTTCATGAGTAAATTTATGCATTCTTGCAAAGGAATCAAAAATAAATAAAAAATCTATATTTTTCTTGCATAAATTTCCTGATTGCAATTAAGTGACTTCCAATTATTTCCTTTTTCGTTTACTCACAGATTTGTTTGTAAGTTAAAAAAAATGAAATTATTCCAAGTAAAAAAATAACCCTTATTTCCCCCTATTCTTCTGAAGAATGAACTCCAGAAATACTGAAGGAGAGAAAAAAAAATTAAAAACAATTTTCATCTTTCTCTGTTTCCTTTTTCCTATTGGTTTTCTCATTACAAACACCAAACGCTTAAAAAATAAATAAAAATATATCTGTCTCCCATTTTTCTAGTTCCTGCACTGAGAATAAATCTAAATAACTCGCACTTAGCAATTTGTCACACGGGGATTTCAATTTCATTCAACCACGTGTCCATTATTAAATGATATTTTATTTAGCAGCTTTCCTTATAAGCTTTCATTTTCCATGACCTCAGTAAATTTTTGGCGCGCTAAATTCTTTTAATTGCATTTCCTACATCCCTGCTCATTTCCTTAGACGACTAAAAAAAATTTCCCCTTTTCAGTTTTTTTTTTATTTTTCTGCATAATCTTTTCGGTGATCCATATATCTATATGGATTTTACGTCACGTCGCCATTTTTTTTTTTTTTGCTCCGAGTTAAATTGCGGTTTAATTGCGTCTTTAATTTCGGGACTCTTCCTCGTAAACACATTCTCGGAGTTTCTGTTTTCCCCTATTTTTCCCCATGTTTCCCCTTTTTTCTTTCTCCGGATTATCCTTTTACTTCCTGAGATATTAGAAAGGGGAATTTGATAAAAAATTAAATATTGAAAGAATATGTGACTCCTTTGATTCTTTCAACAATTTATTGTTAAAAATGAAAAAAAAAATTAAATAAATAGAAAAGCCAATATAGCATGGAAGGAGACTTATACAACGTAAATTGCTGCACAAATAAAATGACATACGAATATTTCGAAAATACTTGTATTTCTTTCATCAATGTGAAAAATTTAAAAGCTAAAAGCAAAATGAGAGCTTAACCATGCTTTCGCCCTTATTTTGTTTTCAACTCGTGACTTAGTTTTAATTTTATGTGTTCTGGTGCGTTTTTATATTTTTTTCATGTGATTACTATTTCTTATTTTATTCACATTTTCTCACATTAGGTTTTGCTGCTATATGACTTTCCTTATATACATACTGTATAAGGAAAGTATTGTGATGGGGTCGAAAATTCGAACTCGAGTTTTCGACGGGAGAGCATGTTTCAACCATCTCTGATCACGAATCAAACATTTGTCTGTGTGTGTGTGTGTGTGTGTGTGTGGAGACGATATCTCACGAACGAAAGTAGCAATTTGAATGAAATTTGGTACAAAAATCACAATCCGTGAATACTGAAAGCCTATTGTTTTAAACGTTTTAACGTAATCGAATGTTCAGAACTCCTCAAAATTTTCGAGTGAAATTTTGAAAAAATCATCAAAAAATCAAAACCTTTAATAAAGTTACTCACATAGGCATTTCTTATGTAATTTTTCCTTAGAAAACGATTGACATAAACTTTAGAACGCTAGCAAGAACCGTTCTTGAGATATTGCACATTTTCCAAACAAATTTATCAAAAAATCACATAAAGTAAAAAAAAATATTAACTGTTGAGAAACATGTTCACTTTTCATATGTAATATCATGTAATATCATGCGATAAATTGGGTGACATCATTCTCGTGGATCTAGCTCGTTCCGTTCATGAGAAAAGATACTTTCAGTAATACTTTTGTATTTGAACACCAATAGTCATTTATCTGCTATAAGAATAACTTATTTCTCCATGCATTAGCTTGAGAAGATCTTGGCGACGAATTCGACGGAATGTCGCCAACTTGGCGGCTTTTTTAAATATTGCCAAATTAAAGAAAATCCCGCCAAATGGATAAAAATGACGCTACTTCAATGAAAATGACGACTAATCGACGAAAATTCAATATCTTGGAAATAATATAACTATCTACTATAAGAAAAACCTATATTTTACTGTAAAAGTAGTAAATTCATTGCATTATTTAAGGAAAGTCATGTGTTGCCCACACCAGATTTTTTATACCATAGCATTTTCGCTACCATGCAGTGGTTAAGCTCTTAGTTGGCTTTCAGCTCTTATCTTGTTATTGACTTTGAAGAAGTAAATCTGAGTGTCTTAGAAACAGTCGTTTGCGTTTATCATTTTAATTATGCCGCAGTTTACGTTACCTTTACTTTATATATTAAAACAATAAGAGTATGAATTTTAAATATGAAATATTTTTCTAAAATTTTAATATTTAATCAAAAATTAATATACTGAAAACAGTGCGTTTAAAGTAAATCTGATGTCTTGCATATAATTTTCACGTACATATTTAACACATATCTGAATTATACAAAATATAAATGCAATTATTTTTAGTAGTGTGACCAAAATAGAAGATACGCTGTGCAGTTATTCATAAAATTATGAAAGCCGCAAAGATATCAAAAAATATTCTATTTTATTTAGAAGTCAAAACACTCTACTTCCTGCTTCGGTTTTTGCTAAGGTATATTTGCAATTTCTCCTTAAAAATCTGATGTGGGCAACACATGATTTTCCTTATATAATGCAATGAATTTACTACTTTTACATTAAAACGAGAAAGATCAATCATGCTTAAAGCATTGATTATGAAACACTTTCCAAATTAAATGCAATATTATTTTAAAAAGTCGAAAATGCAATACATTCCTCGGTAATATTTCAAAACTTATCACAATACTACGTTGATTTATTATATTTGAAAACTTAAACTTTCATTGAAAAAAATGAACTTCATTCAAATGACGGCATTGAAATATACATTGCCTGGTTTAAATATCTCTAAAATGCAATACATTCCACGGTAATATTTTTAAAACTATCATAATACTACGATAATTAATTATATTTAAAAACTTCATCGAAAACAACTGAAATAAATTCAAATGACGTCATAGAAAAAATAACACGCCTGGATCTCTCTATAAAAGCAGGATTTCACTCATTTCATTCATCACAATACTATAATAATTTATTTTATTTAAAAATTAAGACCATGGAGCTAAAATTCATAAACTCTATGCTTAAAACTTCATCGAAAAAAATCGTCCTTCTGTCCGTTAGCACGATAACTGCCGTAAAAATGACTTAATCAAAATGAAATTTTGGTATGTTGTTCAGACGGTCTGTAGAAACTATGGGAATATAAATGAATAATATTACCCAAATAGTTTTGGATTGAACCCGGGTCGAAAAAATGAAATACATTGAGCCCTATGGGACCTAATTTTCAAACATTTTTAAGCGGATTTAAAATTCACAAATTGTTTCGAAAATTTTAGGTAATATTCAAATTATTCCATAAAATATATAAAAAAAATTCAGCGAAATATATTCAGTAGTTTTTAAATAAAAATTAAAATAATAATTACACATCTTATATGAAACGATCACGTGACCATGATATGAAACGATCACATGACCCACTTCAAAATGATATATGGCATCCATCTTATTTCAAAATCGTGATTTTTTAAAGTTCTTTTTAATTCATATTGAGTGTTGTATCCGTCCTAGAACTACTTTATTTTTGCTTAAATTCTGTGCATCTACATACTGAAACAACGCAATGACAATATATTTGAGTTTAAATGCTCATCTAAATTTGATTATTTCTACAACTAAGCCTATTTTTCACCTATGTAAAATGTAAACAGCAAAATATATGGAATGAGTTGTATTAGAATTCCTGTATTTTTTTAACATAAAATAATTTAGTCCATGGAGTCTGCATGGCTGATATGAATGAAATATTAATTGATTTCATAAAGAGAAGGACGATTTTTTTCGATGAAATTTAAAGCATAGAATTTAATTTTTTGTAGCTCCATGGTATTAAACAAAATGTTTAAATAAAATAAATTATTATAGTATTGTGATGAATGAAATGAATGGGAGAAAGTTATGAATGAAATCTTGTTTTTATAGAGAGATCCATGCGTGTTATTTTTTCTATGACGTCATTTGAATTAATTTCAGTTGTTTTCGATGAAGTTTTCAAATATAATTAATTATCGTAGTATTATGATAATTCTAAAACTATTACCGAGGAATGTATAACATTTTAGAGATGTTTAAACAAGGCAATTTATATTTCAATGCCATCATTTGAATGAAGTTCATTTTTTTCGATGAAGGTTTACGTTTTCAATATAATAAATTAATGCAGTATTGTGATAAGTTTCAAAATATTACCGAGGGAAGTATTGCATTTTAGACTTGTTTAAATAAAATTGCATAAGTATCCGTATAAATTTTAGAAAATCATTATAAATCCGTATAAATTTTAAAAAATCATTAAAAAATGAAAAATCTTCGCATTGAGGTACGGTTTGTACCATAAGTGTTGCTAGGACGGGGTTTTTTTTTTTTTTGGACGTGAAAAAAATTTTATAGTTTAAAAAAATCACCTATAGGTGGCGCTGAACGCATTGGAAAGACAATTAAAATAACTTAATGTACGTGTCAAATCGTGTGACAAGCCTAAGTAACCCTGAACAGGCGGTAGGATATTTTCCTTTCTTTAGATTTTTCCTAAATCAGAATTTTCGCAAAGCATCTGATGCTGATTCTCCGCTCACGTAATATAGCTTCACTAACAAGGCTTTCTCGATCAAAGTTAGCATTCTCTCAAAAACTTCTTACACCGTTTACTAATGAATCAAATGAATGATCTACAGAGCACTACAGCTCTTTTATAACAGCCTCATTTGCATACTTCTGGAAGATGAATTCGATTAAGCGCCACCAAATATAGGTGATTTTTTAAACTACAAAAATGTTTCACGTCAAAAAAAACCTCCAGTTCTGGCAATACTTATGGTACAACCCGTACCTCAATGCGATGATTTTTCGATTTTTAATGAATTTTTAAAATTTATACGAACTTTTGAAATACCCTGTATATATGAATTTTATATCATTGCCCATTTTCGTTCCAAGCTAAGTTGAGGTTAAATTGTGTTTTTGAATTTCGGAACTTTCTTTCGCAAACACATTCTCAGAGTTTTTATTTTTTCATATTTTTCCTTATTTTCTTCCTTTTTGAATTAGTCTTTTATTTCTCCAAATACGAGAAAAAATTCCTATACTCCTGCTCAATTTCGCAGATTGGTATAAACTCTTTCCCGTCAGTTGTCATTCTCCAGAGTATGTTTTATGTACCCATATATTTATATGGAATTTACTTCATGTCGCATTTTTGTTCCAAGCTAAATTGCGATTAAATTGTGTCTTTTAATTTCGGGACTCCCTTTCTCAAATACATTCTCAACGTTTCTATAATTTTCCATATTTTTCATTCTTTTCCTCTTTCTCGAATTAGTCTTTTATTGCTTGAGATATCAGGAAAAGCGAACTTGATTAAAGATTAATTATTGAAGGAAAATGAGATTTTTTTCCAATTCTTTAAAATTAAATATTTATAATGAAGAAAGAAAATCGATAGAAGACTGTTTTTGTGTACATGGATGAATGAAATATTTTTTGCTAGTTGAACTTGTGTTTTTGTTATTAGCCACAGTTTTCGAGCAGTCCCATTTGGAAGAATTATTAACAATCACATTTTATTGTATTCATTTTGAAATAAAGAAATAAAATCATGTACAGAATGTGTCTTGCGCATTAACAATAGTAAAAAATCACAACATAAATAGACGCGTGAATAAAATGATGTATTTTATTGAGCAGGAGTATAGTTCGTTTTGTTGAATATACACTAGCTTCCAAAAGTTAAGCAAGGACGGTAAATCAACAAAAATGGAAAGGTAAAGTTTTGATTTACTCAAAATTGTACATGAGGGTAGCAAATGTGTTTATGCAATAAAGAAAACAATAATTATGTACAAAGATGAGAAAAAATATTTACTTTTCGTAAGTTATATGATGACGTCACATTTGGATCATTAACTAAATATATGTTTAAAGGAAACAAACCAAACAGAACTTACATTGATATGGTATATGTGAACACCCCGGACCTTCACACAAACTTTACAACGATTTTCCATGCTTTCAATGAGGTGATCAACCATCACAGATGCGAGCAATAACCATTTCTCTAAAAGGACAGTTCCAACTCTCTGAGACTGGCTGGAGGAGGTAAACGTACAGAGACAGCACTCCCGAGGGCATCCCAAAGGTTTTCAACGGAAGTAAGGTCGGGAGAATACACCGCCACTCCATACGAGAAATGCTTTCAATTTCCAGGTATTCGCCAACGATGTTAGTTCGATGGGGACAGGCATTATCGTCCATAAGGAGAAAATCAGGACCAATTGCTATATCGTAGAGTCTCGCAATGACGTCATGGACTTTATTCCGATACCTCACAGCCGTCACAGAATCGCATTTAAAGATGTGCAGCTCTTTGAGTTATTCCATTGAAATTCCAGCCCACACAACGACGCTGCAACCTCTGAACGCGTGTTGTTCGATGATGTTCTTGGCCTGATTTCGTGTGCCTCGTTCTCTCCAGACCCTTACACGCTTTGCATATGCTTCCAGGGCAAGTCTGGACTCGTCCGTGAACAGGACGTTGCACCAATCTGAGACAGTCCAATTGACATGTTGACTACACCACTTTAATCTTGCCCCTCTGGCTTGGGCGGTTAGTGGAACACAAAAACATGGTACTCGGGCGCACAGTCCCTTCAAGTGGAGCCTTCAGCGCATTTGACCGATCATCAGAGGGGGTGGAAACCCTTGGACAGCCGGGCACATGTCTCCGGACAACTATTTGACTTGTTTGAAATTGTTTCCATAATCGTGAAATTCACGAATGATCAACGCCAAAGAAAATAGCAACATCTTTTGATTGACTGTCCTGCTTCAATGCGTCCGACAGCGCTCACTATCTGTCATTCGTCTTCTGTCAGCCATAGGAACACGAATATCATAAAAAAGTAATCCTACAAAAGTTATAAACACTTCGTATCAGCATTTAAAGATGATACGAAGCAATTCCTCAAACCCTTCAGAATTCTGGCGCTTCAAAGACTGCGTAATTAGCATATATCCGGACAGTCAATCGTTATTGGCTGTAACATACGATATTTGCATACTGCCATCTACATACGCAGAGATTTTCAGCCACTCAAATTCAAATACGCTTTCAAAAAATGAAAATTTAAATTGTGTGCTTAAATTTTAGAAGTCAATGTACTTGACTTTCCTTCCTCAATGTGAATAATGTAAGAGCTTAACGTTAAATAAGAGCTTAACCAGGTATTAGGCTTATTTAGCATTCAGGCCCCGACATTGGCGCAATTTTATTTTATATTTCGTTGCGTTCTCTCTTATCTACATTTAATTGTTATTTCTAGTTTATCTTATCTGTCGTCAAATTAGGTCGCGCCACCATACAATGTGTTGTTGCTCCGTATTTTCACTGCTGCCAAGTGTTCAACGTGAAGACAGCATGTGTTCCATGTCGTCACAAATTCCTCTCCTACGCAATATCTGTAACTTATATGAACCTATGCAGACTGCTCTGAGATCTCTTACGAGATGGACGTCGACGGAGAGTTCGATACGATGTAACAAATTGTGTTTTAAGAGTGTCATCTAATAAAATAGATTTTTGTACCTGAATGTCTTTTCACCTTAGACTATATCAACGTATGTATATATATATATATATATATATATATATATATATATATATATATAAGATATCTAGCGTCTGTATTATATATATATGCATTATATATATAAGATATCTAGCGTCTGTATTATATATATATATATATATATATATAATACATATATCACACCAGAAAGGTAGAAAAGAAAGTGAAAGCAATATACCAAAGATTGGCCGGGGTGGTTGTGACCCCTATTCCCCGGTTAAGCAAGTTTTGTGTCTAGGCAACACTCCCAGAAGCCGATGTATTGCATAAGATATGAATACAGAAGTATCAAAAATGTAAAAAGAAAAGAGTGTACCAGATAACATGAAATCGTTGAATACTTTACACTCTTTTCTTCTGGTACACTCTTTTCTTTTTACATTTTTAATACTTCTGTATTCATATATTATGCAATATATTAGGTTCCAGGAGTGTAGTCTAGACATAAAGCTTGCTTAACCGGGGAGTGGAGGTCACAGCCCCCCCCCCCCATGACCAATCTTTGATATATTGCTTCCATTTCCTTGTCTATCTTTCTGGTGTGATATTTGAATCCTCGTTGTAATGCAGCTTCGCGCCTTATTTGAGAGATTACTGGTATTTTGTAACATTTACACTATAATTAATTATATATATATATATGTATATATATATATTGATTCTTTTTGCTTTGGGGGTCATTTCCACAGTCTTATTTAGCGTTTCAGTAGCACAGGAAATAAATGTTTGACTGTTAGAACTTTGATCAATTACATCGTAAAATGTTGATGGAGAATTTCAGTGTTGCAAAACCGCATTTCAAATATTAAACTATGTCTCCGTTATCTTTTCGTGTGGTTGACAGCATTTCTGTTACCGTATAGAATATTTGTATTTAAATTATTATGTTTAATTGCAATTTCTACTTCTTCACTTCTGCATAAAAAAAACGCATATCGCTATACATCATCTTCACCTATGATGCTTGGAAATTCATATATCAATATAAATTTCATGCCACATCACACTCTTTGTGAGTTAAATCATGGTTAAATTAAGTCTTTTAATTTCAAGACTCTGGGCCGTAAACACATTCTTGGAGTTCACATTATATTTCCCACCCCTTCCCTCTCCTCTCAAAAGTGGGTTTCGTTTATTGAAAAAATAAATTGATTCCCAGAAAGAAGATTGGGGAAATTTAATTTCTAGAAATAACTTAAAATATTTTAATCTTACTTTCAGATTTAAAATTACGGAGCATGTGCTATAAGGTAAAATATGATTACGTGGTAAATCTTTACACAATGTAGGAAGATCTTGTATACCTGGCAAAAACGTAGTTTGTCAGGTATACAAGACTTGAAGTCCTGACAAAAACGTAGGTTTCACCAGTACTTTTTACTTTCCATATATACATAATGTATAAGGAAAGTACTGTGATGGGGTCAAAAATTCGAATTCGAGTTTTCGATGAGAGAGCACCTTTCAAGCATCCCTGATCACTAATCAAACATTTTTGAAGTGATGTATGTATGTGTGTGTGTGTGTGAGTGTGTGTGAATGAATGTGTGAATGTGTGAAAGTATGTGTGCGTGTGTGTGTGTGTTTGTGTGTGTACGTGAGCCTGTGGAGACGATAACTGACGAACGAATGGACCGATTCGAACGAAATTTGGTACAAAAATCACAATCCGTAAAGACTGGAAGCCTATTGTTTTTATACGCAATCGAATGTTCAGAATCCCCCTAAATTTTCGAGTGAAATTTTGAAAAAATCGTCAAAAAATCAAAACCGCTAATAAAGTTCCGCATATAGACATTTCTTATGTAATTTTTCATTAGAAAACTATTGACACAAATTTTAGTACGCTGGCTAAATTTTAGGTATTGCTCATTTTTCAAAAACAATAATCAAAAAGTCATATAAAAAAATATATTTCCTATTCAGAAACATGTTCACTTTTTATATGTAATTCCATGCGATAAATTTGGTGACATCATTCTATTGGATCTAGCTCATTCCATTCATGAAAAAAGATACTTTGTGTAATACTTTTGTATTTGAACGCCAATAGTCATTTATCTGCTGTAAGAATAACTTTTTTCTTCGCCCATAACGCTTAGCAAGATTTTGACGACGAATTAGGTGGAATATCGCCAACTTGGTGACTTTTTAAATGTTGCTAAATTAATGAAAATTTCGCCAAATTGATAAAAATGACGATAAATTAGTGATGACGCCTTGATGATGACGACATGGAAGATTACGCCTCATTGTCGAAAATTCAATATCTTGGAAAGAATATAAATAACAACTAAAAAATAATCTTTTTTTTTTACTGTAAAAGTTGTAAATTCATTGCATTATATAAGAAAAATCATGTGCTGCCCACATCAGATTTTTTCTTCTTGTATTCTACTGATCTGAATAATTATTTTTATTTTATTTACATCTCTATGTATGCACTATGATAGCTATGAAACGTATTCCTCTAGCTTTTATTGTGTTAGAGGTCAGTGGGCTGATATCCCCCACCTTTTGACCTGATATAAATATACACTAAGCACCGCTTCCACATTCCTTGTATAAAAGTATCGTTTTATTTTTACTTTCCTTATATGCATAATGTATAAGGAAAGTATTGTGACGGGGTCGAAAATTCGAATTCGAGTTTTCGACGGGTGAGCCGTTTCAAGCATCCCTGATCACGAATCAAACATTTTTGAAGTGATGTCTGTGTGTGTGTGTGTGTGTGTGTGTGTGTGTCAGTGAGTATGTGGAGACGATAACTGACGAACGAATGGACCGATTCGAACGAAATTTGGTACAAAAATCACAATCCGTAAACACTGAAAGCCTATTGTTTTTATATGTAATAGAATGTACAGAACCCCCCTAAATCTCCGAGTGAAATTTTGAAAAAATCTTCAAAAAATCAAAATTACTAATAAAGTTAGACAAATAGACATTTCTTATGTAATTTTTCATTAGAAAACGATTGACATAAATTTTAGAACGCTAACATGAACTGTTCTTGAGATATTGCACATTTTTCAAAAAAATTATCAAAAAGTTATATAAAATAAAAATAAAATATTTCCTATTGAGAAACATGTTCACTTTTCATATGTAATACCATGCGATGAATTTGGTGACATCAGTCTCGTGGATCTATCTCATTCCATTCATGAAAAAAGATACTTTGAGTAATACTTTTGTATTTGAACACCAATAGTCATTTATCTGCTGTAAGAATAACTTATTTCTCCGTCTATTACGCTTGGCGAGATTTTGGCGACGAATTTGGTGGAATGTCGCCAACTTGGCGACATTTTTAATTGCTGCCAAATTAACAAAAATCTCGCCAAAATTATAAAAATGACTCTAAATCTATGAAAATGACGACTATTTGAAGAAAATTCAATATCTTGGAAAGAATATAAGTATCTACTATAAGAATAACATTTTTTTTAACTGTAAAAGTAGTAAATTATTTGCATTATATAAGGAAAGTCATGTGTTGCCCACATCAGATTTTTTTTACTTAGCGCGGAACGCTAACGCTAAATCTATGAAAATGACAACTACTTGAAGAAAATTCAATATCTTGGAATGATTATATGTATCTACTATAAGAATAACATTTTTTTTAACTGTAGAAGTAGTACATTCTTTGCATTATATAAGGAAAGTCATGTGTTGCCTACATCAGATTTTTTTACTTAGCGCGGAACGCTACTGCATTCCTAACTATCATTTAATAATAGAAACACTGTTTCATGGAATGAAAATTCCCTACTATATGTTATAAAACAATATATGTTCATCATTTTTCCGGTTAACACTGGAATAGAGAGGGCAAACATTTTCATCTAACTTAACTGCTTTCGGTGCTGGTAATAATGGAATAATTATAAACAGAAATATGAGAAGGAAGACTTATTCCTCTTTTTTTCTTTCTTTTCCATGTTTTAGCATTCATTCATCGCAAGGAAAAGCGAAATTGAAACCACATTCCTACACCGAAAATTTTGTTATTCCAATTAACTTCTGTTCATTTTTCAGATATCTGTGCGAGGTCATCAAAAGGTTTGTGTAAAAATTAAGAAACTGGGTCTGGCGTCTTTTATCATCTACCTAAAAATAAAATATACATATTTTTAGAACAAGATATAGAATGTTATTTTTAACCAAGGCATTTCTTCATAAAATATATTTTTCCTGCCTTTCTTAATAGTTATAGTCAGTTAGTGAAAATGTACAACAGGTTCTGTGAGGGTTAAAAAATATTCGCAGTCAATTAATCACTGTCCAATAAGAAAGAAAGAGATATTGGAATTTTATTTCAGCTGCGGAATGTTTAAATAATTTTTGATTATATCTTTATTACATATTAAAATTAGATATTACCGGTACTTGCATGAGGTCATTAAAAGGTTGAGGACATAAAAAAAAATATTTTTTTTACAATAAGACGTAGAGGGTTACATTTAACGAAGGTAATTCTTCATGAACTATAGTTTTCCTTCATATTTCAATAGTTAGGTCAATATAGTATAACCGCAATAAAGAAGGTATGTGCATATTAAAAATATTGTCAGTCACTTCATCAGTGTCAAATGTAGACGACGGATGTACCTCAGCTTAATTTCCTTTGCGGAATATTTAAATATTTTCTGATTATATATTTACTACATACTTAAATAAAGAAATTTGTGAAAAACAGCAGTTTCAATTGCATAAATATTTGAAGTAAATGATAACTAAGCACTTCAAATATTATCCAATCGTTTTTTTTTTCCTAATACAATAGTTTCTCGTCTCGACCTGCATACTTCTGGAATTGTAGTCTTTTCCTAGATATGGCTTAAATATATTGAATGAATATACTGACGCCAAAATATATTTAACTAATGTACTATTTAACAAGAAAGATGAATCATGCATAAAGCACTGAATATGAAGCACTTTCCAACAAAAATGCAATTTTATTTAAACATCTCTAACATGTGATACATTCGGCGCAGATATATTTTAAATTATCACAGTACTACAATAATTTATTATATTGAAAAACTTAAAACTTCGTCGAAAAAAATAAACTTTATTCAAATGACGTCATCGAAATATAAATCGTCTCGCTGTCTATGTAAGTGCTGTAAATATTTCATTCATATATTTTTATTCCAGACTAAACAAATTTCCAGTTAAAAAATTTCAGTCCTTATTCCAGTTAAAAAATTTTGAGTGAAAAAAATTAAGCAATTCTTATACAACTCACCTTACAATCATTGTTTACATTCTGCATCCATTAAAATCAGGCTTCGTTGTAGAGATAATCAAAGTCTGATGATCCTTTAAACTCAAAAATATTGTAATTGCATTGGCACAGAATAAGATACACATAAAATACACAAAAATAAAGCGGTTTTAGGACGGATGCAACACTAAATATAGATTTAAAAGAACTATCAAAATCGCGATTTTGATACTAGGAAAAAAATATGGATGCTATATTTAATTTTGAAATGGGCCACATGATATTTTCATGTTACATGGGTGTAATTATTATTTTAATATTTATTTAAAACTACAGAACATAGTTTGCTCAATATTTTTTTATATTTTATTGGATAATTTAGATATTTCCTAAAATTTTCGAAGCAATTTTGTGAATTTTGAATTTTCTTAAAAATATTTGAAAAATTCGCGTAATTAATTATGAAGTACATAGGATTCAATATACTTCATTTTTTAACCCGGGTTCAATTTAAAACTAATTAGGTGATATTATTCATTTACATTCCCATATGGCCCACAGACCGTCTGAACGACATATCAAAATTAATTTTGATAAAGGCATTTTTAATACAGTTATCGTGCGAACGGACAGACAGGCAGAATGAACAAAGTCATAAACACTTTCCAACTACGTTGTAAAGTGTTAAAAAAGTGTGACGAACTGAAAATATATTGACCAACGGAAAAATTAGAATTCCATTGATTTTCGTCGCCAACTAATAGTAAATTCGGTAAAACGCCAGCAAACGATAACTGAAATCGCTGTTTTTGACGCCAAATAAGAGTCCATCTGGTTAGAAACACACCATCAACATTCCCCACTTGTAATTAGAATAAATAAAATGAAGGAAGAGAATGAGAAATATTTTTTATACACGTTGGAGCTCTAATAATAATTTGGATTCTTTGCACTGAAAATACACGAGTGCACTGAACTGCAATTTAATTTTATGCACACTTCATTTTTTAACAAAACAAGGCGACGAACTGTATAACTTTCCTTCGTTCTTTTCTTGCATTTTTATTATTGCAATTACAAGTGGAATACGTTGATAGTGCGTGCATTCCCACTGAATGGAATAGTACTTAGTAATACATTTGGCAAACTTGGCAATATTTTGCCCCCAGAATCATAAAAATTTCGTCAAAATTGCAAAAATAACGCTAAGTTAACGAAAATGATGCCATATTGATGCCGAATGGAATTGTACTTGTAGTAATTTTTGTTCGTTTTATTAGCTGACGTTTTACCTATTTTTGCACTATTTAGCAGAACTTTTTAACAATACATCTTTTGTTTCGGTATCTTATTTTGTTGAGTATATAATTGGAATTTTTCGTGATCTAAATGATTTCTCTTTCTTTGCCTAAAATATCCCTTTCAAGTGCAATTATTGCATATTTGGTTTTTTTCAGAATAAAATATGAAAACTTACTATGGTTTTTTAGATCCACTAAAATACAAAATATATGCATTGAAAAGTGCAGTAACAGGGTATGAAATATGTTTTTGAATTCGATTGTAAAATGGTTTAACATTTTTTAGGAAAACTAGAATATTAACGAACTAAGGTTAGCCCAATACCTGTGTATATGCATGCCTGCAGGTACTCTTGTGAACATGTTTACTTTTCTGACTATGCTATATCTGCATCCCTTTTAGCTCAAATGCAGTAGTTCTATTCCATTAAATTCGACAATAACCTTAGAATGACCTTTCTATGTTAAAAAAGAAATAATATATCTACATAAATTATATTTGTTGTTGTTGCTCATAACCTCCTGTTCCGGTCGAACCACAAACAGGACCAGTGATGCCAGAAGAAGGACAAAGAATGACACAAGACGAGATCACAAAGTTTTTTATTAACACAAACAAGCATCACTGACTAAGGTCTGGGGGGTGCAGCTTCACATTTGGCGAGGACACAGAAGGCGGAAGACTGACTTCATCCTCAAGAAAACACCCATGCCTTACTGGGATTCGAACCCAAGCCCACTAGACAGCAGTCGGTGACGCTATCCACTTCGCCACCTGGGCGGCTAAATTATATTTAACTTCATATAACACGTACTTTGTGGGGATCCTTTATTATTATTTATGCAAATCTTTCAAAGTCAATTTAGAAGAAGCCCACTCTCGTGGTTAGCCTGATTTATTTGATGCGGCCATGAGATTCGGCAAAGAAGAAAGGGAAATTTCTACAATGAATCATACTTAACTTCATAAAATATGTATTTTGGGGGATTATTTATTATTATTTATGCAAATCTTTCAAATTCAGTTCAGAAAAAGCCCACTCTCGTGGTTGGTCAAATATATTTGACGGCGGACTTTGAGATTCGGTAAGGAGAAAAATAAATATATTGCAGTGAATCTTACTTCATAAAAAACATACTTTGTGGGTATTCTTTATTATTATTTATGCAAATCATTCAAATTCAGTTCAGAAGAAGACAACTCTCGTGGTTAGCCAGATCTATACGAAAGCGGCCTTTGATATTCGACAAGGGGAACAGGAAAAGTTCTGTAATGAATCAGACAACTTCATAAAATCCTTGTAGAGATTGTGGGGATTCTTTATTGTTATTTATGCAATCTTTCAAATTCAGTTCAGAAGAAGCCCACTATCGTGGTTGGACAGATCTATTTGACGGAGGACTTTGAGATTCGGCAAGCAGAATAGGAAAGGCTATGCAATGAATCGACAAGAGTTCTGTTAGCTCGGGGTATTCGGCCAACGGCCAAGGAATGGGCCCATCTGCTATATTACGTCATTGTGAATCGTAGAAAAAAATTGTCGTCGTTTCGTAAGTTTCATGTTCTATTGAGATTCACTAATGTAAAAACAATTTTGTTTCGGATGCTAAAATATTGCGAAGAACGCGAAGGCAATTTATGTTCAGTGAGTAGGTTTCAATACTGAAAGTATGGCTATCACTGTAATGTGAGTATGGCTAGCAATGTAATGAGATTGTGACTAGCACTGTATGGGTCGCACCGTTTCAATACTGAAAGTATGGTTAGCACTGTAATTAAATTGTTTTGCATGTTGTGAATGCAACTATGGTTTAGGTTTTACGCGAAGTGTTGCGAATGAAAATGTTTACTACTTTTTCTGCAATACATGCTAATGTATAGGGAAAGTATTAGAATAAATCCAAAAATGACTACTCAAATTTTCAAAGGAACTACACATTTTGGGACCTCTAGAACATGAAAAAAGTATTTTTAGCGTGACATCTGTATGCGTGTCTGTCTGTCTGATTAATTTTTCGTACTGTTCGGAATAAAAGAACTCGCCTTTTTTTGCGAAATGTCCCTCAAAATTCGCTGAAATCTTAAATAAAAGATGTATGCTCGAATGCTTTGATTAAATGTTTGATTTACATGTAATTTTTGACGATGAAAAGAATAAGACTAACCACATTACTCTAAGATTAGCCTTTCTCGAGATATTTTAATTTTTCACATTTCTGCTAAGCCGGTTTTGAGAATAAGTCCAGTTACCAAATGAAAACGAAAGCTGAATTAAAAGTGTAAATTCAGTAACTTCATTTAAGTACGCGTGTTATTTAATGCAACTAAACTTAATTCAATGAATTATTAATGAAATAAAGAGGAAATGAATTTGAGTCTGCAGGGAAAATCATGTGCTGCCCGTATCAGATTTTCTTTTAATTGTCGTAATTACTTCGTCGAATCATAATCGTTAGGCAAATTGATTATTGTTTCAGGTAAAAGTTCAATTTCAGATCAATATTTACCCAAAAGGTAAAACCCAAGTAGATTATAATTATACAGCTTGTTTTACGTGTAAATTCTTAATAAAAAAATCAAACAAATCTATTACCACAACGCTAAAATAATATTTTATCATAATAAAAATGAAGATTTGGTTCAATTAAAAAATGTGCCGTGTCGCCATTTCAAACGTGAATTCCTTTAAACCGTTAACGTGACGTAATTTGAAGTAAACTTTTGTGCTACATATATTTTGGATGTGAAATTTGATTTATCATATATATTTAATGAAATGTAGATAGTTCTAATATGTATATGTTAAGTTTAAGTGACCTAAAATTCATACGCTGCAGAAACCAGATTTTTATTTTCATAATCTGTCAAATAAAACATAACATATAGCTTGCTAAATGTCACGCGGCGTTGAATTTGTTGCACCGAATTCAATCGCGGATTAATTGTGTCTTTAAATTACAAAATCCTGCATCGTAAACACATTCCATGAGTTTCATCCTTCTCTTCCCTTCAGAGGTGACCTTTCATTTCTTGAGATTTTAGGGAAAATAAGATTGATGAAAAACTAATTCATGGAAGAAAATGAAAATTTTTCTTTTGATTCTTTCGGCTGTGAAATTAAATATTGATGATTAAAAAAGAAATGGTTGAAGAAAGGATCGGATTGTATGAATGAATAAATTTATCAGTTACAGAACAACTTATTTGAAAATGCAGAATATAAAGTAATATAAGAAAATCAAATTTACCCGTCGGTTTAACACTTGATGAAGAATTTGCAAGCATTGGCTAATATTATGGTTTCTTATCGTTAAGTTGGCGATAGTTATATATCTCTGAAAATTAAGTTTAATTTCTTTGTTAATCCCTGTCGCATTGTAAAAATGATTAAGTTAATATTTTTGATTCAAAATATAGTGATTTTTGCTATTTGTGGCGAGTACGTTTCTCAGGGCGTTTCTTCGTACATCATTTTTCAAGTCTAAGGTGCTGTCAAGTAATTGCGGTTTGTTAGGGGGTTTAGAAAGTAATCAAGTTTTACTGCGGGGTCGTATAATAATTAAGTTTTATTAGAAGGTCATACAGTAATTCATTCAATTGATTGGGAAGCCTGAAATATTTTGTTATTATATACAGTTCATGATATATATTAATCGGTAAATTGGGACCATCAAAAGTTAAGAGTTAAAAAATTTAAAAAATATATAAAATACTTCGATCAAACTATCGTCTAAAATAACTGTAAATCAATATACTTTATTAGTAAAACAACATAAACAAGAAATTTATAAAGTAGCCATCATATAGTATAAAATGGCGTATATCCTTTATTTTAGATGACATATTGAGCATTTTAATTGTCTTTTGCATACATATTTCATACAGTCATAGGAATTTTCCGAAACCCGGAAGGGACATTTGTTACACCGGAAACGAAATCCTTAGTAAACGGGACTTTATCAAGATTTCTATGCAGAATACACACACACACACACACACACACACACACACACACACATATATATATATATATATATATATATATATATATATATATATATATATATATATATATATACATATATATATATATATATATATATATATTTAATATATATATATATATATTCAAGTTAATAAGCGCTTTAAATGCAACACATAATCAAGTAATGCATTTACGAGAACCAATGTGAACTCAAACATAAACAATTTCCATCCCCTTTATCACTAAGAGCAAATCAAAGAAGGTGGTGCGACAGCATAGGGGGGGGGGATGAATTGTGTGTTCCCAAAATGTATGTCCTGATAATCATTAACTAAGTAAGAACTCAAACCTGTGTAAAAAATAGTTGCTTTTCTGAAATTAAAACCTATATATGTCTTTATGTAATGTTAACTGTTTTGCTGTATATATATATATATATATATATATATATATATATATATATATATATATATATATATATGTATATCTAAGTTCATCTTCATAATTCCATTTTAAGACTTAATCAAGGAATGTAAAATAAAGATTTGGCTAATTTAAATTTACTCATTTTTGAATTTGTCTCATGTCATTCTCTTGTACTAGAGAATCATTGCAGAATTCCATACTCCGCCCTAAGTGCAGGCATCAAAAATAAGTCCTTTAAGTCATAATTTCGTAAGGACGATTAACCTTATCACAATATATATATACAGCCAATCCCGAGAAATAGATGTCACAAGGAATTTGTTCAACCTGAAGTGAAGAAAGAACAGAAAAGTGAAAGTATTTTGTGACCTCCCCAATCTCCTCCGAAATTTAATGCTAATTTCACATCAGTCGTCATCTGAGCTCTATAGCTAATTTTGAGTTACATACGTTTTAATATTTATAAAAACTTTTGAGCTAAAATGGAAAAGTATCAGACATTTTTAGTTAACACCCCAGCCCCTCTAGAATTTTCTCAATCATTATCTGAGCTCTATCTATAGCAGATCCTAAAAAATAAACATTTTAAGGAAAAGTTTGAACAAAAAACAATAAACTGGCAAAATTTTTTCCAACAAAATTATATAGTCAACCGTTTTCAGAGGTAATAAAATGTCCTCTTCGTAAGGATTAATGGAACAAAATAATAACTCCCTTAAGCTTGAAAAATCTACCAACAGAAAACAGCGCCCGTGTCTTAAATAAACTTATACATGTTTATCATTTTTATAAAACTATTCTATCCCTACTTGTAAAGATTCACAACAAATATAAATGAATAAGTCGGGCTCCTACGCTTCTTGCGTTTGCATAACCACGTTTTAAGTATTAAACAATATTTTATTAATCTGTCCTTGTGACGGAAACATTATTAAGTGGATTACAAATTACCTCTTTTAATTGCAACTCCAGTACCTTCCTGAAAATTTCAACTGCGTAAGAAAGCCCTTATTTTTTACCTGATTTTTTTTTACATTATTTGAGCTAGACCATGTATCTAATTAAATCGTACGTCAAGCAGCATTTTTGGACCGTGTAAAAATGTGTTTTAATTGCATATTTAAATTTCATGGCCTTGAGTCGTAAACATATATTCTACGTCTACTGCAGTTTTTATTTGAATTTCCATTTCCTGCATATAAACAGAGATGCCTGCCGTTGTTTGGAATAATGCTGTGACAAAATTACTGCTGTGAATGTCTAAAAAGTTTTAGTCACAAATTTTCTTTCATTTATGCTAAAATACTCTGAATATGAAAATCCGTGGAGCTGTTTGTTCTCTGGTTATAAACGGTCATTATAGACATAATCAAATAGTTGCTGTCATTGCCTGTTATTACGCTGGCATGTGTAGGAAAATTAGATTAAAGTTAGAAACAATCTCCTAGATTAATTATCATGGCCTAAAATACATTTTTGCTATAGATTTGTCCACTATGACTTTAACTACTGATTAGCGAAAAATATAAATTTGATCAACATGACTTTCTATACTGATTAAAGAAAAAAGAGATTTGCCAAACATGGTTATTCCTACTGATTCGAGAAAAATAATAGATTTGACCAACATCAATTTCCATACTGATTAGAGAAAATGTAGATGTGTCCAACATAGCTTTCCCTACTAATTGGAGAAAATAGTTTTGCCTAACATGACTTTTTATACTGATTGGAGAAAAGGTAGATTTGTCCAACATAGCCTTTCCAGCTGATTAGTGCAATAAAATAAATTTGCCCAACATGAATTTCTATACTGGTTAAAGAAAAAGGAGATATAAAGCGAAATAAGTATCGAAATAAGTACCAGAAATATATATAAAGCGAAATATATCAAATGTATACATATATATAACCAAATATATCAAATATATATAAAGCGAAATATATGAAATACATATAAAGCGAAATAAGTACCAGATAATCTTAAAAATGCACAGTTCTATGTATTTGAAAAAAATATGAAAAAATTGTCTTAAAGATTCGTTTCAAACATCATTGAATCAAACTAATATATCTTTAAATAAATTTTGCATTAATATCATTGTTTAAAACATAAATTTTAAGATAAAAAAGGAAGCAAGTCTGTCTAAATTCATGATATTTAAATTCTGACCCTTTAATTTGGGAAGAACTCTCAATATTAAATTTTATATTTAGCTGAATTATTGAAGTAAAGGGATGGTTTCATCTCTAGCTCCATAAGTCACTACAGTTCTCCATTTCGTTTCTTCAGGCATTAGAATGTCATGACCATGCAATTGCACCATGTTGTAGAAACGTCTTCGACCCTAACTACCTTTATTTCTCATCAATGGACTACATAGACTCGGATTGAGTGTTGCATTTTATTATATAGGTTGTAAATTTACTTATTAATAAAATATATAGTTTCGACGGAATTTTATCATTTCAGTATTTAAATAAGACTGTACTATAATCATTCCAAAGAACATAATTGTACGTGGCCGGACAACAAAAATTAATAAAGAATCTTTTTTTTCCCAATTATTCTGACTAAAATTACTTGACTTCAATTTTTTTTTCTACACAAAATATGTTGGTACTCTTAGACAAACATAGGGGAAAATGCAAAAACGTGGATGATGAAATTCCTCGTGTGGAAATTGATGATTAGTTCCCTCTCTTCCTTTAAAATATAAACGCTAAAAAACGCTTTTCGTCTGCCCTCGCTTTCTGTTCCTTAATTGTTTTCTCATTTAAAACACCCAACAAATGGTTCGTATACACATATTGCCTGCTCCCACTTTTCCAATGTCAGCACAAGAATGAGATTTAAATAGCTCGTGCTTTGTTGCATTTCGTGCGAATTTCTTTGTCGTTAAACCACGTTCTCATTATTAAATGATATTTTATGTAGCCGTCTTTAAGAACAGCTATTTTTTTCGTGACCATAATTAATTTTAGAGTCTTAAATTATTTCTTTTCAAAGCAATTTCTACATCTCTTTTACTTTACCTAGTAGCACTTTAAGAACCCCCCATGCCATTTTTTCCCACCATCTTTGAAAAAATAATATATGTATATAAATTTCGCGGCATGTCAAATTTTTTGCAGAGTTAAATCGCGATTTAATTCTGTCTTTTACATTCAGGATTCTGCATCGTAAACACATTCTTGCGGTTTTCCCATTATTCCTTCATGGGTTTGCTGAGAGATTGAAATTAAGAAAAATCTAATTTCTGAAGAGCATATATTTTTTTAATTCTTTCTCAGAGCTTTGTAAATTAAAGTGTCCATTATTAATGAGATAAGAGTTAGTAAAACCATGAGATGTGGATAAAGAATACATACAGTTTTATATTTGCTACATTTTTTTTCAAAATAAACTATTGAGCTTTGGCGTATAAAATATTATAGGCAGGATTAGTTTTAGTCGTAAATCGTGAAATTTGCATATTTGCAGAAGTGAAACCCGCCAGGTTAATTTACTGTGTTGTCCAGTGTTCTAGAAAATCAAATTGATTACTAGACATAGATTGATTTTACTTACACAAGTGACGAGACAAAATTTGGCAAATTAAAATTTATTAAGATATTCTTATTATTATTCTTACAAAATTTGCTCAGTATTAACTTTATATACTATTAACAAAAATCTTCAGTTACTAGCTTTATAGTTATAGGTAATTTTACCTAGAGCCATTGAAATGTGATACAGCGGCTTATATCTGACATATAGTCAGGCTCATTATATTGATCCCATATAGTAAGAAAAATTTACCTATTCTCTTTGATCATTTCAAGAAACGAAAAGACAAAACGTATTTCACATTTTCGAAAGGCCTATATTTTGCACTAAGATAACATATTCCAATGAACTGCGTGTCTTGTTCCCGACACATTTTCTAAGAACACACTTGTCGAAGTCTTGAAACGTAATTAAAGTAATAGAAGCATCTTTACCGAAGTTATACAACGTACTCAAAGTTCTAACAGCATACCCGATGTCGTTCAGCATAACTTAAATCATGGAAACAGTTTTCTCAAATAACATAAAACGTACTGCAAAAAACAGCAGCATCTTTTTCGACAACATAAAAACATAATGCACCTTTTTACAAGTGCTATACAGGGTGCTCTTTGGCTTACTCCTTCTCACAGGCTTTCCGTGATTCGTTTCCCCACTGGTTCCAATCATGTTGGTGAAGCTTATGTTTAGCTTCATTGGATCGTCTACTTGCGGCCTTGCTTGCGTCATGAAACACACATGCTATGTTGTCATAATTAAATCCCTTGGTCATAAATGATTGTCCACCCCATTATAAAAACTGGCATCTTCACATCTGGGGCATGGTGCCATATTGTCGCTATTGCCTCTGCAGATCTTGTAATGTATTTTATTCGCTCTGCATCACAATTTCAATAGATAATAAGAAATATATAACTCGGCTGAAATATTTTATGGTTCAAATAACGCTTCAGAATATCTTATAAGTGCTACTATTTTACGTAAAACTAGAAAAGTAACACTTTGCAATTTGATATTTTTTCTAGCTTTAACTTGTTTAGCAATGAATGATATTTAGCGTCAAAAGTGATTCTCTTAATCAAACGCTCGGTTGAGTTTGATTTTGTCCTGTTATTTATACTATAATTATGCAACGTTTCAAATTTTTAAGTAACCGGAAAAGACGAGCTTTGGCGGGTCAAAAAAGGTTTAAATACAACAATTTTCACCGCACATCGAATAATCTCGAGGTACTTCGAAGGAAAGATCGAGGCGCATCTACGGCGGTGCTTTATTCTGTGGCCGATATGAGTGTGCACAGATTCAGCATTTTATGTCACCCAAAGAGACATCTGGAGGCTCTGGAAGAACATTAAAGTATACTCCAATTTCCAAGTCACCTATGGAGGCATTTGGAGGTTCTTGAAAGTATTTTCGAATTCTTCGCCGTTTCTCCAACCTCGGTTTAGAAAAAGAAAATCTAGTTCCGCTAGATACTATTCCGTGATCGATACTATACGTATACAGAATTTTAGCTTCCTCCATCATGGGTAGAGGCATTTGAAACGTCTAGTTTGACTTTTAGAACTCTGCCCCCAAATTTACTTCGTTCCGGATGTGAAATCGAAAATCCAGTTCTTTCCGTATATGATCGATTGTCAATACTGTAAGTGTGTAAAGACGCAACCTTCTGAGATATCTGGTGGATCTGAAGAAATACAAACACATTAGATAATTATTATATATATATGAAGATTAATTTCGCTATATCGAAGGAAGAAGCAAATGTAAGGGGGAGTTCAAATATGGATTATTTAAGGTAATTTAAAATTTTAACGCTTGTTTGAGATCTGGAGATGGACTTAAGTTGTGATCACTGCAAATTAAAAACAATTTCACGATATTCGATTTAATGATAATAACCAAAGTGGTGATTAAAACATTTTTTAAAAATTATGGAGCATTAATTATAACCATTGTTTCGGCGTAATATAATTAAGATAACAAGACCTGTCGTATGAATACATGCATTCTTACATCAATGTAAAGCTAAACAGTAACACATATTGCTTTGCTACGTAATCTCTAAACTTATCCAGGAAGTTGTCCCATCGGTACACCAAGGCATGAATCTCAAATCTAAAGGAATCAGTGTCAAACTCCTGTAAGTAAGGCATTGGATTAGAGTTTGTTGAACTTAGTTGTCGATTGCATATTGCATTCCAGCTATCTGCTTCAAAGATCCGAAGAGACGAAAATCGCTAAGTGTTAGGATGTAAGGTGGATGTTTAAGCACCTCTCAAAAGAAATGCTTTCAAATTCTTTGCACTAAATCCAAACCTGGTTACGTAAAAAGGCACTAGATCTATACACCTTAACAAGTTAGCTGATGTTATGCACAAAACTCGCAGAAATCTTATCACATACGAATATCAACCTTTGACCACGTTTCCATAAGTGCCGCCATTTTTAAATACTTATTAAACAATGTGCATGGCATGTGCTGTTTAATGAATTTCGAGCGTGTGACATGCTTTGTTACTTTATGTAATGAATTGCTCTTGTACATTACACTGTCACAGACATAACTATAATTGTCATAAACACAAAAAAAGCAAATTTGTCCTTTAGACTGCTCCGAACATAAAAATTCATCAAAAAAATTAGAATTTGGATTTTCAGACCAATTGTGATTCTGTACCTAAACCCTATAAGGTACAATAGAAAAATTGAACTTTAGAAATATGTTTACAATGAATTCCTCAAATACCTTAAAACAATTAAACAATAATTTAAATACTAGAAAATGTGCGCAGTGAATGAATGAGTATTTGAACTTGTCAACGGCAGGAAACTTACACTCTTAAAATGTCAGATTAAAACTTTTATTATTATGTTTTATTATTACAACATTTTTATAAAATGTGGTTTGAATTGTTTAGGCCCTACCGAATCTAATTCCAGTTATCAATAACATGAAATCTTGTATAACGTTATCTTTGATGTTACATTTTCATTTCTCTAATTTTGAACTAATCTATCCTGGGCCACGGTCATAGGAATGTACTCGTTTTGAGGGAATAGCTCTAGATCGAAACAGCTAGAAAATCATAACTTATTTTAATGTTATATTTAGTGGTTATTTTTTCATCTTTATGATTTTTACTCTTGCTGGGCCCGACATAGGAATGCCCTCTTTAAGGAAACATATTTATGATATCCCGATCATAAACGTTACTCAAAAGTGAAAAATCAGAAAAGTTTCCTTACTCCCCTGCTTAAAGGAGAAAATATTTAGGAATTAAAATTCATTGAAATAATATCAATATGCTCTAAACATTCCCTATGGTCGAGAAGAAATAATATTCAAGGGAGAAACTAAATTAGTTTTATAAATGAAACGTGTGTAACTAACAATAAAAATCACCACGAAATATTACTATGTACGAGTTATTTAAATGCACTACTTATTTTAACCCTGCAAAAATAAGGGGAAGAAAGCAATTTTACTAAGTTAAGAGGGTAATTTGTCTTTTTTCTCAATGTTTCGTGGTATTTATTGTTCAACAACAACAAAAAAAAATGATAAGTGTCATTTTTCAAACTCGGAATTTTATCATTTGAAATATTTTTTTGGTATTTTTCTGGTATTTCAATAAAGGTGACAACAGGTTTGTCTGGAATTGCAAAACCGATTTAAGTCAATCGCAGTCAGAATAATTTGGAGAGCAAAATTCCACATCCGTTTTGATTGTTACATAAAATGTAAAGGGCAGATGTTATTTAAATCGTTGCTAAAGTATAAAATTATTAACTTATTAAAAAAAGCACCTTTTTACAGGTTATACAAAAATATCCACTAGCGGCTATCTGTATGCATAAAATTTTACTTTTAATATTGTTTTTCTAAAATTGTAAATTATTTAAATAACGTTCTTTGTTGATCCTTATTGTAAAACTTAAAGCAAAGAGGGATTGAGTAAAATAATAAATTTAGAATTACACACATATTCATATCAAAACAAAGCTTAATGTATAAAATGCAACAATTTATTTTACTGCAAATCCGAAATAATATTACGAAACCTTTTCACTGGACGAAATCCCATTCATTTGACTATTTTGAGCTAAAATGAACCCCTATGTGGTAGTAACTAAAATTTTTATTTTTCTGTTGGAAGTACTCTGAATATTGTGTGTTGGAGGTGTCACACTTTTCAACCTGTGAGGTTGGTTACGACAACAAAAATGGAAAAGCAAATGGTCTTTATTTCTCTAATTCTCTCTATGTTCTTTGACGTTCATTTTTTGGAAGAATATAGAAAAATAAGTGCAATTTTTCAGTCAAAGTATTTCGTTATTTGAAATAGTATTTATGCGACTTTTTTAACTATCTGCACGAGGGTACTAACATGGTTACTGTAAATCAAGAAACAGTGTGAAGATGTAAAATATTCGTAAGTATATTTAAATACACTGCTCACAACTGAAATCTCAACACCATAATGTTGTAGGTGTAGCTTTATGTAAATCAGGCAATGGAAACAGCAAGGCGAGATATGCAAATGATCATAGTTTCGTTACGCATAGTGACGTAACACCTTGCCGAGAAGCATAAAAGAGTCAGGTCAAGGAGGAACGATATCACATCTAAATTGCAGCATTATTGGTTTCAGGTTGTAAAAATCATCACAGTATGCCAAAAGTACGTCGATGTACCGCATACGTTCAGTTGTCATCAACGGAACGACAACAAATCATTGTTTTACGCAAGGGTAGATTGAGCCTTCGAAGGATCGCTGAAATATTGGGTCGTGATGTGAGAACAGTTCAACGGTGGCGTGTTACGGTTCGTGAGAGACAACGAAACGACACGAAGATCAGGTAGTAGAGTTTCCAGGTATATCACACCACGTGAAGATCATATGCTTCTGAGAATCGTTGTACAGAAGCCGTTTACCACAGCAGCCGTGTTACAACGGCATTCATCCCATACTACATGTAAAATGGTTTCGACGCAAGCAATTCGAAACAATTTGCATGGCGCAGGACTCAGAGGTAGACGACCTTTCCACACCTACTGTTTCAACGTCTTCACCGGTTACGTCGTCTCCAGTGGTGTCAAATAAGATTCAATTGGTCGACAGAATGGTAAAACATTCTGTTCACGGATGAATCACGATTGTGTTTTTGTATATCAGATGGTCGTACTCGCGTATGAACATCGCCGCCAGGAAGCTTTTTCTATCAGTCGCCACACAGCCCCCTAAGTGGTACCATGGTTTGGTCTGGTATGACATTTGGTGGATGAACGCCTTTGGTCCACATTTCTGGCAGTATCAGGGCACAACAACACGTCTCTAACATTGTGAGACTTGTGGTACAGCCATAGCTGTCAACCAGGCTTGGACTGCTTTTTCAGCAGGATAATGTCAGATCACATACTGCAAGGGTAACTATGAATAGTCTATAAGATTTTGATATCCTGCCTTGGCCAGCATATTCTCCGGATTTGTCGCCAATTAAGCATATATGGGACATCATGGATTGCCGATTAAGAGAGCTCTCAATTCCAGTAAACAATGTTCAGTTACAAGCCCAATTACATGCTGTGTGGAATGCCATACAACAGCACACCATTGACCATTTCATTGACGAAATGCCTCTTCGTATTCAATTCTGTATAGCCACTCGCTATCGGCCTATTCCATACTGATCTAATGTCAATAAAGTTCCATGTTTTCATTTTCCAGGTATGATGTGTTGAGTTTCAATATTTGATCATTCTGATGGTGTCGAGGTGGAATTTTGATCACAAAGGAACTGATTTATGTAACATTGCTTAAAAGCGCGTTTCAACATAAAATAACCAAATAACTAATTCAAATTAAAAAAATAAATCAGTCCGAGGATCATGGATCCTATCACTATACCAAAATTCTTAGTTTTGGATGAGTTACATTCTAAAGTTATACTGTTATGCAAGAAATATAAATTATTGTTTGATAATTTTACGTTTCTTATTCCATGTTTCTTTATTTATAAACACATTCATTTTGAAACTAAAAAATCAATAAAAATACTATTTGTAAAACATGAAAATCTATCGAAACTTGAATTCCGATTTTAAACTCGGAGCTAATATTTTCCCTATGTATTACCATGCAAGGAAAACTTCTAAGATCTGTTTACGACGATGAGCATGTACACAGCACAGTTAAACATTAATTAATTTCTTGAAAATTAAACAACTGGAAGGAATTTTTCATTTGGATTATACCTGAAAGTTATTCTAGGAAGTTTCAAATAAGACGAATTTCCTATTAATGCTATGCAAATGGAAAGATATGCAGGGAATTGCAATGAAATGAAGGGAATTAATACGCTCACAGTTCACTCAGTTCTACCAGTCACAAAAAAAGAAAAACTATGCAGGGTGGTCCCAAAGCTGTTAGACAAACTTTAAAGGTAGGTCAGGCATACAAACAGAGATCCATTTTGCATAGGAACAAGGGACAGTAGCCGCTACTATGCGGTACTACAGATGCAGGATGAAACAAATAGAAAGGGATGCAGATAATACATCACAGGTTTGTTAGACACATTAATTATCAATTACAATTGTTTTTCATGGTATTAAAGTAGGTGTTTACATTTCCTGCCATCCACAGCTATGCATGTTTCAGCCAGGATGTGCAGGACTACCTCAATATGGCCTTTCCTGCAAGATGGATTGACCGGGAAAGAGTAGTCAATTGGCCACCACAGTCCCCCGACTTGCCCTCCATTTATTTCTTCCCGTAGGGTAACCTCAAATACCTCAGTTCCTGTAACATTTGACGCTGACCATGTCGCTAGAGTCGTTGAGGTAGCAGCACGTGTCAGCGAGGATCCTGGCATTTCTTAACATGTTCGCCATCCATACGATGACGTTGCAAGACATGCATATCTGCAGATGACAAGAACTTTGAACACCTATTTTAATACTATGATAAACAATTGTAGTTGATACTTGCAATTCTTATATCTAATAAACCTGTGTTGAATCGTCTGCATTCCCTTCTTTTTGCACCTTCCTGCATCTGTAGCGTCCCACGGTGGCGTTTGCTGTGACATGTTCCTACGCAAAACACGCTTGTGTTTGTATGCCTGATGTTTGTCTAAGACCTTCTGGACCACCCTGTATAAGAAGATAAATTGCAAGCAGGTTGAATAAAAATATCAGTCACATAAGGATCTAACTAACAAATACAAGTCAGAAGAGAAACTAAATCAAATAAGACCAGTCACAAGATAAGTTAATAAAAAGACCCGTCACAGCAACAACATTTAATTTAATAAACACTGAATTAAACGGTTATGAATATCATCAGGACTTGTTACCAAGTACGATTTATTAAAATTTATTATTTATAGTGATCCTGAAAAAGTGAGGACATTTTTTCGAACTCGCTATTAAGTGCTAAAAGAAATATGCAGAGGAAAGTGGGTAAAATGAAATTATTATTCCATTCTCTCTCTCTCGTCTATAGCATTTATTCCTCAGAAGAATAAGGAAATTCGAAGCGTCATTTTTCAGACTAGGAATTTCATCATTCGAAAACAAATTTCGCTACTTTTCCGGTGTTTAAATGAAGGTAGCTACAGGTTTTTGTAGAATTGAAAAACTATTTGACGTCCCTTCATCTCTGCCAGAAATATTCGGAGAAGAATGCAGTTTTTATTTTATTTTGTACACTACACAATGCTTGGAAAAATATATGCGTTAAACTGTTGCACAATAAACCGTTGCCAAATATTAAATGAAATTCCTGAAAATATTAAGTGCAGAGTGTATAAACAATGTGCATTAAACTTTAGTTATGAACATGAGAAATACCACTGAATACTACATTTTTTCAAATGTTCAAATTATGAATTGTAAAAATATAGTGAAGTATCAACTTTTCTAAGCAAAGGTGGTAAATTTTAATCGAAGACCATTTTCATATATAAACTAGGTTTACTATGTTAAAATCCGCAAGATTTATCACTATAAATCCTAAAAATCCTTGAAAAATCAATACGCAAAATACACTTTGTGCAAAGTATAAGGAAAACTTGAACAGAGCATATTTAAGAAAGACATTGGGAACGCCAGTTTTTGTGTTTATGGACGTGTTTAAGCCCAAACAAAATAATAATGTATATAACAATAATAATAATGCATATTATAATACATATAATAATAAATAATCCATATAATGATTTTAATAATATTAATAATGCATAGTATGTCTGATGGCTTGGCTATGTGTAATCCATCCGTTTTATTTTCTGTGATATTTCTATGCATTCTTTTGAAATTAAACGTTTTGAAATTATCCAATTGTTTTTTATACTCGTTATGTTGCCGGTAATTTTGCTGCTCTGAATCACTCTCTTACTGATGTTGATGGTATTTTGGATATTTTGAATTCCATTGATCCTTGCATTTAGTTTACTTATGAAATGGAAAACAACAATTATATTGCGTTTTTTGATGTATCTGCTATCCGAAACAATGATGAATTTCTCACCAAAACTTTCGTAACATTCCTTAGGTTTCTGTACCTCTCTTTCGGTCAGGTACTTGGGAAATATTTCTGCAGAATAAATAGTATAAGTAATTTTGCTGCCAGCAAATATTGTAAACATTTTAAAAGATGTTGATATGACTTTAATATATTCCTTTACGTATGATGTAAATCTTAAAACTGGATGTATATCTGGACTACATATATATTTAGAATATATATCTTCCACGGTTAATTCTATAGTTTGATGGCTTTAGATGATTTTGGATTTATTTTAATTTTTACGCCAATGCAGTATAAATGTGCTTTTCTGTTTCTGTACACTTGAATTTAAATAAATAAATTAATAAAATTTGATTTGGGGTTATGGGGGTGATTTATTGTGTTAAAAACTAGACACAAATATATCGTCTAGTACTTCTCATTATTAGAATTAGAAAAATGTATAAATTCCTGGAACAATATGATAGTAATATCCATTGCATGAAGGATTAGTAATTTGAACTGCGCCATGAATGTTAATGGTATCGAAACTGTTTTTATTAACACAGACAAACTGAATGCCTCTATTTGCGTTAATTAGCTGATGCCAACTTGAAAAACTAAATTTCAAAGAAAATATATGAAATATTCTAAAAAAATAACTTGAGTACTAAACCCGGAAAAGGTACTTCTTCTGATAAAATTTGCGATACAAGTGCGAATGTCGCCTGATAAATAAGGTACTGATTAGAATTGCATGAAACTTGATTATATTACCACATCAATAATAGATGTTAAAAAAACTGCATACAAATAGTTATTTTTCCACATATTCACCGTACTGTTTGTAAAGAACCTTGCTGCCTCCAACCGGGAATCGAACCCTGTATGGAAAAAACCAGGGAATGGATCTCCGAACTGACCAGCCGACGCTCTACCGTTGAGTTACTGGGACGAAATTGCAAGCTCTTATTGTCGAAATCAAATCTGCATTATTTACCCTCTAATGTCAGATTGGCGGGCAACTGAAAATCTGACTGACCACCTCCTGCTATTTTTTATCTCAGATTATCCTCCTGCAATTTTTACCTCATGTTAGCCTCCAGCTACTAATATTTTTACCCAGATTAGAATCCAGCATGGTCGTTATCATCTCAATTTGAAATCGGCGCTCAATCTTCCAGAGCCCACTAAATCCGTACTAGTCGCACTAGGGCCACTTTCAGACCTCCGACATCAATTTTATCTATATATTTTAATCTATTTTTCAGTATGTTATTATACCTCACTCTAAATTTTATTTTTCAATGGCCTTTTTATCTATATTCGCAATAACCCTTTTCCCATTTTTCAAAAAAAATGGACGTACATGTCAAGTTCAAATGTAATGTAAAACTGTCTGTTTAATCACAATATTTTTCATCAATTGCTATCTTTTTATATCTAAATAAATGTTCGTTTGGCGGGATGGTAGACCTTGGGTGTCACCTGAGTGCAGGAGGCATCCTTTCCCGGCCGTGCAGCTAGCTACTCTAAACCCACTATGTGAGTGGCACGGTCTGGGGGTCTTCAGACCTCCGACATCTTTGCCCTAACATACAGGGTTGATTTCTTCGAGCACTATTGTGAAGAACCTTGCTGTCCCAACAGGGAATCTATCCCTGGATCTCCGAAATGGCTAGCCGATGCTCTACCGTTGTGCTACTGAGACAACATTTTAAGCTCTTATCTTCGAAGTGGACTCTTTTACACTTGTTATATATATTTTGTTATATATACACTTGTTATATATGCATTTGTTATATGTATTATAAGTGGAGTTTTGCACTTTTATCCTAGCGATGAATTTAAACATCCGTTCACAGTAGCTTACCCGTCCAAGATCATTAAAGCACTGCAAAACTGGGATCTACTATGTTGCCCCATCCTTGAATTACCCAATGATGTGATAATCTAATGGAGTTAGATTGGGAGGACCATGAAGCTGAACGAAGTACAGTCGGTATTGTATGACGAATTCAGCAGAACTTCCCACTTCTGCTTCATGATCGATGTTTTTGTATGATTTGAGATGTGTGGTCTAGTGCCGTCATGCAAACGATTTGTCCATAAACATCTATTAACCGATAATGTATATCGCTTTGAGTGATACTTTCACTTGCAAAATTCTGATGACTGTGCATATTTTTAACTTGGAATATGTTTCAATCATACCATTAATTTTCATCTCTCGCTAACAGCAGACAACTTACCTGAGAACAACTAATTTGAAACTAATGCATATTTTCCATGCGATGTACTTACAAAACTGGCGTCATCTTTACAAATGCACGTTGTGCATAAACGCACGTGCATCTTTAATATCAAACCGCCCTCGTAGAATTAAACTCTACTGAATAGGATTTGAGAAAATCGAGGGAAGATTCACACAACAAATATGTGTTTTCATAAAATGTAGAAAGTGCATTTTATCTCCTTTATTAGTTCAAGCATTTCCATTAAAACAATAAAAATTAAGTTCTTCGCCAAACTTTCATGTTCACATTATTTCTCATGTTTATTGCAGAACTCATTAAAAATTCCATTTAATTTCAACCGAAAAATGTGTTTTCAACGGAAGTGCTATAACAAGTAATATCGACGTAGAACTTAATTAGAAAAATAAATTCTAAATTATGCCATATGTTGATTGCCAACAAAAGAAATCAATATATTCTTGTTCCGGAAAGGAAAAAGGTACTTATACAGACAATGAGAGAGAACTTTGGACTAATAACAAATAATTGAAGTTTTAATGAGTTGATGCAGTGCGCGGAAAATGCTTCGCATTAAAGATTTTATTTTAGAAAATGAAGAGATATGAACAAATATTTTTTATTTGTAAATGGATGTAACAGAAAACATGTAATATGACTTAACGTATAACTTTAGCTGCAAACGAATAAATTTCGATTTGTGAGAAATACAAAACATTGAGCTATCTTATGACCTTTACTCATACAATTTAAAAATCTTGTTGAAGATTAAAATTAGCATAAATATTTTTTTAAATCGCTTATCTATTTCTAAAAATATCGCATTGTTTTGGGAACATCATTTCTAAAATGTGGCAAGTCATCAATCTTAAGAGATATAACACATTCTGATTAAAAATTCATCAAAAATTTCCATTCACTCTATAACAATGATATTTTCTTTTTCATTTCACGTCATCATGTCAAAAATGAGCAACATCCTATAAATATTAGCAGTAAACCAGCCTTTAGGCTTGTGCAATACATATTCGATGTTCTATAAATTTAGGGCCAACTATAACTTCTTCAGACACCACTATTAGCCTTTATTAAATTGTGACTGAATCGCGAGACTTTAGTCCTCTGACATCTAGTTGATTTGTTATATTGGTCCTGGATACTTAAACCTCATCAGTGGATCAGTATTGCCATCAATTCTGTGAATTTTATGGTTAGAAGCATGGCAAAAAATAATTAGATTTCTTGGATATATTTTATAAGCAGGCTGCAAACGTAGCCATTATCTGAATATATTTAGCCGTTGTTAGTTACTGAACCTTCCATAAAATAGCCTACCCCTCCGATAATTAATCCTTCCATAAAATGGCTAAATCTAGTCGTAAAATGACAAAGTTGACAAAACAGTACAGGATCGGTCTGTTATTTGAAAACGTGACATTATTTGAGAGTAAAAGAGAAAAGGGTATTTCATGCAATAGTGTTCCGTGTAAAGTTCATTGGTAGCTGATTAATGAGAAAGCTTTTGTTTTGCTTGGTATTAATTCTAAAGCAGCCATTTACGATTATTAATTCTAAAAGTATTCCATAAATTAGTGATTTCATAGCCAAAACCATTCTCATAAGGGCAATTTATTTACTACACATGTTGATGAATATATGTTAATTTATTTATTACTTACATTTAACAATATGCGAATGTTTCATGGTGGAATATTATCAATCACCTGCAACCGTAACTTCTATATGCTTGTAAATCGCAATATATTCGATTTTATTATTAATGACTTTTTTAATCACAAATTATTTCAACCGTTGAAAGTTACTGAGGAAATGCACATATTTTCTTCGCAAAATATTCAATCTCAACTTTGATTTTTCTCATTTCACTTCTCCGCGCAATTTTACCTCCATGGATAATTAATTCCAACCCAGGTGCATGACGGGAAAGAAGCACACCATTCGCAATGAAGTGTCAGTTCATTCATAAACCACGAAGCTTACTGATGTGTGAAAATATATCCAATCATATATTCACACTACGCCGCGCGCATAGGAGTACGAACAAACCTCCAGTTTACTCCCACATCCAGCTCGGAGCAATTATTAGATTATTCCCATTCCAACAGAAACCAAAAAGCATCTGTTTCCCTATCAAGACAGACTTGACGTCTATTTCCCTGGTACTAAAAAAACTAAAAAGGAAGGCCCTGGTAAGTGGAAGGCGCTAATCGCCGGTAATAGGTGGAGCAGTAAAATAAGCTGGAGCTTTTGCATATTTAATTCTGGGTCTCTCATTAGGCTAATGGTGGAGCCATTATTCAGACAGTAATGCCCGTTTAGGCATGGTCATTATGCACAGCGATATCATGCACAGGGACGGAGTAAGTTTTATGAGTCGCAGGATGTGGGATGTGTACTGCGAAAATGGTTTGGTAGTTTTACAGAGTGGGAACAAGAATGAAAGACTGTAACGAAATATAGTTTAGACGATTATGTGCATTTGGGCAGATATTCTCTCCGATAATTAGAGAGGAATGGCCTTTGAATTTATTTGGTTATGTTCCATTGACGATTCCCATTCTTGTTTAAGGTACTTTATAAAATTGATATGTTGATTTTTATTAAGTATTAAAGTAACTAGAAAGAAAACCGTGCTTTACATGGATTCGTGCATTTTAAATATACGATCTGTGAGAGATTTCATATTAATACAATGTTATATATTAATATAATAATGCAATAAAATAATATAATATGATTAATATAATAAAATAAGAATTTAATAAAATAGTATAATGTGATTAATATAATAATATGATAAAATAATATAATATGATTAATATAATAATATAATAAAATATATGTTTTATTAGTTTTACTTGCTGCTTAAACAAAAGTTTGAATAGTTATTTACTTAATATTTATTAATCTGTAAAATAACTTTCATGCAGTACGTTGATTTCAATATTAAAAACTAGCAAAAATATTATAATGGACTCACGCATATGAAGTATGCGAGCTGTGAAAGATTCCAAACTAAAGCATAATTTAACAAATAATTATGAAATTAGAAGTACAGAAACATAATTTTAGTATTTGAGAATCCTAATGTAAAAGAGCATTATAAGTTTTAAAATTTGAATATTAAATTAAACGAATAAGAATACAGGAAAACAATAAAATCAAAGTAATACATTTAAATCGCAAAAACGTATTGGATCACGTTTAAGTCACAGTGCATGCAAATGCGTACTCTCTGACTAACTGTTTAAAAGTTGTTGTTTACTTGATTTTTGCACAAAGCGTACTCAGCATGTGTGGTTTAAAAATGGAACTCACCCTGTTACAGTTCTTTTTCATTATTAAAATTGTGATTCTGCACATATGTACGCAATTTTATGTATGTGTGCACATTTCCATCTTCCTACCTATTGTAGTTTTCGGGTAAAAGGGATTACAGAATTCAGGCAAATGTTGATTTTGCTTCGTTAGGAATGGAGAATAGATTTCGCTTAACTCGTCCATAAGTAATAGAAATTCGTGGTTTCTACTTACAGTACTAATTTTATACATAATGTATAGAGAAAGGATTCTGTATCAGAAATTCAACTATCGACTTTTAGTACATTTACATGTTTTAAGTATACAGGGTGATTAAAAAAAAATGGACCAAACTTTACTAGGTGGTAGTACATACCACACCAAGCATTTTTCGTCATAGTTTGCCGGATCGGAAATGAAACGTAAAGGCGCCAGTGCACGCACGCTTAATGGTGAAACCGATGAGGTGAGGCAAAAACGCAAGAATGACATAGAAGTTATAAAATGGCATTTAATAAACAATAATTACAGTAATTACTCAAAAGAGAGCCAACTAACTTGAATACACGTCTCACAGCGACGCTGAAGAGATTGGCGAACTCGCTCGAACAGACCAGGCATGTCGCGCACTTCGACAACAGCGGCCAAAATTCTGGCAACGAGTTCCTCTTCAGAATCATAGGGGCTGTCATAGACGAAACTCTTTAGATATTCCCACAAAAAGAGTTCAAGACACGACAGATCCGTCTTTCGGAATATCAAAATTTGGAGCTACGAATAACTAACTGCTGCAAACTGATAAGGCCGTACATTCAGTGTTACGAAAATTTGCAGAAGGGTTCTTCTTTGTATACGTGGTTTTCGTCTTCAACCAGAAAATAACAAACAGAATGACGCTTTTAAGTTTGCGGAGCCTCCGCTTCCAGGGCCTCTGCTCGAGAGAGGGGCGTGGCTGTTAAATTAGTGACGTCACGAAAAACGATCCATGGTTGACGAAACGATCCCGTTCGCTCAGTTTGCGAGTTTAAAGCTAGTAATTAAAAATATTTTAGTACTTTTTTAGCACTTTACAACATAGTTGAAAAGTGTTTATGACTTTGTTCATTCTGTCTGTCTGTCTGTCTGTCTGTTAGCACGATAACTGCCGTAAAAATGACTTTATCAAAAAGAAATTTTAGTATGTTTTTCAGACGGTCTGTGGAACCTATGGGAATATAAATAAATAATATCACCCAATTAGTTTTTTATTGAACCCGGGTTGAATAAGTGAAATACATTGAACCCTATGGGACCAAATTTTTCAAACATTTTTTAAGCAAACTTAAAATTCACAAATTGCTTCGAAATGTTTAGGAAACATTCACATTATCCCATAAAATATATAAAAAAAAATTCAGTAAAATGTATTAAGTAGTTTTTTAATTAAACATTATTTAATATAGGGAAAAAAACAAATTCAATTAAATTCTGACTTTTGGCATATCCTCCAAAAAGGAAAAAGATATATATTAATATATACTAAATATCTTTCCAAGAGTTTAATCATTTTGTATATGAGAGAGGTTTCACATTTTAAAATAAATTTGGTAGATAACAATTTTTCAATTTTTTTTTATTTTATATAACTCTTCATGATATACTTATTTGATAGCATTTTTAATGCACTTTCCTACGTCCTAGAGAGTTAAAATTTGGTACATAGCTTAAATTTGTTAAACATTTTATTCTACAAAAATTTGGTGGATCTTTAAATATAGATCATACATTTTTTTCGAAATTTCTCGGCCTGCAAATAATCCCCGTTCACTTCTATAATTCATTGTTGTAATATTGTTAAAAATTCTGATGTGGGCAGCACATGTCTTTCCCTGCAGACTCATATTCACGTTCTCTTTATTTCTTCAATAATAATTTGAGTTTATCTGCACAAAATAACAGCCATAAGTAATTTAAATGACATTGAATTTGCACGTTAAACTTAAATGTGGTTCTCATTTGATAGCTGGACTTATTGTCAAAGGTGGCGTAGCGAAAACGCGAAAAAACTAAAATATCTCAAGAACGGCTAGTCCTAGAGTAATGGGGTTAGTCTTATTCTTTTTGTTGTCAAAAATCACGTATAAAATAGGAATTTAATTGATATAATTGAGTACACGTAGTCTTTTATTTTTATATTTAACGATTTTTGCGGGCCATTCCGCAAAAATAGCCCGTTCCTATTTCCCGAATCATACTAGAATAACCTACAAATGATTTATATACCAAATTTTGTTAAATTTGGTATATAAATCACTTGTAGGTTATTGAAATATTATACACCAAATTTTGTTAAATTTGTTCCATTGGTTTTTAGCTACAGTGGTTAAAGGCAAATTCCGCCGGCCATTTCGCAAATAAGGCAGATTCTTTAATTACGAATCCTACTATCATCTAATGAACATCAGGATTTCCCACAAAGGACATACCTACCAAATTTTATGGAATTCGGTCCATTAGTTTTTCAATTAGAGTGGATGCAATATCCTCACAGACACACAGAAACATACACAGATACACACTTACGCACACAGACGTCTTCCTAAAAATAGTTTTTTCGTGTTCTAGAAGTCCCAAAACGTGTACATCCTTCGAAAATTCGAGTTCCGATCTTGAAATCTTTGAATACACACACACACACACTCATATATTATCAGTGAATTATCTGTGTATCTACATTCCGTGCCTACGCAATTACAATAGTTGTGATTTTAAATGATCCATAAACTTTTATTATTTCTTCAACGAAGCCTAATTTTAACTTATGCAGAATGCAAATATCTCAAGCGATTGTAAGGTGAGTTACATAAGAATTGCTGAATTTTTTCACACAAAATTATTTAGCTCTGGAGTCTAGAATACAAGTTATATGAATGAAATATTCATTGATTTTGCATAGAGAATCAGATGATTTATATTTCGATACAGTTTTAAATATTTAAGTATAATAAATTACTGTAGTACTGTGATAATGTAAAAGATATCACCACTGAATATACCACATTTTAGAAATGTTTAAATAAAATTGCATTTTAGTTGGAAAGTGTTTCATAATCAATGCTTATGCATGATTGATCTTTCTTGTTTTTCTTTCTCTTGGAGAGCGGAGGAGCGTGGGCCCCGTTTAAACTCACAAACTGAGCGAACGGTATTGTTTCGCCAACCCTGAATCGTTTTTCGTAACGTCACTAATTTGACTGCTACTGCCCTCTCTGGAGCGGAGGCCCCGCCGCTTCTGATCTAGTAAGCGTCCTGTAACGCCTTTACGTTTCATTTCCTACAAGGTTACCTATGACAAAATATTCTTGGTTTGGTGCGTACTACCACCTTTTAAAGTTTGGCCCATCTTTTTTTTTATCACCCTGCATATAGTTGCGAGTCAGTGGTTTTATGTATGTTATTTATCTTTGGTCAGGCTATATTTGGAACAGGAAATGCATTTTAAATGAAATTTTGGAGTATTTCATTTTAATGAAATCTTGTACTATTATGTCTTCCTGTTTGTCCGTATGGCTGTTGGTCATTTAGCATAAAATCAAACTTGTCCACAGCTATGAATTTTGGTGTAGTGATAGTTCAAGTCAGATTCCATGATCGTCGGAGGGATTTATTTTAATTTGAGTTAGTTATTCGGTTATTTTCTGTTGAAATGTATCTTTAAAAATATTTACATAAATCAATTCCTTTGCGATCAAAATTATTATCATAAAGTTTCCATCTAAACCCCTTCAGAAAGATCAGAGATTGAATATCTAACTGATCAGAAAATGTAACTGATCCAAAGCTAATAATTTTGGTATAGTGATAGTTCAAGTCAGATTCCATGATCTTCGGAGTGATTTTCATATTAACTTTAAATTAGTTATTTGTTTTTTTTATGTTGAAATGTACTTTTAAGCAATGCTTACATAAATCGGTTCTTTTACAATCAAAAATATTATCACAGAGTTTTCACTTTAACACCATCAGAAAGATCAAGTAATAATAGTTCAGGTCAGATTCCATCATCCTGGGAGTGTTTTTTTTTTAGTTATTTGGTTATTTTATGTTGAAATGTACTTTTAAGCAATATTTACATAAGAGGACCAGAACTAAAGGCTTTGTCAGAAATTCTAATTTTTTTATTATCGAATTAGATAGTTCAGAATGTTTCCTTTCCAATGACATATCACATTAATTAATCCTAAGTGAATCTTAAGTTAATCCTAAGTGAAAGTTATAAATTTTCGATTGTTTCCATATGCCACTTACAAAATCTGAGGCCTTTAAATGTAAACAATCTAGCAAATGACGCTGTATCTGTTATCATACCTCTATGGCTGCTGTATTTATTATATTATTTTAACCTTAAGGAAGCGCCTTTTAGGCTAGTTGCAATAGCTCTTTTTACCTTAACCGTTATTTGCTTGTTTACATATGGTTAATATCGTGTTACTCAGTTTTTCCAAAGTTTGCTTGCTAGATTTTGTTTTTGTGTAATGTTTAGCGTATACATTTTTAACTTATACCAGATAACTTTGTCCTGGGCCTAGAAGTAAAAGTTTCTATAAAAAAGGTAAATATGTGGGTATGCATTATAAGGCCTGTGATGCTGGTAATGGCCAGAATATTCTGACCAAGTCCGTTACTCAAAATTGTCGTCATCCATTTTGCAGTATGAAGAATTCCCGATGAATGTTTTGGGAATGAAATTTTTTCCTCACCACTACTTCAGAAAGCTCTGAATGAAATTGCCATATGCAAAAACTGCAGAGGTAAAATTTCATTTTCTGTGCATTCGCGCTTTGGCTTTGCTGCAAATTTCAAGTTATGCTGCAATGATTGTAATAAGACTGAAAAATTTTGCAATACGGAGAAGGTAAATGTTCTAAATAAAGAAGGAATAACTGCATATGGCATAAATTTGAGAGCTGTTTAAGCCTTACGCAGCATTGGCAAGGGTAATACTGCGGATAATTTTTTTTTGGAATAAAGAACCTGCCTGCACTGACAACAAAATTTCAGTATCATGTCGATATATTAAGCGCAGCTTCAGAGATTGTTTGCTTCGAAGAAATGAGTAACGCTGCAGAAGAAGCTATAAATATCAGTGACAGTCATGACTTATATGTCGCTTTGGATGGCACATGGTAGAAGCGTGGGCATGTCTCTCTGAACGGTGTTGTTTCCGCAAAGAATGTTGACACTGAGAAAGAAATAGACATTTCTATGTTGTCAAAGTTTTGCACTTCTCCGAAGAAGCTACAAAGTATCTATACTGACAAGTTCAGTGCTAATTACAGTGGAGTTAGTGGTGGAATGGAAGTTAGTGGTGTGAATGAAATATTTAGTCATTTCAAAACCACGCATAATACTCGGTACCTTCATTACTTGGGCGATAGGGATTCTAAAGCTTTCAAATCACTTATTTCAGCAAAAGTTTATGGAAATGTGCATATACAGAAGTTGGAGTGTGAAGGACACATTCAAAATATAATGAGATGCATATTGAGAGAATTAAAAAAGAAATGCACTGGAAAAAAACTCAGTCATTATATCGCTGAGTGGAAACCATAGATTGACTGATTCCTTAATATTGATGATTCAGAAATTTTATGGATTGGCCATCAGAAGAAATGTTGGCAACCTGAAGAACATGAAAATGAATATTTGGGTAGAATATTTTCACTTTTTGTCAAATTATAAGGATCCAAATCACAGACTCTAATCTGTAGTTCCTAATAGCTGGTGTAAGTACAGGCGCGCTGAAACTAATGGAGAGACATATAACCGTGCAGCTCACACGCACATACCGTTACCGATAATGGAACTATTAAAACCAATATTTCGAGACCTGTCGCACCCAGAACTATTGAAAAAATGGGATCATGGGAAGACCAAAAATCCAAATGAGTCACTAAGTCACTAAATAATGTAATCTGGACACGTCTGCCAAGGAGAGTATTTGTGTCACTAAAAACACTCAAAGTTGGAGTATACGATGCAGTTTCTTGTTACAATTCCGGTAACATTGTAAAATGCAATAATTTATCCAAACTGAAATACAGGTGCACACTGCTTAAAAACTATGCAAAAACTGGATATAGAAAGAACGTTTAACAATGAAAGGAAACTTTCAGAGCTCTCGAGAAAAGCTCGACAAAAAGAAACCATGAAAAGGAAGTTAGAAGATAGATATGAAGAAGAGGAAGCAGATGACCTTTCATACAAATCAGGATATTATTAAAATTGTATCCGTTTGGTGACTTATATTAGGCCTTAAAAACTATGTATTTTGAGAAAAATGAAAGTTTTGTTTTCGAAGTTGTTTTTCTCAGAACTTGTTTTTCCAGTACTTAGGTTCCTTTTTCTCAGCAACTACTGGACAAGATATTTTGAAATCTTTATGGTATATTTATACCATATGTATACATATTTTAGCAGGAGATTTTGAAGGTAAGTTGTTTACTTTTTTTAAATAAAAATAAATGTTAAAAAATGTGGCCGAGAAATTGGGATTGTGAGAATAAAATCATAACTTAAAATGTTTTGCATAAACAAGACACAGATCTGTTAAAATTTGTAAATGTATTACATATTTGAACTGTAATATTTTTTGCTCATAGTATTTATATTTTCTGAGAAATAGTAACATGAAAATAACAAATTTAATATGGGCGAGATAGGCTGCTTTCGATCCGCATAAATCGGTTCCTTTGTGAACAAAAATATTACCACAGAGTTTCCACCTTGACACCATCAGAAAAATCAAATACTGAAAATCTAACTGATCATAAAATCTAACTGATTCAAAGCTAAGAATTTTGGTATAGAGATAGTTCAGATCAGATTCCATGACCCTCGGGGCGATTTATTTCAATTTGAGATAGTTATTTGGTTATTTTTTTGTTGAAATCTGCTTTTTAGCAATATTTACATAAATCGGTTCCTTTGAGATCAAAATTATTATCACAGAATTTCCATCTAAACACCTTCAGAAAGATCAGAGATTGAAAATCTAACTAATCAGAAAATTTTATTTTATTTTATTTATCAAGAGCTAGTTTCATTGGCCGCTAGGCCATCAAACTTCTAGCTTGCCGGTATGTTTGGAATCTACAAGAAGAATTGGATAGTGCAGCTTACAGGTCTAGATGATTTGACGTCATTGATTGTCCAGAGTCACATAAAGTACATGATGGTAAATCAACAAGTCCAATGCGGTGTAAATGAGCCTGTAGATAATCATGCCCCGACAAGAGTCGAAATGAAGCAACAGCAAGGGCGCTCGGGAGGTCTGGTACAATAGAAGGATCCACAGAGAGTACACTCCATGACTTTCCAGTACTTGCATGAGAGGCAAAGTCTTTGAAAAATTGTCGATGGAAGAGAGTGGTCAGAATCTTTATTGAATGATAACTCCTGTTCTTAGTCGGTTTTTGTGGGACCGCTGCCCCCTTTTTGGCAAGCGTATCTGCCATTTCATTCCCGTGAATTCCACAGTAAGAGGGGACTCACTGGAAGGAAACCTTATGGGATATTGGGATATCTCCCTAATAATATCTCTACACTGCTGGACACAGAGGCTCTTGCACTCTTGTCTAGAGTAGATGGCCTGGAGTGCAGAAATCGAATCTGAGAGGACAGCCGCCCTCTCAAATAAATTCTGGTGCAGTTTAATTGTTAAAATGCCACAAAATGGCTTTAAGTTCCCCGTCAAAATGTGTAATATAAGCTCCTACTGGGAGGTAGAAACAAAAAAGCATGCTGTAAACTCCAGCACCCGTACCTTGGATCCTATCGGACAGAGAGCCATCCGTATAGATATGGAGGCAATCCTCAGTAGGGAAACGATGTTCAATAGTTTTCAAGGTAATAGCTCTTATTTGCTCAGGGCACATTTATTTCTTGCTCACCTTCATCTCCAGATCCAACCTCACATCAATCAGATTATAATCCAAGGGATTTGACAAAAAACATCAGTTCTTTTTTCAAGCCCTCGATTTCTCTATATTTTTCCAAACGTGTAACACAATGCAAGAAACCGTTTTGAGTTTTGAGTTTTTGTTTGCAGGTACAGTCAGCATTCCTCCAGTAAGGGTTACTTGGAAGGCGCGTGAGTTTCTGAAAGAGGAGGAAAGCATTTTTCTGTATTAGGTTTACCAATGGCTGTGTATTGGTCATCAGTTGCAAGGCCAGAATAGGAGTGGTTTTAATAGCCCCAGTCACTATGCGAAGTGCTTTATTTTGGAAAGTATCAAGGCGCTGGTGCGTCCCTTTTGGGGACGAGATCAAAATCTCACAGCAGTAATTTAGAATTGGCTGGATGTGTATCTTGTACGTGATATTTAAAGTTTCCCTGCTACATCCCCTGCTACTAATCAGAAAATCTAACTGAACCAAAGCTAAGAATTTGGGTATAGTGATAGTTCAAGTCAGATTCCATGATTCTCGGATCGATTTTTATATTAAAATTGAATTCGTTATTTGGTTATTTTATGTTAAAAAGTACTTTTAAGCAATGCTTACATAAATGGGTTCTTTTGCAATCAAAAATATTAACACAGAGTTCCCAATTTGACACCATCAGAAAGATCATGTACTGAAAATCTAACTGATCAGAAAATCCTCCTGATCTAAAGCTAAGAATTTTGGTATAGTGGTAGTTCAGGTCAGATTCCATGAGCGATTTATTTTAATCTGAGTTAGTTACTTGACTATTTTTTGTTGAAATGTACCTTTAAGCAATATTTATATAAATCGGTTCCTTTGCGATCAAAATTATTATCACAGAGTTTCTATCTAAACACCTTCAGAAAGATCAAAGATTGAAAATCTAACTGATTAGAAAATCTAACTGATCCAAAACTAAAAAATTTTATATAGTGATAGTTCAGGTTAGATTCCATGATCCTCGTAGCGATTTATTTTAATTTGAGTTAGTTATTTAGCTATTTTTTGTTGAAATGTACCTTTCAGCAATATTTACATAAATCGGTTCCTTTGAATTCAAAAATATTATCACATAGTTTCCATCTTGACACCGTCAGAAAAATCAATGGAACTTTCTAACGAGTTATGAATCAAAACCGCAGAATAATTTTTTCATATATATATTTTTATTTCATCAAAATATACGTAATTTTCGCAATTTTATATTCATTTTTGCGCATCGGTGAATTGAGGGTTTTCAAGATTTAAATTTTTGTCATGAATATTAAGGGATATCTTCGCATTCCAATTTTCGTTTCAATTACTCTGTTCTTAAAATTTTCTATGAACTTTTTTAACAGTCAACAAAAATTGAGATGAGGGAGCGGCAAGGCAAGCAGAATACCTTCTTCTTGAAGTCTCAAAGGACGAAAGAGAGAGGGGGGGCGGAAGCTACGAGTTGCCATCAAGACGTGACGGAGAAACAAAAACGTTATTGAAAATGATGACAACATAAATTGTTTTTTTATTTTCTGTTTTAAACGATCGTATTAATAAAGTGTTCATTTATTTCTTTACTAGAATTCGTTATGAGTTCCATTGGTTTTCTTCCGAGTTATACAAAACGAATACATTTGTTAAATTATATTTACAAGTTCATTTTAGTTGACGATACAGAATAATTTGTTCTATGTTTTCACCATATCTCCATTCTGAATTAATCAAATCTGTTTCGTTTTCTCGAAATGAGATGCTCTGAAAACAACGTAATTTTGTGATATTCCGAATTGCAAAATTGTTTTTAATTTGTCGGATTATTGTGTTAAGTGAAAATACTATCCTATGCGGTGATATTAGGGCGTAGCGCTCATTGTATTCTACTCTCTCGCAGAGGACAAATGCTTATTTAAGCATTTATTTAGGGCGTATTAGGATCGTAAGCAAGGAGGAACGCAACTTCGACGCGCAGCGTTCTCGCCATGCAGCTGGCAAGTATGTCTTTTGAGAAATAAGATGAATGACTGCAGTTAATCACTGCTTCAAATTCCGAGCAACGGCTAGTACATTTTCCTATTACGTATAAAATAATTGTTTATTTGACGTAATTGACAGTTATATATTTTAGGATGTATTAAAAAAATCATGTGAAAATTCAGAACTTCAGAATTGTGGACCACAACTATAATCAATGAAGTTCTAGTATTCTCTAAGTAAGATAATCCAAGTTTCATTAGAATAGACGCATTTATTTGTAAAATACTGCATCCATAGACTTACGCATAAATACACAGTCATACATACAGCCCGGCACTAATTCAAAAAAGTTGGATTAGCGTGTAGATGATATTCTCCAAATTTCTAAATCTATAGAAAACTCGAATAAAAATGTTTGGTACCGTCAGACGGTCAGATTACAATCCAAATATATTATACTATTAAAAAATATGATGTAGGCAGCACATGACTTTCCCTGCAGACTTACATCCATGTTCTCTTTATTTTAATTACATTTAATTCACTTTTCGTTCTCATTTGGTAACTGGACTTATTTTTAAAGATGGCGTAGAGAAAATACGAAAAAACTAAAATATCTCGAGAACAGCTAATCCTAGTGTAATGGGGTTGATCTTATTCTTTTCTTCTTTAAAATATACATATAAAACAAGCATTTAATGGATATATTTGAGCATATGTAATTTTTTATTTTAGATTTTGATGATTTTGCAAAAAAGTTTTATTTTTTTCCGAATCGTACCAAATTCTCATCAGCACCAGTGTGACCCACAAGCGACTTTTTTACCGAATTCTGGGAAATTCAGTCCATTAGTTTTTCAGATAAAGTGGATACAGGCTTTTGCGGGTCATTTCGAAAAAAAGCGGGTTCTTTTGTCCCGAGTATTACCCAAAACTAATCAGCACCAGATTCGCCCACAAGTGACTTACCTACCAAATTTTATGAAATTTGGTCAATTAATTTTTTTGTTAGAGTGTATATAAAATCTGAACAGACACACAGACATACACACATACAGACACACAGACAGACACACACAAAGACAGTCACGCACACAGCCGTCGCGCTAAAAATAGTTTTTCGTGTTCTAGAGGTCTCGAAACGCGTAGATCCGTCGAAAACTCGAGTTGCGATTTTCGGCATGATTCCAATACTTTCCCTATACATTACCATGTATTGCAGGGAAAGTAATAAAAAAACGCTAAATATCTGTGGTTGAAAAAATAATGAATATATTATCTTCGTTGTATATATGTATATAATTTCGAACTTTCTTCAACAAATAAGGGCCAATCCTGAAGAAGAAAGCTGATTTTTACCTTCTAAACCGGTTGACTCCAAAATTTTTGCAAAAATTTATTCTTATTCAAGAAAGTTCGGCATCCACAGTAGAATATGTAGGAAAAAAGTTGGCATTGCTGAGAGAAAAAATGAGAAAGGTAAAACCAAGGTGGCAGGAAACCGAGACACGGATACTGTGGATGAACGATAACAACCACGGAGAAAAAAATATTAACTGCAAATAAAGAATAAACTGTAAGAAACCAAGGAGTCAAGAGAACATATATCGGATCAAATAGAAACATTTGAATTTACTTGCAAAGTTATCCTACTAAAACGGTAACAAAGAACATGAGAAGTTTAAACTAGTAGCTGTAAAAAACCCAAACAGGAAAATTAAATGAAGATTGATTTAGTTAACATTATACTATACATGTAGGAAAAGTAATAATCAGGCTAGGATCACTTTTTACAGCATGACATATTCTTTAATAAAAGTATAAAAATTCGGCTCATTAAATGAAGAACAAAGAGTACAATATGTGTCAAACATGTCGCCTAAAGCTCACTAAGATATTTCCTTAAAAAAACCACAACCATTGACATTTTAATTTTGAACATACTTTTCTGACATATCCATACTTCATTCATGAACGTTTTAATGCTTTCTCCAACACGTGATCAAGTCCAAGGCAAGAAATTACCTCAGCTAAAATGATTAAGCTGCCGCATCTGTATAAGAAAAAGAAACCGTTCTGAAAAATTACAGAAAAAGGACTGACTCGCAGTGCTTTGCAGACTATTAAAAATTCTCCTGGGCGGCAAAAAATTAAAATAAAAGTCAAAGCATTTCCTTTACGATTTCTTTATGCAAATATATTCAAGCATTATCTTTAGAAGCTGGGAGGAAAAAAAAAAGTGTCACCGATGGTCTTTAATCAACGAAGTCATTTCGAAATTTTTTCCCCGTTACTTTAACATTTCTAATTTATTCGCGTAATTTGAAAGAGATGTATTTTATTTAAAAAAAGTATTTTATCAATTATTTCTGGAACTTTATCGTCCGAAAAAGCATATCAATTTTGTAGCTGAAATTTAATTATCCAGCTTTAACAGAAGTGATTTTTATGACAGGTGGAAGTAATTAGTAGATTGCAGCTGACTAAAACTTGAAGTTGAAAGTTGCTCGTAGAGTAACAAAAGTAATGCATTTTACTTTGGAATTTTAGTGTAAGTTCATTGCGATTAATATACGGTATTTTTCAGGTGCGTATTTAGGATTTAACGCCAGGACTAAGTCCAACAGTCTTTAACAATAACATGACTATTTGAAAACTGACCAAAAATCGTCTAAAAAAGTAGTGTTCGTAAAATATAGTCATACTAAGAATGAGAGTTTCAATATATAGATATCTTTCAAAAATGAGCTTCATTGCCAGTCAACTGTGTTTGGCTGTCAACAATAATAATAAATAATAAGGTACACCACACATAGCACCTAATGTGTTATGTACATATTTATAAAACATTTAATTTAAAATCAAATGTCATTTCACCTAATAAAAATTGATGTTATTTTCCCCTATAATAGAGTAAAATTCAAAAAAAAATTTGGCATTTTTTTTTAATTTTAACTCCTTCTATTATAGCTTTATTTTCACAAACTCCTATATCTTGAATTTTATAAAAAGAAATACAACTTGGTATATTTTGATGTTTTACATGTAAACAGGCGGACATACAGAAGAATAAACGAACACACATATGACAAAACCGAGTGCAATAGGTGTGTCTATCTTACTTATAGGGTACGAAACATTTTTAAAAATTATTTCTTGATTAGGTTATTTTCTAAAATCGTAGTATGATATCGATTGTACAAGTTCAAGGTGCAATCAATTGTACAAGTTCAAGGTGCAATCAATTGTACAAGTTCAAGGTGCAATCAATTGTACAAGTTCAAGGTGCAATCAATTGTACAAGTTCAAGGTGTATAGTTTCTTTACATAAAATGTGTCTATTGCAACTACTATAAAAGTAAATTTTGTAATGCATCGATTGCTTGGCCGTCAAATCACAGGGCATCTTTTGTGTCCATAACACTATCCACGAATTCTACCAATAAGTTGGCACCATCAAATCGTGAAAGTAAATGGGAAATTGCGGTAGGTGTTAGTCGAAATGTTGGGTTGCAGCAAACTCTGCTTCTGAAAAATAGGGGAAGATTACGTGTGTAAGTAGAAACCTTACCAACCAAAAACATTATTTGACAGCCAGATATACTCTATTCGAAGATTCTAGATAATCTACGGAACATGCAATTAAAGTTAACGTTTTGATTTAGTCCGTCAAAAATTAAATAAAAAATTCGACTGAAAAGGTTTGGAGTGAAATGAAGGTTAGAGTGGAAATATTTTTTCTATCTTGAGGAACGTCTGAACCCAAAATTGTAATCGATGACGTCTTACGTTTTATGAAATGCGACATGTTTTTCAGATGAACTTTGGAAAATTGCTTTGAAACTCACGTTGTTTAAAAAAGTTGGCATCTCATAATTTGAGCAAAATACTTAATACTTTATATTTCTCATCATTGAATTGTAAAAGCAAAAGCAGGCAATTCCTTCAAACAATGAAATAATCAAAATAGTATCATACCCTAAAGCAGTAATAAAACAAAAGAATTTGCTGTGTTAAACACATGACATATTAGCATATTCGATATTGTGGAAAAATAACGATCCGAATAAGATTTTTTGTTGGAACTCGACGTCACCTGGATACATTTATAGCCATTTTATTGTCCGTGGAAATAAATAAACCCAACTTCATGGAAATCGTTAGTATAATTTACAAATATTTTTGGAATAATCTTTTAATGCCGAATATTCCATCAAAGGAGGTCGTATGCATATGTATTGTTCAAATAAAGCACCAAATGATTGGGATCACAGGTCAAATTCTGTATTCTCTCTTAGTTCAACAATGCCATACGATCCCGCTTTTAAAACAACCACCAGAACTTTATAAATCTTGTTATCGATTGGCGAAATGTACACCTAACGCCAAAATTCCTTCCAAACAATGCAGGAATCCAAAAACCGAAATCCTCCTAATGCCATAAATAAATAAAAAAAATGCAGGAAATTACACAGGAACTGCAAAAGAAAACAATTCACCGTCTCTAACCTGTTGAAAAGCCTTCGATTGTTTCAACCTTTATCGCGACCGTGCATCGAAATCATTGCGCATTGTGCGTGGGAAAAAAAAAGAGAGAAATGATCGAAGCTATTTGTTTAACAGACGATCTGATAAAAGGTAGTTTTTGTTCCAAAGTCGACGGTCATCGAAATTGGGGTTAGGGTCATCGCACCGAGATGGAAAGTAGGAGATTTCGTATAGAAAGTTTTGTTTCGGGTTAATGAAGGTAATTGACGGCAGATTTTTGGAAGTTGGGTCAAAAAATGGTGGTAAAAATTCAAAGGATCGCTTATGACCGCTGGATAGATTAAATAAAATATTCCATTTTAATTGTTCTTAATTTCATTTATAGAACAGTGAAATGTATGCTGCTTTAGACACGTGAAGTAAGGAATGTGTTTCGTCATACCAGCATCCTTAAATCGGATTCTCATATACTTCTACTTTCCTCGTACATAGTATAATGTATAGGGAAAGTATTGTAACGGTATCGAAAATTATACGTTGAGTTTTCAGCGGAAGACCACGTTTCAACCATCCCTGAATTCGAATCGATCGATTTTGATATTATGTCTGTGTGCATGTGTGTAAATATGTGTGAGAGGGGGTGTTGTGAGCCTATGCAGACAACATCTCACCAATGAATTGAACGTTTCTAACGAAATTTGATATAAATATTACAAGCCATCAATGCTGGCAGAGTATTGATTTTAAACGTAATCAAATGTTTTCTTATGTAATTTTTCATTAGAAAGGGATTGGCATGGATTTTAGAACGTGAACTGTTCTCGAAATATTGCACTTTTTCAAATATATGTATCACATAAATCACATAACATTTTAAAAAAAGTAATAACTATTGGGAAAATGTTCACTTTAAATGTGCAATTTTATACGATAAGTTTGTTAACATCATTCTTGTGGGTTTACATCGTTTCATTCACGAGAGATTATACTTTGGATAATAGTTTTGTATTTAGCCTGACAATTTACCAATAGTCATTTATATATAATAAATGCTTTTAACTCCGTTTATCTGGTTACGCTTAACGATAAACTTGGCTAACTTGGCGCATAATTTAGCGAAGTATTACTAAATTGGCGATTTTTGCCCCAGATTGACAAAAATTGCAAAATCGACGCCAAATTGATGAATTAAGTATCTATATGTTTTAATATATGGACTTGCTCATTGCGGATACTATAAATATTGATTATTGTCAATTTAGAGTTATGTGAAATATAAGTTAACTGGGTTCTTTGAAATAATTTTACGTGCGTCCATCCCGAAAAGCACCAAATGTACAATTCAATGTTAAAAACAGTGTTCCGTAAACATCATTTTTACACTGTGAAATAAATGCATTCATTGATTTATATAAGGAAAGTCATGTGCTGCTCACATCAAATATTTATACGTTATGTACTGACCCTATAATTTTACTTGAAGTATTTACTTCAAGCACCTTGAGTGCTGTTCTTAATCCATTTTTAGCCAAGATTTAATTTTTTGAAAGAATTATTTTCCCACTGTAGGATATTCTTTAATTGGAACTAAAAATTCAACACAATAAACAATTTTTACTTTTCATGCGATACATGGTAATGTATAGGAAAAGTATTGGAATCATGCCGAAGATCGCAACTCGAGTTTTTGGCGGACCTATACATTTTGGGACCTCTAGAACACGAAAAAACTATTTTTAGTATGACGTCTGTGTGTGTGCCGGTCTGTCTGTGCAATGTATGTGTCCACTCTAACTCAAAAACAAATGTCCCGAATTTCATAAAATTTGTAAGTCACTTGTGTATGACTCCGGTGCTGATTAGTTTTTGGTACGATTCGGGATGAACGAAACCGTCATTTTGGGGGAAATGGCCAGCAAAAACTGCCTTTATCCGCTCTAGCTGAAAAACTAAATAATCGAATTTCCCAAAATTTGGTAGATAAGTCGCTTGGTGACCGTTGTGCTGATTATATTTTGGTATGATTCGGAAAAAAATAACAGAGGGATTTGGAAAAACAAATACACTCTGGAGAAATCTTCTATAGATATTTTTTATGCAATTAAGTATTGTTAAAAATGTATATCTAGTATTGCCATCCACTGAGACTATTGGCACAATATTGTGCATGAATACTGTCTAGCGACTGTGCTTAAACCATTCAAGATGCGGAAGTTAGCAAAGAATGGTCTCCATCAAATCTTTCTGGGAGTGGTCGATTGTGTACAATGATCTCTTCCAAATTAGACAAAAAATATCTAACTGAAATGAGCAATTCGTATCTCCAAATTGATAGATAATAGACGGAAAGTGCATGTCCAGCATGAACAATGAAATCATTAAAAATCCATTAAGGTAACTTAAAAAAAATATATTCCTCGGATCTTCCTCGTGACATGCGTGTATGGGACCGTTCCAACCCAGATCTGTAATTTGTAGTAGATATTTTTGTCTGTGAAGATGTCATTCTAACAGATTCATAGTTAAGATGCCATTAGTTTTATGTTTAACTTGTCAGCAGCAGGATTTATATAGATTGACAGTAAAATCGTGATGCACTAGCATAGCGTATTATCATATGCACACATCGAATGCCTACTGTCTTACAGAGGTACAGTATAAACCATGTTTAAACAAAATTAACTGAAGTGTGGCTCAGCTAGTCTTTCTCATCCCAGAATTCATTTGTTCTTCTAATTTTCCAAGAAAATATTTGAAAAATCGGTATAGTGGGTACAAATGATTGGAACTACAGCGTTTTACCCTTCACTTTAAAGGGCTTGAAAATAATTTTTCGATTGATACCATACTTGTCAATGTATTCACCGGGGGGTTACTTCCTTCCCAAGGAGGGGGGGGGGGGGGTAATGACATCACAAACAACAAAAAATGCATCGCGACTATTTTTCATAACAATGATTGAGACTATTAAGTATCGTGATCATTAAGACATAAATAAACCATTTTGTGCATGATAATGTCAAATTTTGTCCTAGGCTTCCATGTTACAAAATATAAAAATATAAAGTTTTCGCTCGAATTAAAAAATATATACATCTAGTTCTAGATTATTCATTAACCAAGCCGGATATGAAGTATTGTGAAAATCCAAAAATATTTATATCAGCTTTTGTGTACACAAGGAACCCACTACAGACTTCAGACAGGAAGACGGACATCACTCCAAAAATAGTCTAAACGTCTTCAGAAGACCTTAAAACATATATTGGCATCAAATCTCGAAATCAAAAAATTTCATGAAAACAATACTTTCTCAATACAACGTATGAGAAAGTGATTAGAGACCAAATGTTATTGATGTGATTTATCTTTTTATTTCTAATTTCATGAAAGCCGTATACCACTTTTTTTATCTCACAAAAACACCACCTCATTGTAAAGAGGAAAAAAACCCTGCATTGTAAAATATATTTTCCCAAAGACACATTTTCCCGAAAAAGTTTTGAAAACTAAGCACACTAAGTTTGCACTAAGTCTCCGCAGGGCAGAAGCTGTACTTTTAGGCTGAGGGTATTTTTTAGAACGATCCTAATCCTGATTTGAAGAAGGGTCGAAATGTTTTATAAATGTATAGTCTAAAATTCTATCCCAAATATCGAAAAGTACAAGTAAAAACAAACGTTCATCAAGTTTGGATATTCTAACATGTAACAAAAATCGATTAGTGTTCAGATATTTTTTAAGGGAAACTTCTATGGTCGAGGCAGAAAGGTGGAGTGGCAGAAATGGGAAAAAACTAAAGTAACTCGAGAATGATTAGTCCTAAAATTATAGGGTTAGCCTTTTACTTTTTTGTCGTCAAACATTGTGTACTAAATAAGTATTTTGTGGATGCATTTGAGTATATGTTGTTTTTTATTTCATATTTTGTCGATTTCTGTGGGCCATTTTACCATAACAAGCAGATTATTTTTTTTAATCATACCAATAGTATCAAATCGTACCCCCCCCCCTTATCGTATAAGTCTAATCAACTCCAGGGTAAACCTCAAGTGACTAATCTATCAAATTTTGTGAAATTTGATTCATTAGTTTCAAGCTATAATGAGTGCATTCATTGTACAGACAGACAGACAGACAAACAAACAGAAACATACACAGACTCACTCTAAAATAGTGTTTTCGCGTTTTAGAGTACTCAAAGCATGTTGATTAGTGGAAAACTAGAGTTTCGATTTTCAACATGATTTCAATACTTTATCATTATATCTACCATGTATTGTAGGGAAAGTTAAAAATGAATAAATCAAATTTTTGATTAGATAACAATCATTTTCCGTGTATAAAGTATTTATAACAAGAAAGATCAATCATGCATAAAGCATTGATTATGAAATATTTTCCAACTTCAATGCAATTTTATACAAACATCTCTAAAATGCGATACATTTCTCTGTAATATTTTTAAAATTATCACAATACTACATTAATTTATTATATTTGAAAACTTCATCGAAGAAAATGAACTTCATTCAAATGACGGCATTGAAATATAAATTGCCTGGTTTAAACAACTCTAAAATGCGGTACCTTCCTCGGTAATATTTTTTAAATTATCATAATATTACAATAATTTATTATATTTGAAAACTTCATCGAAAACAAATGAACTTTATTCAAATGACGTCATCGAAATATAAATCGCCTCTCTATAAAAGCAGCATTTCATTCATAACATTTTTCCAATCGTTTCATTCATCACAGTACCATAATAATTTATTTTATTTAAAAATTTGAAAAATTGCTATCTACCATATTTATTTTAAAATGCGAAGCCTCTTTTACATATAAATAATTCAACTCTTGGAAAGATATTTATTATATAATATATCTTTTTTTTCCTTTCTGGAGGATATAGTAAGAGTCAGAATTTAATTGAATTTATTTTTCTCCCTATATTAAATAATTTTTATTTAAAAAACTACTTAACATATTTTACTGAATTTTTTTTATGTATTTTATGGGATAATTTGAATATTTCCTAAACTTTTCGAAGCAATTTTTGAATTTCAAATTTGCTTAAAAAATGTTTGAAAAATTAGGTCCCATAGGGTTCAATGTATTTCATTTTTTCAGCCCGGGTTCAATCCAAAACTAATTGGGTGATATTATTCATTTATATTCCCATAAGTCCCACAGACCTTCTGAAAAACATTCTAAAATTTCATTTTGATAAAGTCATTTTTACGGCAGTTATCGTGCTAACGGACAGACAGACAGACAGAATGAACAAAGTCATAAACACTTTTCAACTATGTTGTAAAGTGTTAAAAAGTGTTAAATTTGGCTGTATTAAATGAACTCTAAAAAATAATTTATCTAACACTCATGAAAATATAATATCAATATATTTCAGACTACACAGTCTAATTCAATACAACCTATAGATGAACCGATTTAACGATATTTTTTCTACCCAAAATCCGCCTTCAGCAGTTTTCTCTTTCGCTATAAAACCATAACTGCTTGGCCATTTAGATTTCGGTCTTTATCTCCTACAATTGCCTTACTCATTAACTTAATCCTTTTTTATAGATATGTGTTACCACTTCCATAGATCACTTTCCGCTGCAGTATCGGTTTCAGGAAAGCTTCGTGTCTATCACTCCCCATCTGCAGTATATATTTTTTTTTCGTAGAATGAATTAATGCGACCTCCTTGAAGCCTTTTTTTTACATACAATTAACTTCTCCACGATGTTAAAGTTAAGATCAAAATGCTAAAACTGGGATTCTGGCTAAATACACTTTGAACATTAATAATCGTATCATTTACAAATAGCTAAATAAAACTGACTCACTGAGGGAAACTTATACACAGTCCAAACAACGGAAGGTAAAACAATGAAAGTTTACATACACGTGGGACGTGATCTGTGGTCAATTCCAAGTATAAGTCTCATTTTTGCCCCCCCCCCCCAAAAAAAAAAATATTCAGATTATTGCCTATTTTCAGAGGATTTCAAATTTTTAGATGTCTATGTGCATTATTAAAAAACTTTAGATTTCATATAACAATATCGAGGAATGAAAATGCAGAATAAATATAACTGATATCATTAGAAATTGATACTGTTACATCATTTACAGAAGCATGTTACGTCAGTTACTAAATATATTGTGATTTTTGAAATTATGGTTGATAAATAAAATACAAATAGGTAAGCATTTAGTCTATTGGTTATTTAGTATTTTTTTATTTATGAGCAAAAACATCATTCTAGCTTTAACATTTTTATATTATTTAACTTTTTACTGAATCAGCAATTACATCTTGTCCATTGCGTTATGTCAGTAACACTTTTTAAAATGAAAATATAGCATATATAGAAAATATATTCATAGCAAGAATTTTTTTTGAAAGTTGCTATATGATTGCCATAGAAAATAAATATTTTATTAAAGTTTTACTTTGTCATTTTTATTAAATGTTTTCTGGTATAAAGAAACCATAAATGTTTGATTATTACGTTAGTATTGGTTGTTACGACAATTACATTGGAACTGACCTTGTATATCTTTACAATGAGATTTGTGCAAGTGCAACATCGAATATTACTCTTGGTAGGCGGCCTTAGGCTAGAGCCAGATTTACGAAAATTATAAACCAGCTGATCGTATAAGCATCTGATGCGAAAAACTTCCCTATATTTATGATCCTATATAAAACTTTGCAAATAAAAACATTTTAAATACATATAAAACTTTGCAATCCTTCCAAATAAGATTACATAAATACAAACTTGATCACACAAATTACGATTTGACAACCCATCTTTCAGTGATTAAGATCGTAGCCATCGTAGACAAGATACAAATCATTTTGTAATTAAAGCATCGAATAAAACTCAAGAGTAATAATTCGTGATGTTTTGGTTTTCCAAATTCGTAAAAGGTATAGCCTCATAGTATATTAAAATAGAGTTTTCCAAATTCGTAAAGCGCATGACTTAAAAGTAAATTAAAATAAAGTTTCCAAATTCGTGAAATGTATGACTGAAAAGTAAATTAAAATATAATTTTCCAAATTCGTAAAATACTTGACTTAAAAGTAAATTAAATAGAGTAATAAATAAATATAGAGTAATAATAATATAGTAAATTAAAATAGAGTTTTCCAAATTCGCAAAATTCATGACTTAAAAGTCAATTAAAATAAAGTTTTCCAAATTCGTAAAATGTATGACTTAAAATTAAATTAAAATATAATTTTCCAAATTCGTAAAATGCATGTCTTAAAAGTAAATTAAAATCGAGTTTTCCAAATTCGTAAAATGCAGGATTTAAAAGTAAGTTAAAATAGAATCCCGATTACCCGAACTAATGCAGATAGAGAACAGCTCATAAATAATCAAACTCGGTTAACACTGAAAAAAGTTTCATATAATACGCTGTACAATTTATCAATAACCCTTACGACAATGTTCCCCTCCCTTCTAGAATATCTCCCATTTTTGCCATTTAGAGCATATGTACTGTAAGGAAAATAACATAAACAATAAATGTGTATGTAATTCGTTTAGTACAATCTATAATACTCAGTATACTTTCATCCTGTTGTTGATGTATATTTCAGAACTCTTTTAATCGCATTTAGGACAAGTGCAAAATTTTGCCTTCAAATTACCACATATTATTCTCCATTAACTGTCTTATTTTTATTCCCTTAATAAATGTATAGTTATATAATCGGTTATCTGTTGCTCATCTTCATTCCTCCAACATTAAATATTTTCTGCAGTAATAGGTTCTGAAACTGGGATAGGTTTTACTAGCTATTAGCTATCTTCATCAGCGTCTTCCTCAGTTTCACTGAAAGATAATTTACAAAACTTCACAGAATATGTTGTTTTATGAAGGTGTTAACTTCATCAGAAAATGTCAGAGCCAGTGAAACAAGTACATATAAAATCTTCAATTTGAGTAAAAAAAATATATTTATAACTCGGCATGGCTAACTTCAATGGGGGCAAATCATAAAACATCAAGTTAATAGTTATGCGATTGATATTAGATGATACTTGTCAATGTTTAAATACTTTTCATTATCATGTATTAAAAATGTCCCCTTTTATATATTTATGGAATTGTAGTTATATAGTGATCTCATTTATAACTATCTTACAACAATAGAATTTTGCAGGCCATTTTGCACAAAATTACCGGTTCTATTTTCTGAGTGTCTGTCAAATTTCAGTAGATTAAAATGTTCTAGAGTTATCTGTGTACCAAATTTTAACTCTCTAAGACATAAATAAGTATGTTAAAATACCATCAAAGAAGCTGAAACAGACAGCCAACTACACTGAAATAGACAACTACACTGAAATAGACAACCACACTGAAATATACAACCACACTGAGACATAAACTACACTGAAACAGACAATTACACTGAAACAGACAACCACATTGAAACAGAAATCTACACTGAGACTGATATTCACATATCGGCGATAACGAGTTAAATAAAACTGTGAAAAAAGAGTTCAAATAACAAAGAAAACCGGATAAATGGTACTTGGATCATCTGAACTCTATGTACCAAATGTTAGTTCTCTAGAACATAAGAAGATATGTTAAAATGCCATCTAAACAGTTGAAACGAACAGACAACCACACTGAAACAGACAACCACACTGAAACAGATAACCACACTGAAACCGACAACCACACTGAAGCATAAAACTACATTGAAACTGATATCCACACATCGGTCATAACGAATTAAATATAAACTGTTAAAAAAGAGCTCAAATAACAAGGAAAACCTGATAACTGGTATTTGAATCATTGGAACTCTATTTTGCCTTTTCATCGATGAAAGTAAAAGATTTCTAACTCCGATCTCAATAAAATTAAAAAAAATAATCATTAAACTAATTTTCAGATGTTATACTGTTTCTCATACTTTTCTTTCTCATTTCTTAAGTATACCTACTTATTTCCCCCCATATATCACCTCTATACATTTATATCTATCTACTAGCACTTTAGATATGAAAAGCATAACCCATCCCTTTCAAATAAAAATACCATCCTTAGGGCATAAATATGTCGACTTATATTTTTCAGAGATACCCAAGTCATTAACTAAATCCTTTTTATAAATGTGACATTATTCATCACATTGTTCATTTGCTTTCAGACTTCAGCATCCATTTCAAACATCATGTGTATTCGTGTCTCTGTCTTGTGTCCACCAGTATGCTTTTCTCATCCCTTTTATTGATTTGGCGCCGAAACTGAGTCTAAATAATTGCAATAAAAACAAAGTGTGACGTCGTATTTTGTTCTCTGAAATATTAAAAATGTTGATATATTAAATCTGTTTAGAAAGTTCCTGAACTTTCATATTAAAACTTATTATCCCGATAAGGTGAAATACAGCATGCATACGAAAAAATAACTGTCAACTGGTTTCAAAGGAACCTGTGCCCGAGCCCGGCATGGCGTGAGTAAGTGAGATGACTTTTTTTGTCGATACTACCTTTCAAACCAGATGTCAGTTATTTTTGTATATAGGATATACTTTATGAAGTTCTACTTTATCGTGTTATTATTGTAGCACATTTTCTGTTTTTTGTCTTTGAAACTAGTTGCCAGTTATTTTTGTATATGTGCTGTATATTATGAAGTATTACTTTATCGTGTTGTTATTGCAGAAGTTCTTAAGAATATTTTTGGAAAACTTTTGTTAACATTAAAAGTAGTATCAAATAATATAAATACACAGAATTCATTGTTTTTTCCACTTTTGGAAGAAGTTCTTTAAGATGTTCTTTCTGGTTCTTGTAGAACTCTTTCAGTGAATCATAAATCCCCACTGGCTCAGTGGCTGCGGGGCCATAGGGAAAGGAGGACAGCTACTCTGTTAAAGACACTGAACTGGGAGCAATGTTTCTCAAAATTTAATTAAGAAAATAATAAAATTTATAGTTTCATCTTCACAAAAAATAGTAAAATCGCTAAGAAAAATTGAGATGCCACGCATCTTTTCCCGAGAAAACTGTATGGATGATTAAGAAGAAATACAAAATATTTCTTTCTCTTGTTCTCCAGTCTCTCGTTTTAAGAACACATGTGGTAAAATATCAGATGAGAAGCGCAACTAATCATTCAAGACTAAACATATAAACAATATTACTTTTCACCGTCGCCAGGCCGGATTTCACTCCAAGCCAAGTGCATAATGTAAACCAAAACTTACATCAAACTAAGACCAACAATAGGTAGATGCATGCTTAGATTTAGTATGGTTTTCAAGTCAAAATTTATCGCCTAAGTTTCCAAAATAATATTTCTCGTTATCAGACGATAATGGTTTTTGACGGCAATTATTTCAGCCCACAAATCGAATTTTAAAATTCGAGTTTCGTCATAGCCTGCAAGTTGGGGATATTTATAATTTTTTAATAAATTTCAAACACATCTGTTAAATAGTCATTGAGAAACAGAGTTAACAACAGCAGGGTATTTGAGTCGATTGCAAGGGAGCATCGCTCATTCCTTGATGCGCTTTAATGATTATGTCGCTCATTTAAATAAGGATATTTATTATGAAATTATATTATAGAGTTTTTATCATTTATCACAATTAGTAACATTTCCTGAAAAACAAAATCTTCAATGTTTAAAAAGCAGATCTGAAAAAATGGACTTAATCAGTGGTCGTGTTAATCTGGACTAACAATGAGTAACTGCAATTTTATATTTTTCCATAAATGAATTCCAATATTTGCATCTTGCCCCTTTAGCTCCTATCGTTCATGGAATATTAAGAACCCTTCTAAAAACAAATTTAAATTTAAATTACAGTTGCACATGCTCAATAAAACGCCAAATTAAATGTCCAAATAAAACACAGGTATGCATAAATGGTATGCATAAAGGTATGCATAAAGGTATGCATAAAGGTATGCATAAATGAATTTAATCAAATGTCATATTGACCACAAGTTTATAGAGTCCACTTCGACAATAAGAGCTTGCAATTTCGTCCCAGTATCTCACTGGTAGACAATCAGTTAGCCAGTTCGAACATCCAGGTTTATATTAGAGGTTGGGGCAGCGAGGTCCTTTGCAATGGCGCTCGAACAAATCAAATCTGTAGGTTAGTGCAAAGATATCGGAAGTCTGAAGACCCCAGACCGTGCGACTCACATATTGGGTTTAGAGTAGCTATATGCACGGTCGGGAAAGGATACCTCCTGCATTCAGGAGGCACCCAAGGTCTACCATCCCACCAAACGAACTTTTATTAAGGTCTAAAAATATTACAATTTATAATACATATTGTGATTAAACAGACAGTTTTACAATATATTTGAACTTGACAAGTACGTCCATTTTACAAAAATGGGAAAATGGTTATTGCGAATATAGATAGAAAGATTGAAAACTAATATTTAGAGTGAGGTATAATAAAATATAGATTAAAATGAAAGAAAATAATAAAATTTTAAAAGTAAAATTTAGAAAATATATAAAAAGAAAATATATGAAAAGGAGAAAAAAAAATTTGCCGTATGAAAACAAAAACAGAAATTTAGAATAAAATTTAGAAAAGAAAAATAAGAAAAAATACAAATAAAAAGTGTCAAAAGAAAAAGAAAGATTCAAAAAATAAGAACAGTTATCATAGTTTTTTTTTTTTTTTTTTTTTTTTTTTTTTTTTTTTTTTTTTTTAATTTTTTTTTTTTTAAAGAAAAAAAATAGAGGGAACACAATAAGTTCATATAAGTTAATAAGAATGAAATAAAGGGATTCATTGATCAAAATTAAATGAGAGCAGAATCTACTCATAAGCTTAGGTCACTTTATTAGAAATTTCCATGGAAACAAGAATACAGTTTTTAATTTTATCTACTGAAGAGGGATTTGAACGAACTTTGGAGAACCAAATTGGTTTATTAGAGGGGGAAGGCTTGCAGAGATGAAATTTTTTAGAAAAAGGACAATCGAAAATGTAATGGTCAACATCACCGAATTTATTGCAAATACAGTTAGAGGTGGATTTAATTTTGAAAAAGTATAAGTAATCAAGAAAGGGGCCATGACCAGTAAGAAAGTAAATGAGATATTTATTAAAAATTTGTAAATTAGGATTCACGATAGGGAGGTAAGACAGGATTCTAGCCGGATCACCAGTCCTGGTGGAAATGTAATCATTAAGATAATTTTGCCAAAGATTAAGAATATGAGATTTACAAAATTTTGAGAGGAGCGAGTAAGGAAAGGGAATAGTAAGAGGGGAACCAGAGATAGCAGCAATTTTGGCATGGTAATCAGCAATTTCATTTCCAGATATGTTATTGTGAGCTTTTACCCAAGAAATATTGACAAGGTTTTTGGCAAGGAGAGCTTTGTATTTAATGGAGTTAAGATAATTAGATTTATTTTTTATTGAGTTAAGAGCTTGAATGGAAGAGAGGCTATCGGAAAAAATATTAACAGGGGTATTATTAGAGGAAGCCCAGTCAATAGCAAAGGAAATAGCGGTAAGTTCGGCTTGAAATACTGTATTCCTGTTGTCAAGTTTAAAGGAGAGAACCTTTTCCAGAACATCATGTTTAAAAATACAGACTGAAAAACCAGTGTTATTATCAATATTTGAACCATCAGTATATATATTATAAATGGCAGAGTTTTTATCCATTCTGTTAACTAAATTTACGGACCATTTAGAGGGGTGAAAGCTAGAGAAAGGAACAAGGAAATCAAAATCAGAGGGAGGCGGGAGGGAGGGAGATGAAAAGGAATCAATTTTTTGTTTCCAAAAATTAAATTTATTATAGAGGGTAGAAATTGTAAAATGAATGGGGGGAATACCAGTGAGGGAAAATAAGGAGATATTAGATGTTGTACGATAGCCTGGGCAGATTTTTAGAAGGAAGATCCTTTGGAGTGAAAGAAATTTTTTTATTTGCATTTTTTTTAGTTTTTTACCCCATATAGCAGAACCGTAAGTAATAACTTTTTCCACAACACATAAATACCAGCATTTTAAGAAACATTTTTTGACACCCCAATTTTTCCCAGATACTTGGCCAAAAGTAGTACAAAATTTTAGGCATTTTTCTTGGAGATATCGAATATGAGGGTCCCAATTTAATTTATTATCAATGATTAAACCTAAAAATTTTAAATGATTTTTAATTTTAATGGATCTATTATTAAATTTGAAAATGGGATTTCTTTTCATACTAGAGTAAATTTTTGGGAAAATAACGGAGCAACTTTTATCAATAGATATTTCTAATATCAGATTATTGAGGGAAGTAGAAAGGGAGTTGAGGAGGGAATTGGTATTAGTTTCAAGGACATTTCTATTACTGCCAAATGTAATAATAGCAAGGTCGTCCGCAAAGGCTTGAAAATAAAATGAATCACTATTAAGGGAAAGAATTTCATTGAAGTAAAGGTTCCAAATGAAGGGAGCGATAACAGAGCCTTGCGGAGCGCCTTTCGAAATAAATTTAGAGATAGATAAAGACCCTTCAGAAAAAATAACAGTTCTATGGCTAAGATAAGTATAAATAAAAATTCTATAAGGAATAGGAATGTTTAATTTGACAAAAGTAAGAGGGAGGATGTTCCAATTAAGATTATCGAAAGCTCCTTGTATATCTAAAGTAGTAAGTGCTACATGATGTAATGGTCTAAGGTTCTCAATAGTGAGTATAAGTTTATGAGCAGCGTCTTCACAACTGTGAAGCTCGCGAAACCCAAATTGCAAGGGATGGAGTATATCTTCAGTTTTTAACCAAAAGTTAAATCTATTAATAAAAATTTTTTCTATGATTTTGCCAAGAGTAGGAAGGAGACAAATAGGCCTAAAGGAGGACAAATTAGAAGAGTCCCTACCAGGTTTTAAAAGAAAAATAATTTTTGCATTTCTAAGGCAGGCTGGGAAGTAACAAAATTTAAAGCATAAGTTAAATAATTTTAAAAAGAAATTTGGATTAAATTTATAAAGATCTTTCCAAATTTTGAAATCTAAATTATCAAGCCCAGAAGCTTTTCCATTTTTGAGATTTTTAAAAACTGAAGACAACACAGAATGAGAAAGGACCCCCAACCCACCATCAGGAATAGAGTGAAAAGGAAAAGAGACAAAATTGGGATCATCATTAATGCAATGGTTTAAAAGACGGGTCATTTTTTCGGAATAACTGAGGTTAGGGTTGTCCTGAAATTGGATGTTGATACTTTTATTCTTGATAAGTTTTTTAAAAGCAAATTTGAAGTGTGTGCCAAATTTAGAATTACAGTTATTGCAGAAAGTTACCCAGGAATCTAATTTGGCCTTGTTGATCATAAGTTTATATTTAGCTTTATTGAGCTTATATTTGGATTTTGCCTCCGTGATATCCTTCAGCGTTGCAGAGTTCTTGACAAGAGATTTGATTCTACGAGATAAGGCTGTTAAAAAATTCCTAAATTTTGCGAGGTCTTTTGACCACCAAGAAAATCTAACTTGATTAATTTTTTTCTTTTTTCTGATAAATTTAAAAGCACAGCTCTGAACATTACTAAGAAAATTAACAAAGAAATCATTTAAGGAGGAACAATTGTCAACTTTAGAAAGGAGGGAATAAAAATATTTAAATTTGGATTTGAAATTATAAATGAATTTACCAGTGCTGAAAAAAGATTTTAAAAAGAAAGAATTGTCAGAGGGGGAGTCAAAAGAGAGAGAAATTTTGACAAATTTATGATCACTGAAAGATTCCCTTTCAAGAACAGTCCAATCCTGAACGAAATCATAGAATCCAAAACTGACTAAAGTAAGATCAGGAAAACCCTTTCCAGAGTGAGAGACGAAAGTGGGGCCAGCTGCAGGGTTATTGTAAACAATGAATTTATTAGCTAAACAAAAATCTATAAGATGGATACCCCTTTGATCAATGAATTTATATCCCCACATCCGAGCCCTAGCGTTAAAATCACCAAGAATTAAAAAGTTTGAGGAAAGGAAATTAAAAGAGGAGAATTCAGAAATATTAGTGGAGATATCATCATTAGGGGGGAAATAAATACTAGAGAGAGTAAAGTTAAAATTATTTGGAAGAATAATTTCGACAAAAACGGAAGAAAGGGTTTTAAATTTGAAATTAACAACGAGAAGAGGGTTGCAAATAATAATGGAGGATTTATTGGAAATTGAATAATACTGCGTAAAGCCAAGAGGGGGATCCAAAATTTTGCCTTTAATAGTATAGGGTTCCTGAATACAAATAAAATCTATTGAGAGATCTATTGCGGTTTGAAAAGCATAATTATGGGCTGAAAGGGAATTATTGGTATTAATCTGGAGTCCTGAGATGACCATGGAGGCAAGTGCTCAGATGTGGGGAAGAGAGGAAAAAGTCACTAGTCCTTTTGCAGAGATTGAATTTCTTTAAGGGCAGAAGCATCAACAGGGCAATATTTTCGGTCAATGGCACAGTGATCTGTTTTAAGATTAGCATCTGGGTGATGAAAATTATAATCACCACAGTTTATACATGATCTAATGGTTGAAGTACATGTTGCTGTAGAATGCTTTTTCGCACATTTGCCACAGAAAGTCAACCTGTGTGAACAAAAATTTGATGTGTGGCCGAACCCTTGACAGTTGTAACAGATTTTTAGGGATATAAATTTTTTGATCAGAAAACTATTGAAGTGGATATAAATTCTTTTATTCTTCACCATATTATTAGCCAGGAGGTATGGAAGAAGTAAGACCCAGTTCACATTTCCTTTTTTATTTTTAAAGTTCTTCAGTACTTTAATTTCAAAGGGTTGGTCAGACGAAGCATTGTAGGATATCAAATCTTTCACATCATTTTCTTGGTAGGTAGAAGGTAAATTGAATAAAATAATAGCCATAGTTCGAGGATTAGGTTTGACAATTTGAAAGTTTTTTGTGAGGTTAGTTTTTTGAAGATTGGTGATAACCTCTTCAGGGTTTTCATTTTTACAAGACAATTTGATATTACCATTAGGTAATGAACGAACAGAATTAATTAAGACTTCTTTAGGGCAAGGAATAGAAGATATATCATTTCTGATCTCAGAAGTGTTCTTAGTTTTGTCAAGGCTCTTAAGAAGTATGGTTGAGAAAAGCGGTTTTTTAGTGGTTTGGATGGTTGAAGAAGTTGTAGTAGAATTCGAAGAGAAATTTGTAAGTGATTTGATTTCGGTGATAGAATCTTCAGTAAATTTTTTGAACTTCTTGATTTCATCATTGATAGTTTTTAGAGAGTTTTCATGGTATGAAGAAACAGATTTTTTAAGTTCGTCCAAGTTCAGTGACTCATTAATTGTAGATCTGATCAAGTCAGGTAAAGAAGAAAAAATATCATCCTTGACCTCAGGTTTCTTTATATAATCATGAGAAGAATTAGAAGTAGAAGACTGAAGTAGAGTTTCATATTCATATTCCAGGCAGCTGGATCGGATGAGTTCAAAATGATCATTAAAATATTTATGTTGATGAGGTTTTAGTCTGAGAGTTTTATGGATATATTTGTTAAGTTTGTCAAGAAGAAGATCAACTGATTTTACTAATTTACGTTTATTTACTTTTGGCTGAAGTTCTTCATCAATGTTTGATATCAATTGATCTTTAGAATGTGTGGAGTCGAAATTTTCATCACAGTCTTTGATAGAGGCAGGTTTGCTGTGGCTAGTAGATTCATTCCAAGAAGAATTGGAAGAATAATGATCGGAAAAATGTGAAGAGGATGGTAAACAATCTTTAGGGTTAACGGTAGAAGACTTGAAAGAAGCAGATTTCATAAAGTCATTAAGTTTCTTTATATTAGAAAGTTCTCCAAGTGATTTGGAGTAATCTTTGTTCATCTTGAAAAGTTTAATACGTTCACTATGCTATCACAATAATTTAAAATATAAGTTGCAAAAAGTTCATTGCAATAATGGATTCAATAAAAATGAACAATAAAATAATAAATAAATAAAATAAATACGTCCAATGTTGGGGTACATAAAAAGATTACACAATAAAAGTTTTAGGATAAGATTACAATTAAAGTTTTAAAAGAACCAGTGGCATCTTCCATAAATAATAAATAAAACATAGTATGAGATTAAGAGAAGCTTTAAATATACAATAAACAGCCATAGATTACACAGATATAGGAACTAAACAACGCTAAATAAGTCAATTATGACAGCGATAACAGATAATATAACAGACACTTTTTTCACATATTATATTTATATATATTTAAAGATTATTAAGCAATTGTAACAAGGGAATAATACATTTCTGACTAAATTTGATAATAGTGACATAAGTGTGAATCAGATAGAAACATTGTAAATTAGAACGGAAAACATATTTTAAACAAATATAAATATAAATACTAGCATCACTATTGAAAGTTTAAGATTTTAAAGTTATTTTAATGAAAAGTGTTTGTGAAAAAGCAAAACATCATAGCATCAAATTTCAATGATAGCAATGGCAACTAGCATGAATTCAGTGGACTATTTGATATTGAGCGCCGAATTTAAATCGAGAGAATAACGGCCACGCAGGAAGCTGATCTGAAGGATAAATATAGCATCAAAAGACTAATCTGGGGTAAAAATCGCAGAGGTGGTCAGTCAGATTGTCAGTTGAACGCCAATATGACATTTCGGGAGTAGAGAATGTAGATTCCACTTCGACAATAAGCGCTTGCAATTTCCTCCCAGTAGCTCAACAATAGAGTGTCGACTGGCCACTTCGAAGATCCAGGGATCGATTCCCGGTTGAGGCTACAAGATCCTTTAAAACTTATAGCATTAGCCTGGAATAGGTTCACCTGTGAGTAACACTCAATTTTATAGTTTAAAATTTTCAATGGTCACGCCTAGCTTCAGCTATGGTTTTATGGAATGTGTTAAATCGAGAACCCTTTCTAAAGACAAATTCAACTACAGATTCTAGTTATACATGTTCAATAGAATGCATGATAAAGAAATACATTCAGAAGAATTTCATTTTATTAGTCTCCCAAGGATAAAAAATCTGATGTGGGCAACACATGACTTTCCTTATATAATGTAATGAATTTACTACTTTTACAGTAAAAAAATATGTTTTTCTTATAGTAGATACGAATATTCTTTCCAAGACATTGAATTTTCGACAATTAGTCGTTATTTTCATTGATTTAGCGTAAGTTTTATCTATTTGGCGAGATTTTCGCTAATTTGGCAACATTTAAAAAGTCGCCAAGTTGGCGACATTCCGCCAAATTCGTCGCCAAAATTTCGCCAAGCGTTATGCACTAAGAAATAAGTTATTCTTACAGCCGATAAATGACTATTGGCGTCCAAATACAAAATTGTTACTCAGAGTATCTTTTTTCATGAATGGAACGAGCTAGATCCACGAGAATGATGTCACCCAATTTATCGCGTGGTATTACATATGAAAAGTGAACATGTTTATCAATAGGAAATTTTTTTTTTATTTTATATGACTTTTTGATATTTTTTTTGAAAAATGTACAATATCTCACAAACGGCTCGTGTTAACGTTCTAAAATTTATGTCAATCGTTTTCTAATGAAAAATTACATAAGAAATGTCTATTTGCGTAACTTTATTAGTGGTTTTGATTTTTTGACGATTTTTTCAAAATTTCATTCGAAAATTTAGGGGGGTTCTGGACATTCTATTGCGTATAAAAACAATAGGCTTCCAGCGTTTACAGATTGTGATTTTTGTACCAAATTTGGCTCAAATCGGTCCATTCGTTCGTCAGTTATCGTCTCCACAGACCCACTGACACACACACACACATACTTTCACACACACACACACACACAGACATCACTTCAAAAATGTTTGATTCGTGATCAGGGATGCTTGAAACGTGCTCTCCCGTCGAAAACTCGAATTCGAATGTTCGACCCCGTCACAATACTTTCCTTATACATTATGTATATAAGGAAAGTAAAAATGTGTAGCTTAAAATATTTTAGCTTTTTTTACAGACTATCATTTCAAATAAGAGTTTTGTGGTATTGGCTGCTCTGGCCGCGTTCAGCCCCAGCCCGTGACCACGAGTATGCTAGATCGATGTCAAATATTTAGTACAAAATATATCTTCAGGTTCAAACATATAACTCAGAGTGTGATGCCTAGCATGGTTGTTACATGTTGAAAGTCGTGAAGATTGCGTGCTCGTTTTGCGTCCGTTACCATTACAGTAATAACTATTTTGGGCGGATCAGGTTCAAATCTGGGACCGTATCCGTATGCTATAAGGTTAGAGTGAAAGATATCTTCAGGTCCGAACTTATAATTCGGGTAGTGATACCTAGCACTATCCATCGACGTTGGAAGATGCGAACTCGCTGCTACCGTTTCAACAAATTTCCAAGCAATTAAAACATTTTTATGTTTATCTAACTTTTTGAATTCCATTATTATCCTTATACACTCACATCCTTTTATACCCACTCTTAACTGAAAGAAACTACTGAATTTTTATATATAGATTTCTACTACATATTAATATATGCTTCCATGCAATTGGAAGCCATTTCTTTCCGGATAAAAATATTGCCCTCAGGTCATAAAGATTTCAACTTATATCTTTTAGAGACACCGAAGTCATTAACTTAATCCTTTTTTATAGATGTGAGACTCTTCATCACATTACTCATCCTGTCTTACATTGCAATATCCATTTCAAACACCATGTGCATCCGTCTCTGAGTGTTGAATTTCCCAGTATATCTTCCTCCATATTGTTATTTGTATGACACGTGCAGAAAGAGTAGATAATTGGTGTTACGACTTAGCTTCAATTTCTTATGCTGATGGTAATTATTAAATAATCTGGATATCCGATATTTCTGCTCAGTAATAGTTATTGAGTACTGTTGTGTTTAATATTTTAGATTTGTTAGCAGTATAAAGCAGTTGTTTTATTTGGGCATTTTATATTTTCTTATACCAAGTAGATAGAAAGCATTGTTCTCACGAATATTTTCGACTTCAAGAATTTGATGCCAATATATGTTTTAGTATATCCTGAATACGGTTTGACTATTTATAGAGTGATGTCTGTCTGTCTGTCTGAGGATGATTTATTGTGTGCACGATAGCGGCTGCAAATATTAAAGGATTTATAATCGACTTTGTTATTAAAAACTATAGAAATAGAGAGAATTTCTTTGAAATTCCAGTTAAAAACTTCGAAATTGTATACTTTCTTAGATGGCAGCATAGAATGAAATTTGAAATAATCGTGCATAAAAATGGTTATTGAAGACGCTATCATCGCAGAACTTAATAGTTTCAATTACTGTAGAGAAAAATCGCCGTCGCTCCATAAATTTTGTGTTTTTGACGACATGAGCTCACCCCTTTTTAGGATGGGAACCGGGGGGCAAGCTGCCCTCCGGGAATATTATAAAACTTCGTATCAATCGAAAGATTTTTCAAGCCCTTTGAAATGATGGCTATAAAAAATCTTAAACTACTTAAAATGGATTCTGGTATAAGAAATTCGAGTAGGCTACTATTAATTTACATTAGATAATTAATTTACATTAGACTACAGTTAATTTACATTAGATAATTAATTTACATTAGACTACAGTTAATTCACATTAGATAATTAATTTACATTAGACTACAGTTAATTTACATTAGATAATTTACATTAGACCACACTACAGTTAATTTTCATTGCATCTAATAATCTATTTCTTTATTGAGTATATTTTAATTTTGTTTTGTCTATCATTATATTTTCATATCATCTTTTCGTTTAGTTTATTATAAAATATTTCTGTGTTTAATTGTTTATGTTGTTTAGCATTAATTTTAATATTTTTTCAGTATCCTAGTATCATCTGTAAAATTACAAGGGTCTTTATTCTGTATTCTTCGGCTATATGCTAAAATCATTAAGGCGAGGGGAAATCACCTTTACTAACATAAGCAAGAAAGATCAATCATGCATAAAGCATTAATTATGAAACATTTTCCAAATGAAATGCATTTTTATTTAAACATCTCTAAAATGCGATACATTCAGCGCTGATATTTTTAACATTATCACAGTACTACAGTAAATTATTATACTTGAAAACTTAACACTTCATAGCAAAAGATGATGCTAGTTATACAACATGAACTTTATTAAAATGACATCATCGAATTATAAATCGACTGCTTCTCTATCTAAAAGCAATCAATATTTCATTCATATCACTTATATTCCAGACTCCTGAGTTAAATAATTTTGCTTGAAAAAATTTCAGCTTACAACCTCTTGATTTGTCTACATTCAACATGTTATAGAAATTAGGCTTCGTTGCAGAAATAATCAAAGTTTAGTGATCAGTAAAAATCATAAATATTGTAATTGCGTTGACACAGAATTTAGATGCACAGATAATACGAAGAAAGCGGTTTTATGAGAGATGCAATACTAAATACAAAAGTAAACTATGTAACATTACGATCTTTACACGTTTGTAAAAGAATGGATGCCATATTTTCTGTTGAAACGAGTCACGTTATTTCTTCGTATAATATGGATGTAATTATCATTTCAATTTGCATCTAAACAACTACTTAAAATATTTTGCTAACACTCTTTTTACACATTTTATGTGATAATTTGGATATTTCAAAAAGTTTTCGAAACAATATGTGAATTTTAACTTCGCTTAAAAAATGCTTGAAAAATTAGGTCCCACAGGATTCAATGTATTTCATATTTTTAACCCGGGTTAAATCCAAAACTAATTGCGTGATTTTATTCATTTTTATTCCTATATGTCCTACAGACCGTCTTAATAACATACTAAAATCTCATTATGATGAAATGATTCTTACGGTAGTTATTTTGCGAACGGACAGACAGAATGACCAAAGTCATAAACACTTTACAAGTATGTTGGAAAGTTTTGAAAATGTTGTTTGCAATCGAATGTTCAAAATTTTATAGACTTGTCATTATTTCTTCTAAAAATAGCAGTATTCTAAGTGTGCACAATATTCTAAGTGTACACACTATTCTAAGTGTGCACATTATTTTAAACGTGCACAGTATTCTAAGTGTGCACGGTATTCTAATTATGAACAGTATTCTAAGTGTACACAGTATTTTAACATTGGGTCATTGCTCAGTGAAATGTGTTGCACAGTTTGATAAAAGTGTACAATAATATTTACGTTTTACAATGAACACCATTGGTGTTTTCAAGAGTTTTATTCAACTTCGCGGAAGGTATATCTTGGATTATCTTATTCTTACATCTGTTACCGCTAAAGTGCAGAAATAAGTTATTCTACAGATTAGCTAGGTAATGTGCAAACTAACTTGGGTGATCCGTTAAAGTGCCGGAAATTGTTTCATTTCTCAAATTACCTAGGTAATCTGCAAATTACCTAGGTGAAGGAGGGACAGTGAAAATAAGATCTTTGCTGGAACAAAAGCAACGTTTCTAAAGATTCAAGTTAATACAATCAAACAATCAGCAAATTAGTTGATAGAATCAATCATCAATCAATTAAAAAACTATAATACAAAGAATCAAAGTGTTTAACATATTATTACAATTATGAAAATGAATTTGCAAAACATATGATAAAATTATGCTTACTTATTAGTGCAATCTAAAGTTTGGGGACACTTTGAATTACATAGCAATTGGTTTTTGCGACAAGCACGCCTATTTGTGGTATATTTAGATTTGCAGCCACATTTTCTGAAACCGTGCCCAGTACCAAGGGATTGTTTATTGCTGTTTGACGTAAAGGAATTACTAGAGCAGGGACATCTTCTTTTGTTAAAAATCTCTCTTTGCAAACACAGAATTCAGATTTTGCATACAATTATTTTAAAATACCCGTTTTAGTACCAAGTTTATAAAAGCCATCCTCGAATTTGAAAACAGAATTAGCTATGCTACGCACTAGTAGCCGACGCAAATTATGAGAAATAAAAACAACCGGTGACGACAAGACGTTGGTGAAATCAAACTAAAAGTGTAAGGAGAGGGGGAAGAGGGAAGGAAATGAAATGATAGAAACAAATTTTTGAACTTTAACGATACAGAAGCCGTTAATGTGCACATTATCTAGGTAAAATGCATAAAACTCTTGATTTCGCACATTAACGGAGCAAATCAGTTAATAGGCAGATTAGCTATAGGTAATGTTCACATTAACGGCTTTCGAGCTTTAGCTGTAACATATCCACTTGAGAACAACAGTTAGCACATTCTGTTATTCTTCAATTATTTAACTTCTATTAACATTCAAATGCTTAGCGCCAAAACTTATTTCTCTAGAATTCTAATCCCTTCTAAGGAATATTTCTAAAATTTATATATATTGATTATTTGATAAAAGAGCAAATCTAATCTTCATTTTTGAGTATTATATAAATGCTTGTGATTATGTTGTGATAACGTAAGGAATATTTACTTTTAATGAGTTGACTTTATATTATGATTTTCATATATTAATGTTCATGAAATAAAATTTGTTTAACATTACCGGTATAAAAGTGTCGTTATATTACCTTTCCCACTTAATATTTGATTCATGTTTAAAATTGATTTATTAAACATCTTTGCAATTTTGTCCCGTTTACAAATTTATCAAGGTGGCATATTACTGTTCTGAGCGGTGGAGTGAAATTATAAGAAAACAAATTTATTTATTTGGAATTATTGTTTACAGGGTTATTGCGGTTCAGTTTAAGTGAAGTGTTATTTACTTTATATTATATCAACGAACGGCCTATTCAATTAAATCAGTCAATTCTTCTTCTTCGATTTTGAGATTGAGTCCAACTTTCCCTACTTAATTTAAAATTGTTTTATCTGCACCTACGAAGTTACAACACAAATGAACAGAACTCGACAGAATTTGCAAATTTGCAAAAAAAGAATAAATAAATAAATAACAGAATATTATATGCTTTATATTACATCTATTCCTAAAATCCGAATTCAAATTAAATATTTATTTCCAAAATTATGAAGAGGTAAAGATTGGAAAATTGCAATCTACCAAAAATTGTGTTGAAAAGTGTACTTTAAATGCGTTTCTATCAAACTGAGATTTTCGAAATTTTTATAGCTTTAAAATGTTCCTTTGCAGTTAGTTCTTCCTTAGCGTTTGTTAAAAAGAAGACACTGCTTTTGGTCTGAAGAAGACCTCTAAACCGTCGTTGTCACCTAATTTTCATATGCCCGCTTTATTTAAGGAAATACTGAAAGTTTTATTTTATGTCAAGTTTGATTAAATGATATTTAGACCCACCCATTTATTTAATAATTGTGCAGACTATTTTTATCTTTCCAGACCATCTAGAATCCCCTGCCGACCTAGAAAACTAAATTTTTACACAATTATGGTCTTGATCATTATGTATGTTTTTTTATTTTCTTGTTAGAAGAAGGGAGGCGAAGAAGACTCTTCAGACCATGAAGCAATCCCCAGTGACCTAAAATACTGTATGGTTTTGCACTTATAGCATCGACTGCGGGATAACTTATGGAAGCCGGATTTTTAACTTCCCTTCCTCGGGGTGGAGGAAAAAGGCGAGGTAAGTTGAAAAGTCTTTCCATGCCCTCAAGAAATCTCCACTGACCTAAAAGGCAAAATATTTGCGCACTTATAGCATCGACGGTGGAATTGAACCTATAGATGCCGGATTTTCAACTTCCCTTTTCCGGAATGACGGGAAGAGGTGAGGAAGTAAAAAAATATTTCCAGATCCTCCAGAAAGCCCTCGGTAATCTAGAAGTCTATATCGTACATACACATATTAACATGGATTAAACACGGGGCAGAACCTAATGGAGTCATATTTTAAATTTTTTCCTCGGGGGTGGAAGTGGCAAAAAATATATCAATATCTCCAAAAGCCTCCGGTAACATATAAGCCTGAATCGCCCTGTGTTTGACAGAATAAATTCTAGTTGTACATATAAATGCAGATACATAATAGTGCAGGAAAAATTGCAAAGATAAATTTGAAATATATTCTGTACGTCATTTTTTGTTAAATATGCTATGCATTTTATAGTTTTTTTTTTCAAATGTAAATAAGATTTTATAAATAATTACCTGAAAGTTTATAAATGACTCCGCATCAGAAAAATGTTACTTCTTTCCAAAATTATTAATCTGACAAAAAATATTACAACGCATTCTGACTGGAATTTTTAAACCATTAACCAGGGAAAAAAATAAGCGGCAACGAAGATAGGTGCAACAATCAATGTCTTGAAGACAGACCAAATTGTTTAAAAATCTTAATAAATCGATTTATTGCTTTACGAAAAAGCAAATTAATTACATAATGTATTCCAACTGTCGTTATAATTAAAATTTTCATCAAGAATCCTGTAAAAATTCTGGATAGCGCAACATTTTGCGCTTATAGCGATGTTTTTATTTCTGTTTCTGTTCGTGGCAGGTGTGATAAATTGAAAGTCAATAATTCTTTAGCTCAAATTGTGGATATTGAAAATAATAAAACATTGTAAGACAAGCTTTGCTGAACAGTGAATGTTTTTCCTTTATATATTCCTTTCCATAGTCTTTTCAATCAAGTTGTCTTAATCATTGTTATACAAAAAATAAAATTACTTTTTTTATTTCATTTATTCTTTATTTTGAATATTTTTATTATTAATAAGTGCAATGGAATATAAATATTATTTCGATCAGAGACTAGGCGTCAGGATAGAGAGGGTAGACAGTGTCTACTCAAATTATTTACAAACAAGTAACTGTAATTTTAATTATATATTATCCTGCATAAATATATAAAAAAATCTGATGTGGGCAACACATGACTTTCCTTATGTAATGCAATGAATTTACTACTTTTACAGAAAATAAATAGGTTTTTCTTATAGTAGATACTAATATTCTTTCCAAGACATTAGATTTTCAACAATTCGTCGTCATTTTCATCGATTTAGTGTCATTTTTATCAATTTGGCGAGATTTTCGTTAATTTGGCAACATTTCAGAAAGTCGCCAAGTTGGCGACATTCCGCCAAATTCGTCGCCAAAATCTCGCCAAGCGTTATGCACTAAGAAATAAGTTATTCTTACAGCAGATAAATGATTATTGGCGTTCAAATACAAAAGTGTTACTCAGAGTATCTTTTATCATGAATGGAACGAGCTAGATCCACGAGAATGATGTCACCCAATTTATCGCATGGTATTACATATGAAAAGTGAACATGTTTATCAATAGGAAATATTTTTTTTTCATTTTATATAACTTTTTGATATTTTTTTTTTAAAATGTACAATATCTCGAGAACGGCTCGTGTTAGCGTTCTAAAATTTATGTCAATCGGTTTGTAATGAAAAACTACATAAAAAATGTCTATTTGCGTAACTTTATTAGCTGTTTTGATTTTTTGACGATTTTTTCAAAATTTCATTCGAAAATTTAGGGGGTTCTGAACATTCGATTGCGTATAAAAACAATAGGCTTCCAGTGTTTACGGATTGTGATTTTTGTACCAAATTTGGTTCAAATCGGTCCATTCGTTCGTCAGTTATCGTCTCCACAGACCCACTGACACACACACACACACACATACTTTCACACACACACACACACACACAGACAGACATCACTTCAAAAATGTTTGATTCGTGATCAGAGATGCTTGAAACGTGCTCTCCCGTCGAAAACTCGAATTCGAATTTTCGACCCCTTCACAATACTTTCCTTATACATTGTGTATATAAGGAAAGTAATAATTTCTATGTATTAAAATAAAGAGAGATGTGTTACGGACGTGCAAACTGCTCTGGAGTATATTTCTCTTCCTCTCACTTAAGTCTCTTTTGAAAACCAGACGGAGAAAACACCCGTACAAATATTCTTTTCATAACATGAATCTATGGTTTTCTTGTCAGATTTGGCGATTTAAAGCCAATTTGACGGTGTTTGGCGACTTTCGTGAGGTTCGAGAAGCGCCTTGAAATAATCAATACTATACGAGATATGAGATATTTCTAAAAGTTTCTATATAGAGAGTCTATAAAATGAATCGTCACTCACATTGAGAACAGTTAACGAGATACGAGCTACTCTGAACTGTGACTTACGTCGATGTTTTGAGAAGAATAGCTGCTATTTTGTGAAATAACTTTCGTCGATGTTTTGAGAATAATATCAGTTATTTTGTGAAATTAGTGAAACAATTAATTTCTGTTTTACAGAATATTGTTCCTGTTTACGCTGTGCTTGTGAATAAACGAGTTACTTATCCAGAAATTTGGACTCATTCTTGTATCCACAGCTCATACCCATAATTCCAGGGGATCCTACTGGCGCCAAACTCTCACATGCCGGCGTATGATTCTGGAGATAGATATTTCGAAATGCTTACCCCGTTAGATCATATTGCATTGGAAAAGTTCAGACTACGCGGGCAACTTCTATTATTTAACTGTCGTATAGGCCCGGGTAGACGTGTCTACACTGCGAGATTTCTTGAAGGCGTGAATAGAACATTCCTTTTCTTACTCGACGTGGAATTTCGGTTTTCATTTCCCCTTCGTAAACATAGCTGTTATTGTCTGAAGCATTTCAAGAACTACTCTATGCACGACAAAATGCATCTCGAAACCTCCTTTAAGAATCGTATGTGAACAGCGCATGACTTTCCCTGCAGACTCATTTTCAAATTCTCTTTATTTCTGCAATAATTCATTAAATTGAGTTTAATTGCACAAAATAACACCCATAATTATTTTTAATAACACTGAATTTGCATTTTTAATTCAATTTCCGTTCTCATTTGGCAACTTCATTTGGTAAATGGGAAGAAACTAAAATATCGGAAGAACGGCTAGTCCTAGATTAGTAGGGTTGATCTTGTTGTTTTCGTTTTTAAAACTTACGTATAAAATAAGCATTTAATTGATGTATTTGAACATACGTAGTCTTTTATTTATAGATTTAACAATATTTGCGGGCCATTTCGGAAATAAAAATGCAGGTTATTTTTTTTTCTGAATCGTACCAAAATGTAATCAGCGCTAAGTTATCCTACAAGTGATTTATTTACCAAATTTTGTGAAAATTGGTCTATTAGTTTTTCAGCTAGAGTGAATACAGGCAATATTTGGGGGCCATTTCGTAAAGAAAAGCAGGTTCTTTTATATCTCATACCAAAATTTAATCAGCACTAGTGTCAGTCACACAGGACTTTCCTACTAAATTTTGTGAAATTCGGTCAATTAGTCTTTATTTTCCTTATATACATAACGTATAAGGAAAGTATTGTGACGGAGTCGAAAATTCGAATTCGAGTTTTCGACGGGAGGGCACGTTCCAAGCATCCCTGATCACGAATCAAACATTTTTGAAGTGATGTCTGTGTGTGTGTGTGTGTGTGTGTGTGTGTCTGTGTGTGTGTGTGTGTGTGTGTGTGTATGTGTGTGTGTGTCAGTGAGTCTGTGGAGACGATAACTGACGAACGAATGGAACGATTCGAACGCAATTTGGTACAAAAATCACAATCCGTAGACACTGGAAGCCTATTGTTTTTATACGTAATCGAATGCACAGAACCCCCCTAAATTTTCGAATGAAATTTTGGAAAAATCAAAACCGCTAATAAAGTTACACAAATAGACATTTCTTATGTAATTTTTTATTAGAAAACGATTGACATAAATTTTAGAACGCTAACATGAACCGTTCTCGAGATATTGCACATATTTGAAAAAAATTATCAAAAAGTCATATAAAATTAAAAAAAAATATTTCCTATTGAAAAACATGTTCATTTTTCATATGTAAAACCATGCGATAAATTGGGTGACATTATTCTCGTGGATCTAGCTCGCTCCATTCATGAAAAAATATACTTTGAGTAATACTTTTGTATTTGACCGCCAATAGTCATTTATCTGCTGTAGGAATAACTTATTTCTTCGTCTTTAACGCTTGACGGGATTTTGGGATCGATTTTGGTGGAATGTCGCCAATTTGGCGACTTTTTGAAATGTTGCCAAATTAACGATAATCTCGCCAAATGGATAAAAATGACGCTAAATCAATGAAAATGACGACTAATTGTCGAAAATTTAATATCTTGGAAAGAATATAAGTATCTACTATAAGAAAAACCTATTTTTTTTACTGTAAAATTAGTAAATTCGTTACATTATATAAGGAAAGTCATGTGTTGCCCACACCAGATTTTTTAGTTAGAGTGGATACAAAATCTGAACAGACAGACACACACACAGAGAGATGTCACGCTAAAATAAGTTTTTTCGTATTCTAGAGGTTCAAAAACGTGTAGGTCCGTCGAAAACTCGAGTAACGATTTTCGGCATGATTCCAATAAAGTTATACCCTATACATTACCATGTAATTCTGGAAAGTAAACATAGCTAGATTAGATATAGAACATTTCTTAATCTAATTTATTTGAGCAATTTTATGAATTTCAGCGAATAAGTGTTCTGTATTAATATTAATAAAGCAATTTATAAATTACTGCACATGTGAATTATTCGGATTTCTATTTATTCACTTCACGCCCGGTCTCTCTTGATTGAAATAAAAGGGATTCTAGTACTGGAATTAGTCTAATTAATCCAATCATGTGCGTTATAATCCTAATTAATCCAATCTGTACGTTCGAGAATTGTATTTAAGTAGTTTAATGAAATGAAATTCATATTATCTCCCAATTTAATCTTTGCATAGCCCAGCATTAAATTTCTAAAATGCAAGGTTTAGAAATTTTATTGTCTTTAAATACCATGTCAGAATACTGATGACAACGATAAAATATCGATCAGAAATACGTGTGGAATTTACTATTAAAATGGCAGTTGAATGCATAGTTAAGTGATAGCTAAAAGAGTTATTTGAAATGTTCTAAAGAATGCCAATTCTAAAGAATATCAATTCTATAGAATGCCAATTATGGCTGTAGACCACATATAAAACAAAATGTTAGATCCATACGCATAAACAGATTATCCCTGCGTGATCGTTATCCTCTCTATTTTAAATCGGTGCTCGATATCCCAGAGTCTAATGAATCCGTGCTAGTCGTACTAAGGTCACTTTCAGACCTCCGACATTTCTACTTTTTACTTCCTTTCCACCCCCTTTCTACTTCCCTCAATAATCTGATATTAGAAATATTTATTGATAAAAATTTGCTTCGTTATTTTCCCAAAAATTTACTCTAGTATGAAAAGAAATCCCATTTTCAAATTTAATAATAGATCCATTATAATTAATAATCATTTAAAATTTTTAAGTTTAATCATTGATAATAAATTAAATTGGGACCCTCATATTCGATATCTCCAGGAAAAATGTCTAAAATTTTGTACTACTTTTGGCCAAATTTCTGGGAAATATTGGGGTGTCAAAAAATGTTTCTTAAAATGCTGGTATCTATGTGTTGTGGAAAAAGTTATTACTTACGGTTCTGCTATATGGGGAAAAAAACTAAAAAAAATGCAAATAAAAAAAACTTCTTTCACTCCAAAGGATCTTCCTTCTAAAAATCTGCCCAGGCTATCGTACAACATCTAATATCTCCTTATTTTCCCTCACTGGTATTCCCCCCATTCATTTTACAATTTCTACCCTCTATAATAAATTTAATTTTTGGAAACAAAAAATTGATTCCTTTTCATCTCCCTCCCTCCCGCCTCCCTCTGATTTTGGTTTCCTTGTTCCTTTCTCTGACTTTCACTCCTCTAAATGGTCCGTAAATTTAGTTAACAGAATGGATAAAAACTCTGCCATTTATAATATATATACTGATGGTTCAAATATTAACAATAACACTGGTTTTTCAGTCTGTTATTTTAAACATGATGTTCTGGAAAAGGTTCTCTCCTATAAACTTGACAACAGGAACACAGTATTTCAAGCCGAACTTACTGCTATTTCCTTTGCTATTGACTGGGCTTCCTCTAATAATACCCATGTTAATATTTTTTCCGATAGCCTCTCTTCCATTCAAGCTCTTAACTCAATAAAAAATAACTCTAATTATCTTAACTCCATTAAATACAAAGCTCTCCTTGCCAAAAACCTTCTGAATATTTCTTGGGTAAAAGCTCACAATAACATATCTGTAAATGAAATTGCTGATTACCATGCCAAAATTGCTGCAATCTCTGGTTCCCCTCCTACTATTCCCTTTCCTTACTCGCTCCTCTCAAAATTTTGTAAATCTCATATCCTTAATCTTTGGCAAAATTATTTTAATGATTATATTTCCACCAGGACTGGTGATTCGGCTAGAATCCTGTCTTACCTCCCTATCGTTAATCCTAATTTACAATTTTTTTTATAAATTCCTCATTTACTTTCTTACTGGTCATGGCCCCTTTCTTGATTACCAATACTTTTTCAAAATTAAATCCACCTATAACTGTATTTACAATAAATTCGGCGACGTTGACCATTACATTTTCGATTGTCCTTTTTCTAAAACCATTCATCTCTGCAAATCACCCCCTCTAATAAACCAATTTGGTTCTCCAAAGTTCGTTCAAATCCCTCTTCAGTAGATAAAATTAAAAACTGTATTCTTGTTGCCATAGAAATTTCTAATAAAGTGACCTAAGCTTATGAGTAGATTCTGCTCTCAATTAAATTTGATCAATGACTTCCTTTATCTCATTCTTATTAACTTATATGAACTTATTGTGTTCCCTCCATATTTTCTGTTTAAAAAAAACTATGTTATCTGTTCTTATTTTCTCGGATCTTTCTTTTTTTTTACCTATTTTATTTGTATTTTTTATTGTTCTTTTCTAAATTTTATTCTAAATTTCTGTTTTCGTTTTTCATATGCCTATTTTCTTTTCCTTTCCATATATTTTTTTTATATATTTTTCAAATTTTACTTTTAAATTTTATTATTTTCTTTAATTTTAATCTATTTTTCATTATGTTATTATACCTCACTCTAAATTTTATTTTTCAATGATCTTTTCATCTATATTTGCAATAACCCTTTTCCCATTTTTACCACTTTACAACAAAGTTGAAAAGTGTTTATGACTTTATTCATTCATTCTGTCTGTCTGTCTGTCCGTTAGCACGATAACTGCCGTAAAAATGAGTTAATCAAAATGAAATTTTAGTATGTTGTTCAGACGGTCTGTAGGACCTATGGGAATATAAGTGAATAATATCACCCAATGGGTTTTGGATTGAACCCGGGTTGAAAAAATGAAATACATTGAGCCCTATGGGACCTAATTTTTCAAACATTTTTAAGCGGATTTAAAATTCACAAATTGCTTCGAAAATTCTGTGCATCTACATACTGAAACAACGCAATTACAATATATTTGAGTTTAAATGCTCATTCAAATTTGATTATTTCTACAACGAAGCCTATTTTTCACCTATGTAAAATGTAAACAGCAAAATATGTAGAATTAGTTGTATTAGAATTGCTGTATATTTCTTTAACACAAAATCATTTAGTTCATGAAATCTGCGTAGTGGATATGAATGAAATATTCATTGATTTTACAAACAGAAGGACGATTTTTTTCGATGAAGTTTTACGCATAGAGTTTAATTACTTGTAGCTCCATGATCTTAATTTTTAAATAAAATAAATTATTATAGTATTGTGATGAATGACATGAATGTGAAATTATTTATGAATGAAATGCTGCTTTTATAGAGATAGCCAGGCGTGTTATTTTTTCTATGACGTCATTTGAATGAATTTCAGTTGTTTTCGATGAAGTTTTCAAATATAATAAATTATCGTAGTATTCTGATAATTCTAAAATAATTACCGAGGAATGTATCACATTTTAGAGATGTTTAAACCAGGCAATTTATATTTCAATGCCATTTGAATGAATCATTTGAATGAACTTCATTTTTTTCGATGAAGGTTTAAATTTTCAAATATAATAAATTAATGTAGTATTGTGATAAGTTTTAAAATATTACCGAGGAATATATTGCATTTTAGCCATGTTTAAATAAATTTGCATTCAAGTTGGAAAGTGTTTCATAATCAATGCTTTAAGCATGATTGATCTTTCTTGTTGTAAAATGGACGTACTTGTCAAGTTCAAATATAATATAAAACTGTCTGTTTAATCACAATATTTTTCATCAATTGTTATCTATTTAGATCTAAATAACTGTTCGTTTGGCGGGATGTTAGACCTTGGGTGCCTCCTGAGTGCAGGAGGTATCCTTTCCCGGCCGTACAGCTAGCTACTCTAAATCCACTATGTGAGGCGCACGGTCTGGGGGCTTCAGACCTCCGACATTTCTGTACTATCCTACAGGGCTGATTTGTTCGGCCGCCATTGTAAAGAACCTCGCTGTCCCAACCGGGTATCGAACCTTGGATCTTCGAACTGGCCAGCCGACACTCTGCCTTTAAGCTATACAGAAGAAATTATAAGCTCTTATTGTCGAAGTCGACCCTGAAATTATCTTTTAATCAATCCACAAATCTAGTGTTTACTATATTGAAATGTTATGCATTAAATTTTTAAATAGCTATTACATTTTTATGTGTGTCTAACATATTAAATAAGATCTGCATATTTTCTTGGGAAAATCTCATGTTTCACAAATAATTTATATCTTAATTGTAATATCAGCAATACTTATAACTATTTATATTATACGTATTACAATGGACAATACTGTATGTCTATTTCGTTTCTAAAGATAAAATTCGAAATTCAGAAATGGAATTGAAAAGATTTAAATATATATCATGTCCTACAACTACAACGACTCACATCTGCAACATTCTATTATCAATAATGTTCATAAATATATATTTTCAACTTAGTGCAAACTTTTCGTAAACAAAATTATTTATCCTAAATTAAAATTGTGAAACTTATAACATTGCAAAGCCTTAATCTAAATTTTCCTTTTTATATTACTGCTTTAACATATATGTACTGACATTTCATCTAGTTATAGCTTTTACCACCCTATGGCATTCTTAATTGTAACTATTCAAACGAATTACTCCAGGTGTTGGACAAGATAAGCCAAATGTTTCGTGGAAAATGCCTGCAGAAATATTCACTTCGACGGTCAATCCATCCCATATGACCACTCAACCAGATTATTCCTGTAGATATTTAGATATGTATCTAAGCAGAAATGTCAAAGGTATGTACATTTTCCATTTCGAAAATACATGGCATTATATTTAAGAGTGGGTGTAATAACCATAACTTGTTTAGCCCATTATCCTAGAAACATGCCAATGTAGGCCAAATACTTTATCTGCGTTTCATCGGAAATATTTCCAGTATAAATCAAATTTGAGGATATATTAACCAACAATATTAGTTAAATGTTGGGATTCCAATGTTGAGCCAATTAGACTTATATATTGGTAACATATTGGAAATATTTCCAATATTGAGCCAATTAGATTTATATATTGGTAATATATTGGAAGTATTTCCACTATTGAGCTAATTAGACTTTTATATTAATAACATATTGGAAATATTTCCAATATTGAGCGAATTAGACTTACATATTATCAACATATTGGAAATATTTCCGGTACTGAGCCAATTAGATTCATATATTAGTAATATATTGGACATATTTCCAATATTGAGCTAATTAGACTTATATATTAATAACATATTGGAAATATTTCCAATATTGAGCGAATTAGACTTATATATTGGTAACATATTGGAAATATTTCCAATATTGAGCCAATTAGATTTATATATTGGTAATATATTGGAAATATTTCCAATGTTGAGCTAATTAGACTTATATATTGGTAACATATTGGAAATATTTCTAATATTGAGCCAATTGGATTTATATATTGGTAATATATTGGAAATATTTCCAATATTGAGCCAATTAGACTTATATATTAATAACATTTTGGAAATATTTCCAATATTGAGCGAATTAGACTTACATATTGGTAACATGTTAGAAATATTTCCAATAGTGATTCAATTAGACATATATATAGGTAACATATTGTAAATATTTCCAATATGTTACCAATACGGACTTCATAATTGCATTCCAACATTGGTCCAATATTAAAGGTGTACTGAAAATATTTCGCATATATTGACAATAATGACTCATATCATTTCAATATTGATCCAATATTTCTTGACATATTTCCAATATATTGTCAATATTGACTGGGTAAAAGTGCCATTCCAATATTGATGCAGTACTGCTGTTTTATTGGAAATATTTGAAATGAGACCTAAATGTTAGCTGAATATTGCGTTGCCGAATTTGGCTTTGCTGGCTTTAACTTATTGACAAAACTTGAATTTTGGTGCAATTAAGACAAGTTTTAAACAATGTTTTGTATAATGACAGGCAGATCCGTTTTTAAACTAAAATAAGCAAAGGTTCATATCACGGTCATTTGGACAGCTTATTATAGATAACAGGTTCCTTGAAACTCCGCTCTGAAAATAAATATACATATAAAATAGCATTTTATGTAGAACCTTTGGGAGAGGTAAACGGACAATATAAATCTGAGCTCTTTAAAAATTGTGTGCCTTAAAACTACCATTCTGTTTTTTGTACTTTTCGCTTTGAAATTGTACCTTACATAACTTCTTACTGTATACACCGAGAGGAATGATAATGATATAAATAATATAAACTTCCACTGATGATATAAATTTTAACAATGTTAATATACTAGTAATTAAACCTGTCACAGACAAGAAAACTGAAACTTTAAAAAAAATTAAGTTACAGTTTTTTAATAATGTCTAATTCGTTCAATAATGCATGCAACGCCTAACATGAATGATAGTTATCTTAATTAAAATTTAGTTCAGATAGACCGTGGTCGATACTAAATTTCAGTTTTTTAGACCACTGGGAAATTTTTAGGAATCTGGAAACTATTTTTCCACGAATCCCTTCCCTTCCTTTTGTTCGCCACCAGGGGAAGAAATTGAAAATCAAGCTGCTTTAAGATTCTATCGTTTCGATTCTATTGCTATAAGTGTGCAAAGATGTAGTAGTCTACGTCACCACTGCGCACTGTGGCTTCTGAAGAATCTAAAAAGGGAAAAACACGTTAAACATTTATTAAACAGATGTTCCACTTGTTAATATTTACTCTTAACTCAAAATTATAATAACACTTCACGAACAATAGCATTTGTTAAAATCATCAAACTTTGTAAAATTTAATTACTAAGCTTAAATATAATTTTTACCTTTATGTCACGGCTTTAACATATATATATATCGTTTACATATGGTGTTACAACCAAACAGTAATTTTATGATAATATTCAAGCAAAGGACACCAGCTGTTGGACAAGATAAGCCTAGTGTTAAATGGTAAATATCTGAAGTATTATCTACTTCAATGAAAGATCCATCCCAGCAGACTTACTCAAACAGATTGTTCCAACAGATATGTAGATCTATGCTTAAGTAGAAGAGATAAAAGGATGCATCTATCTGCTCCATTTTATAACATACATCGGGGTCTACCTGTGAGTAAAGTTTGAAAATCAGAAGTTGAAATAGTAGGTTTGTAAAAATTAGTTTGGATGCATGAAATATACAATTTTCTCTTTCATTTTAACCTTCTCTAAAATACATAGTATATAGGATGTCATAGAAAGTCGCGGACTACAGCAAAGACTCGAGAAGTATTAAAATGACAGAAAAAGTATTATGCAGGTGTATTAAAAACCCTTATGGTGCTAAAGAGACAACTTTGGGAGGTGGGTGTGCTGTCTTGAAGGTACAGAATAACTCTCTGCAATAAACGCTGACGCAATCGTCATTTTGACTCCAATCAGTGCAACTATTTATCGTCTTCATGAGCCAGTTATCGTCTTTATGTCAATGGCGTGTGCATTGTGCATGGCTGCTATTTGATACGCAATTTAGATGTAAAATAGGTACTTCTGTTTTCAAAAATGTGTGCCAATCGTTCAAGGAAGTAGCCTAGACTGCTTATATTTTCTCGAGATCCCGGGAAAAGCACTAGAAAGCAGTGACGTCTCGTGAAGAGAAACAGGTGATGCAGGTAAAGCGCTGCTTCAACTGAAGTTATCGTCCGAATGGGTCACTATTGTTGTTATTATTTGGCGAATTTTTCAGACATATTTGGCTATTTTTAGATAATATTTGACAGCACTTGCGCCAGTAGCGTGATGTGTTTTGATGATGTTTGTTATCGAGAAGCAGGAGGAATCCCGCTGCTGAATCTGAGGCGGTATTTTAGATTTGCAGTTTCATTTCAATCTAAAATTTGTAATAGGTAAACTTCACCTTTGTTCTTAACCAATAATAACGAATGATGCCCTTGTAGTGCAAAATGAGCATCTACAAGCCATAGCCAGTAGTGTGGGCTGTGGGGTTCATAGAGTAGATGTTGATTAAGACGTGAATTCTTTATAAAAACTACGCAAGAAAGCTTCTGAGCAATATTTGAATTTAGCTAATTAAAGATTTCAAAACTGAGTTAACTTTATCTCAAGAATAATCATAGTGATTATTATTTTCTTTACCAATATACCTTATTATTGCCAAATTGAAAACATTCCCCAAATATCGCGTAGTTGGTAGTATTTCTCCCAAGTGTTTCGTCATACGGGACAGACATATATTTTAGCTTTACTTATACATAGTAGATTGCTCGTCTATATATATAATATATAAAATTAGTTTATTACCCACAGCTGTCAACCATTTTATCAATCTCTGACAATTAAATAAAAGCCTTGCCTCACTCCAGCAAAAGTATCCTAACCAAACATTTCTAAATCCCGCCCGATTCAATATTGACCATCCGAGCCCTCTCTGTTTATTTTGAATCACTGTATTCAAGCTCGCATCTGTGAGCGTATTATACTCAGAATATAAGAGAACAGATGTACATTTCACTTGAAACTAACTAACTGTCTTTAAACTGAACACAAAGAGATATTTTGTTATACTTAAATTCTAGTTTGGGGCAGTTAACAAATATAATTTTACGAAATGGCTTAAACCGAAGTCAATCTGATTAAATAATGATTAGTTTGATGTCAATGAATTTGAAGATTTTTACTTTCCCTGCATACGAGTACATGGTATAATGTATATATATATATAAGGAAAGTATTGTGATGGGGTGGAAACTTCAGATGTAAGAGCACGTTTGAAGTATCCTTGAACGTTTTTGAAGTAATGTTTCTCTCTATGTGTATATGTATGTTAGTGTATGCATGTATGTATGTAAATATATGTTAGTGTGAGTGTGACTGTCTGTGAAACTCTGAATACGATATCTCTTGAACGAATGGAGCGTTTCGAAATTAATTGGGTACGATTATTGTAATATTGAAACCCCATTGATTTAAAACACAACTGAATGTTCGGAAGCCCCCACCCCTCAATTTTTGGATGAATTTTTGAAAAAATCATAAAAGGAATCAAGATTTTCAATAATTGTAAATAAATAAGTATTTCCGTCTTATTTTTTTATTAAAAACGAATAATACAAACTTTAGAACGAAAGCTTATACCAATCTCGAGACATAGCACGATTTCCAAATGAAATTTTGGAAACTATTAAAAATCTTTATTTTCGATACTGTTAAACAAATAATCATTTCCAGCATAATTTCTTATTCGAAAACGAATGTCATCATTTTGAAAACGCTAGCATAAACCGTTCTCGAGATATTGCGCATTTGTCAAATATATTTATAAAAAAATTACATAAAATTAATATGTTGGGCAATAGTAATAAGTATAATCCAATATGTTTGTTTGCTTTCCATATGTAATATTATGCGAGAAATATGTTAACATCGACTTCATGGATCTAGTTCATTCTGTTCGCGTGAGAAGATATTTCGTGTACTAATTTTGAATTTTGACAACAAAAAATTCACCAATGGTAATTATTTTCACGGGATATTTATTAACGGTTAATGACCTTTTTATAAGTATGAACAAGACTATTTTTTTAAATATGAATAAGTAACTTTATTTGGAATAATAATTTGCTGAAAGCGCCAAATTTCAATTTTCGTGGTATTAATTCAATGCCAAAGAATTGTGCTGCAGAACTTGTCCCCCAAAATTTTGCTGTGAAAAAAGTAAAGTCAATACATTTAGTAGGGTTTGTCATGTGATTTCCATATCAGATTTTTTTTCAGGCAAAATTTGACTCTAAGAAATTTTTTATGTTTTATAAATTGTAGCTAAATGCGCAGCAACAAAAAGCTAAAATCTTATGTGAGCAGCACATGACTTTCCCTGCAAACTTATATTCACGTTCTCTTTATTTTACTTAAATTTAATTCACTTTTAATTCAATTTTCGTTCTCATTTGATAACTGGACTTATTTTCAAAAGTGGCGTAAAGAAAATACGAAAAAAATAAAATATCTCGAGAACGGCTTGTCTTAGTGTAATATGATTGGTCTTATTATTTACTTCGTTAAAAATTACGTATTAAACAAGCATTTAAAGGATATATTTGAGCATACATAGTTTTTTATTTTAGATTTTGGCGATGATTGCCGGCCATTTTGCAAAAAGAGACAGTTTATTTTTTTCGAATCGTACCAAAATATAATCAGCATCAGGGTGTCCCACAAGTGACTTATCTACCGAATTTTGTGAAATTCGGTCCATTAGTCTTTCAACTAGAGTGGATACAAACTTTTTCGGGCCATTTCCCAAAAAAGGCGGATTCTTTTATCCCAAATCGTACCCAAAACTAATCAGCACCAGATTCGCCCACAAGTGACTTACCTACCAAATTTAATGAAATTCGGTCCATTAATTTTTGAGTTAGAGTGGATACAATATCAGCACAGACAGACAGACACACAGACGTCACTCTAAAAGTAGTTTTTTCGAATTCTAGAGGTCTCGAAACGTGTAGATCCGTCGAAAACTCGAGTTGCGATTTTCGGCATGATTCCAATATTTGTCCTATACATTACCATGTATTGTAGGGAAAGTAAAAATCTGATGTGGGCAGCACATGACTTTCCCTGCAGACTTATATCCACATTCTCTTTATTTTAATTAAATTTATTTCACTTTTAATTCATTTTTCGTTCTCATTCGGTTACCGGACTTATTTTTAAAGGTGGCGTAGAGAAAATACGAAAAGCTAAAATATCTCGAGAACGGCTGCTCCTAATGTAATGGTACATTCTTTATTCCTAGTGTAAAGGTCTTATTACTTTCTTCGTTAAAAATTACGTTTTAAACAAGCAAATAAATGGATATATTTGAGCATCGTAGTTCTTTAGTTCAAATTTTGACGATTTTTGCGGGCCATTTTACATAAAAAAGCAGGTTATTTTTTCTCCGAATCGTACCAAAATCTAATCAGCACCAGGGTGACCCACAAGTGACTCTACCGGATTTTGTGAAATTCGGTCCATTAGTTTTTCAGTTAGAGTAGATGCAAGCTATTGCGGGCTATTTCGCAAAAAAAGGCGGGTTCTTTTATCCCAAATCGTACCCAAAACTAATCAGCACCACCAGACTCGCTCACAAGTAACACTACCTACCAAATTTTGTGAAATTCGGCCCATTAGTTTTTTAGTTGGAGTGGATACAAAATCTACACAGACGGACAGACAGACACACAGACACACACACAGACGTCACAATAAAAATTGTTTTTTCGTATTCTAGAGGTCTTGAAACGTGTAGATCCGTCGAAAACTCGAGTTGCGATTTTCGTCATTATTCCAATACTTCCCCTATACATTACCATGTATTGCAGGGGAAGTAAAAATCTGATGTGGGCAGCACATGACTTTCCCTGCAGACTTATATCCACGTTCTCTTTATTTTAATTAAATTTATTTCACTTTTAATTCAATTTTCGTTCTCATTCGGTAACCGGACTTATTTTCAAAGGTGGCGTAGAGAAAATACGAAAAACTAAAATATCTCGAGAACGGCTAATCCTAATGTAATGGGGTTGATCTTATTCTTTTCTTCGCTAAAAATTACGTATTAAACAAGCATTTAGTGAATATATTTGAGCATACGTAGTTCTTTAGTTTAGATTTGGGCGATTTTTGCGGGCCATTTTGCAAAAAAATGCTGGTTATTTTTTTCCGAATCATACTAAAATCTAATCAGCGCCAGGGTGACCCACAAATGACTCATCTGCCGAATTTTGTGAAATTCGGTCCATTAGTTATTTAGTTAGAGTGGATAGAAACTTTTGCGGGCCATTTCGCAAAAATAGGCGGGTTCTTTTATCCCGAATCGTACTAAAAACAAATCTGCACCAGACTGGCCCACAAGTGACTTACATACCAAATTTTGTGAAATTTGGTCCATTAGTTTTTTAGTTACAGTGGAAGCAAAATCTGCACAGTCAGACAGACACACAGAAAGACAAACACACAGACACACAGACACTCAGACACACACACAGACGTCACGCTAAAAATGGTTTTTTCGTATTCCAGAGGTCTTGAAACGTGTAGATCCGTCGAAAACTCGAGTTGCGATTTTGGACATGATTCCAATACTTTCCCTATACATTACCATGTATTGCAGGGAAAGTAAAAATCTGATGTGGGCAGCACATGACTTTCCCTGCAGACTTATATCCACGTTCTCTTTATTTTAATTAAATTTAATACACTTTTAATTCAATTTTCGCTCTCATTTGGTAACTGGAATTATTTTCAAAGGTGGCGTAGAGAAAATACGAAGAAACTAAAATATTTCGAGAATGGCTACTCCTAGTGTAATGGCGTTGATCTTATTCTTTTCTTCGTTAAAATTACGTATAAAACAAGCATTTAATGGATATGTTTGAGCATACGTAGTTTTTTATTTTAGATTTTGACGATTTTTGCGAACCATTTTGCAAAAAAAGGCAGGTTATTTTTTTTTTCGAATCGTACCAAAATCTAATCAGCACCAGGGTGACCCACAAGCAATTTATCTACCGAATTTTGTGAAATTCGGCCCATTAGTTTTTCAGCTAGAGTGGATACAGGCTTTTGCGGGCCATTTCGCAAAATAAGGTGGGTTCTTTTATCCCGAATCGTACCCAAAACTAACCAGCACCAGATTCGCCCTCAAGTGACTTACCAAATTTTATGAAATTCGGTCAATTAATTTTCTAGTTAGAGTGGATATGAAATCTGCACAGACACACAGACAGACACACACACAGACGTCACTCAAAAAATAGTTTTTTTTTTCTATTCTAGAGGTCTCGAAAGGCGTAGAACCGTCGAAAACTCGAGTTGCGATTTCCGGCATGATTCCAATACTTTCCCTATACATTACCATGTATTGCAGGGAAAGTTTTTTTTTTTTTTTTTTTTATGGCCAGGCACTTTGACCTTCGTCATTCGCCTTTATTACAGCGGCCAGAGTGTGAACCATTTAGCCGTCCATTGACGTTGCCCCAGGCGCAGCAGAGAGGGGCGGATCACATTGCGCCCACAACACAAGCATCCATGCCTTACGTGGGGCTCGAACCCACAATGTAGCGGTCGAGCGATTGCTACGGAAACGCTTGCCTTTGACCACCCGTCATCCACATCGGCTATTGCAGGGAAAGTAAAAATGACTCCATAAAAAAAATCTGATGTGGGCAGCACATGACTTTCCCTGCAAACTTATATCTACGTTCTATTTATTTCAATTAAATTTAATTCACTTTTAATTCAATTTTCGTTCTCATTTGATAACTGGACTTATTTTCAAAGGTGGCGTGGAAAAATACGAAAAAAACTATTATATCTCGAGAACGGCTAGTCCTAATGTAATGGGGTTGGTCTTATTCTTTTCTTCGTTAAAAATCACGCATTAAACAAGCATTTAATGGATATATTTGAGCATACGTAGCTTTTTAGTTTAGATTTTGATAATTTTTGCGGGCCATTTTGCAAAAAAAGGCAGGTTATTTTTTTCTGAATCGTACCAAAATCTAATCAGCACCAGGGTGACCTATACGTTACTCATCTACCGAATTTTGTGAAATTCGGTCCTTTAGTTTTTCAGCTACAGTGGATACAAGCTTTTGCGGGCCATTTCACAAAAATGCGGGTTCTTTTTTTCCGAATCGTACCCTAAACTAATCAGCACCAGCCCCGCCCACAAGAGACTTACCTACAAAATTTTGTGAAATTCGGTCCATTAGTTTTTTAGTTAGAGTGGATACAAAATCTGCACAGACAGACAGAAACACAGACACACAGACAGACAGACACACAGACACACAGACACACAGACACACAGACAGACACACACACAGACGTCACGCTAAAAATGGTTTTTTCGTATTCTAGAGGTCTCGAATTGTGTAGATCCGTCGAAAACTCGAGTTGCGATTTTCGGCATGATTCCAATACTTTCCCTATACATTACCATGTATTGCAGGGAAAGTAAAAATCTGATGTGGGCAGCACATGACTTTCCCTGCAGACTTATATCCACGTTCTCTTTATTTTAATTACATTTATTTCACTTTTATTCAATTTTCGTTTTCATTCGGTAACCGGGCTTATTTTCAAAGGTGGCGTAGGGAAAGTACGAAAAACTAAAATATCTCGAGAACGGCTAGTCCTAGTGTAATGGGGTTGGTCTTATTCTTTTCGTCGTTAAACATTACGTATTAAACGGGCATTTTATGGATATATCTGAGTATACCTAGTTCTTTAGTTTAGATTTTGAAGATTTTTGCGGGCCGTTTTGCAAAAAAAGGCAGGTTATTTTTTTCCGAATCGTACCAAAATCTAATCAGCACCAGAGTGACCTATACGTGACTCATCTACCGAATTTTGTGAAATTCGGTTCATTAGTTTTTCAGCTAGAGTGGATACAAGCTTTTGCGGGCCATTTCGCAAAAAAAGGCGGGTTCTTTTATTCCGAATCGTACCCAAAACTAATCAGCACTAGCCCCGCCCACAAGTGACTTACCTACCAAATTTTGTGAAATTCGGTCCATTAGTTTTTTAGTTACAGTGGATACAAAATCTGCACAGACAGACAGACACACAGACAGACAGACAGACACACAGACAGACAGACAGACAGACACACGCACAGACGTCACGCTAAAAATGGTTTTTTCGTATTCTAGAGGTCTCGAAACGTGTAGATCCGTCGAAAACTCGAGTTGCGATTTTCGGCATGATTCCAATACTTTCCCTATACATTACCATGTATTGCAGGGAAAGTAAAAATATATGAACGCATCAACAACGCATTTCGAAAGATCTAGTAAATTCACGCCAACCATTGCGAAATCGCCTATTCTTGACAATCAAGATGGCTGCGATACTAAATTAACAAAACATTTTCCACCTTCACTCTATTTCTCCATGAGCTGAGACTTCGAACAAAATAAAAATATACAATCGCTGAACAAACCGAAACTACGGTTGACATAAGGTTTCGAACGCTATGATTCATCTCTTCTGCAGGACATCAATTTTAAAGGGTGTTAGATAAATTCGCCCAGTTTTAGGTGGGTTTTGCTCGTAATTATAAACCTACTAATTTTTTAAATGTTAAAATGTATTCGCAGCTCAACTTTAAAAGTTCTATAACTTCATTTTAATACTAAAAATCTGATGTGAGCAGCACATGACTTTCCCTGCAGACTTATATTAACGTTCTCAATATTTTAATTCAATTTATTTCACTTTTAATTCAATTTCCGTTCTCATTCGGTAACCGGACTTATTTTCAAAAGTGGCGTAGAGAAAATACGGAAAACTGAAATATCTCGAGAACGGCTAGTCCTAGGGTAATGGGGTTAGTCTTATTATTTTTGTCGTTAAAAATTACGTATTACACGAGCATTTAATGGAATATTTGAGTATACCTAGTTCTTTAGTTTAGATTTTGACGATTTTTACGGGCCATTTTGCAAAAAAAGGCAGGTTATTTTTTTCCAAATCGTACCAAAATCTAATCAGCACCAGGGTAACCCACAAGTGACTCATCTACCGAATTTTGTGAAATTCGGTCCAGTAGTTTTTCAGTTAGAGTGGATACAAGCCTTTGCGGGGCATTTCGTAAAAAAAGGCGGATTCTTTAATTCCAAATCGTACCCAAAACTCATCAGCACCAGACTCGCTCACAAGTGACTTACCTACCAAATTTTGTGAAATTCAGTCTATCAGTTTTTTAGTTCGAGTGGATACAAAATCTGTACAGACAGACAGACACACAGACAGACAGACACACAGACACACACACAGACGTTACGCTAAAAATTGTTTTTTCGTATTCTAGAGGTCTTGAAACGCGTAGATCCGTCGAAAACTCGAGTTGCGATTTTCGACATGATTCCAATACTTTCCCTATACATTACCATGTATTGCAGGGGAAGTAAAAAGCTGCTGCTGTGTGTCTGTCAAGAACTATTATAACTAAAAAAAAAACTCAACGTATTTCCATACTTATATTACTGATTTAGTAATTTAATAACTAACTTCTTTAGGGCTCAAAATATTCCCGATTTTGTACCAAGCTAATATATATAAAAGTGAACATTTTGCAAAAAGTCCCCCCAAAAATATTTCCTGAAGTACGTAATTGATTTTAGTGAAACTTTTTCGAAGAAATGAGACTGGATGCACAGAATGTTCAAATATAAATTATATACTTCTATACCTTCCAGCGAGACAAATGCAATTAAAATGCCTGTTTTGTCAGATTGCAGTAATATTTCAAAAACGGCTGAACCATGTTACATACTTGTTTGACTGGTTTGTTACGCTTAAAAGAAAACACATTTACGGCTAAAACACTTCAGATTTTATAACGCATTAATTGTATTTCAACATCATACTAGACAACGCATGGTACTATTAGTAGTTAGATACTAATACATAGTTCTACTATTGTATATACTTGCATAGTTCTACTATACTACTACATAGTTCCACTATGTACTTCATATGTGTTTTCATGTACTCTCATAGGTTTTCAGAATTGATGTATTAAAAGCACTCGTGTTGACATATATGAACAGACACTGGGTTACATGACCAGAAGTACATAAAATCTGCCATAAATTTTCGAACTTCACCAGTTTTAGACTTATTTTCCAGCAATAAAAGAAGGCATTGATGGCTTTTTCACCTCTACTCAAGCAAAACCAAGGCTTTCCCTCAGAATGTTTTGATTTGGCACACCCCAGCTCATAAAGACCAAAAATATACGACCCACTAAGTGAGCAGCAGCTGCCAGCCTCCCGGGGTCAACCGACCCTCGACCCCTTCCTTATTTTTTTGGTCACAAAAGAACCCCTTTGTGTCTCAAAATCACCACGTCCAATCCTTCAGACTACGGTCTCTCAATCACCTCTACGTCCGGTACGTCCTAAAACGTTCCATTGTGGGCCAACAAACGTCTCTGTTATCGAGGCTTACATTTTTCAATCCGGTATTAGGGTTGTAATGCCCTGAATTATTCCGGGGTCTTCTTTAGAACTTTTCACGCAGAAATAGAATATTAAAAGTACAGCGGGGCTTAGGAATCCAGTTTTCACGCGTCGCTTGAGATGCTCTTATGCTGTTGCTGATGTACCCTCCGGCTTAGCTTTTCTCTGAGAATGAATACGGTGAAAGATATGGGTTATACATTTCATCATTCGATATACCTGTGCTTGGTAAAAGTGAAAAATAAGCTGATACGTGTACGAAAGTTTTATTATATATATATATATATATATATATATATATATATATATATATATATATATGTATAAATATATAGTGGAACCAGAATTTTCGAAAACAGTTGGTAAATAAAAAAAAATGGAATAAAAGATTTGGACTATGGTAGTAAATAAGAATAGATCGATTTTAATTGAAATAGAAGTTATATATATATATATATATATATATTTATATATATATATATATATATATATGTATATATATATATATATATATATATATATATATATATATATATATATATATATATATATATATATATATATATATATATATATATATGAAAGATATGGGTTATACATTTCATCGATATACCTGTGCTTGGTAAAAGTGAAAAATAAGCTGCTACGCGTACGAAAGTTTTATTATATATATATATATATATATAAATATATAGTGGAACCAGAATTTTCGAAAACAGTTGGTAAATAAAAGAATGGAATAAAAGATTTGAACTATGGTAGTAAATAAGAATAGATCGATTTTAATTGAAATAGAAGTTATATATATATATACACCTATACATATATATCTATACATATATATATATATATATATATATATATATATATATATATATATATATTATACATTTACACACACATATTGTATATATGCGTGTGTGTATTCCACCAGCGCTTTGTGAGTTTAAAATGACTAGTGGTCATTCAATGTGACACCTACACACTTATTAAAACTATAAATTTTCTGAATAACAAAAATACTTTCAGATTTTAAAGTAAAAATAATGCACATTTTATAATTCTGTTAACATGTTTAATGGAAAAACACGTTGATCTTTTTTCCAACAGCGACAAATCGATTTAATTGTTTCATTTTTCCGATAGGCAGCTATAAAGCATGCAAATTTGAATTTTTATTATACTTCTAACTTTTGAATATTTTGAATATCATGTCCATACGACAATGTTGAAATGGTTTTTGAACTGTTAGAAGAATGATATCGCGTTATATTAGCAAAGCTCTTAAAAATTTCCCTGTTTTAATTGTTAATAACTAAAAGATATTGAATTGCATTTTGATTAGTTTTAACAATCAAACTGATGTAAGTTTTACTGTATCCCCTCCCCCTCCTAATTTAAATTTTCATAATTTTCGATTTTATTCGTTTTTGCTCGATTTTTTTCGATTTTATCGTTGATCTTAAATCTGATACGAATTGATTGATATCAAAACCAAGATACTAGCTAGTGTGAAGGTACTAAATGATTTTTAATTTCTTTAATATCCCTTTTTGCAACGGCCTCTTATTCAATTTTGCGTAGAAAGCCCCAAATTTTCGGATAAGATTTTTTTTTTAAAGTTATAAAAATTCCGGGCAGTCAATCCTGTTAAATAAACTGTTATTCCATACATGAGTTATTATGATAAAATGAATGGATTTTAGAACTCTGGCATAAGCCGTTCAGGGGTACACGTTTTTCGCATAAGTGCATTTCTTATAATATTACATGAAATTAAATTTCGTTAAAGTAATTGACTTTCCACATATAATGCTTATTTACGCCATTCTTGAAGATTTGGTGCGTTTAATTAAAAAAAAAAACTCGTTATACTTTTCAGCTACACCCCAAACTAATTTGCCAAATGTAACTCAATTTATGGAATAGAATTTAAACGCCAATCATATTTAGATTTAAATTTTACACAGCCACATAACATTTTCCCGGCCGTCCAAACCGTCCAAACCCGGCCGTGTTTTAGGGCGAGTAGGACGGTCTGGACTTTCGTTCGACACACACATCAATAAATGATTTTATTTGACCAATTCATGTAAAGTTTTAAATTAATTTTGGGGTGCAAATTCCGTAATGTAAGTAAAATAGAAAAAATAATGATGTATCATTAGTATATTAAAGTATATTAAAATATATCTGCCATCAAGACAAAATATTGTAGTATTATATTCTAGTATTTTTGACGTCGCAGCGCCATTTTCGGTACAGAAATACCATACACAAATATATTCAGAAGTATCGTATTCCGACGCACTGGAATGGAATATTGGCAAAAATAAATATCTGCTAGAAGAAGCACATAGTTTTCTCTACAGACTGAAACTCATCTCTTGCTTTAGTTTCTTTGTAAATACCATGTTCATAAGGTGTGGATAAAGCATTGATATGCCAAAAATTGAAATTTTCAATGGATTTGCACATTTTATTCCCTCTAGATTAAGGAAAACTATTTTTATACACTAAATAAAAATAGTGCTTATGAGAATATAACTTTTTAATACTTTCTTGAAAAAAAAAAAACATAGGTCAATTAGGTGCATGATATTGTTTCGAGGGCTTTTTGAGCCCTCTTGCTCTGGTCGAAAAAACAGTGTACGCTGTTAACAGCTGTTAACAACAGCAGTAATTCTTAGCAGTTATTAACAACATACACTATTCAATTGCAAAACGCCTTTTAAACACTTGTAGTCACCTAATTAACCTATGTCTATTTTCTTCAATGTATTAGAAAGTTATAAACTAATTTAGGTGTGCTTAGGCAGATCCACTCCAGAAACTATCCCACGAAATGTCCTTAAATTTGGTAGTTAAATCATTAGTGAGTTACCCTGGTGCTAATTAGATTTTGATACAATTTAAAAAAGTTAAAACCAGCCATTTTTTTTTTCAAAATGATCCGCAGAAATCGATAAAAAATAAAACAAGAAAGATTAATCATGCATAAAGCATTGATTATTAAACACTTTCCAACTGAAATGTAATTCTATTTAAACGTCTCTAAAATGCGATACATTCAGCGCTAAAATGTTTAAATTATCACAGTACTACAATCTATATAAATAAAATTGAAAATCTGTCTGTCTGTCTGTCTGTTTGTCCCATCAACACGGGTGAACGGCTGAACCGAATTTGATGAAATTTTGTGGGTAGCCTTAAAATATCCCCACTTAAAATTTAGTCTATGTTTCTAGTCTCTACAACTAGTGGATCTCGAGATGTTAGTGAAAAACAAAACTTTCGTTTGTTTTATCATCATGAGATAACGACTGAACCGAATTTAATAAAATTTTGTGAGTAGCCTTGAAATAGCCCCCTTTAAATTTTTTCCAAGTTTCGAGTTTCTGAGATCAGGGATTGTTGAGATATTAATGACAGACCATATATATTCCTAGTAGTTCTACTATCTAACTCCCTGGTTCCTCCAAACGAAAAGGTTGGAAATCGTTTGTTTAAAACATGAAAATGAATTAAAACTTTATCTATGAGTTTGGTGGAGGATTTTTGCGCTAATGGGTCACTTTCTGAAAACATTAATTATTTGAAACCATGAATGTTTGAAACATGAATTTAAATGGAAAATCTATCACTATGGTTTATATTTTTACAAGCTTTTAATAATAACACTTTTCAATTATGTTGGAAAGTGTTAAGAAAATTATATATGCTTAAATGAATTTATTAAATAATTTTGTATACGTTATTTTTCAAATCACAACGAGTGAAACCAATCTGTTAGTGTTAGTGTTTACATCAGCATTTTTAAAACAATTTATTTTATTTCCTTTTTGGCAGTTTTAAAAATTTTAAATGTAAGTGAAAAGCCGCGGAAGATCACAAAATATTGAAAATATGTTAAAAATAATTTACTTCAGCATAATGTGACGGATGTTACACGTTTTGTTATCAAAAACTACATATAAAATAAATAATTAAACCATAAATCAATAAACATGGATATTTATTGCAATATATTTATTTATTTTCCTCGAGTTTTGCGTACCATTTAAAAAAAAAAGACACTTCAAAATTTTACCGATTTGAATAAAAAGTGTAATGAGCATAAGTATAATAGTATTAAAAACGGTATAAACAAAGCCTTTTCCAGTTGATAATGTTAAAAAGACATTCGAATTTTTTATTGAATTGTATCACTAGTTTTAATAGAACTAACAAAAACAAGATCGATTTCTTTCGTCAGTTTTTATTTCTTTTAATGCAACACTCATTATTACCGGCGTATTGCATTAATTTATATATTTTGGAGTAACTAATTTTTTTGAAACTATAAAAATATACTAAATAAAAACAGTCGTGCACAACGCATTCGTTATGAAACACTTTCGAACTGAAATGCGATTTTATTTATATATCTCTGAAATGTGATACATTCAACGCTTATATTTTTTTAAATTGTTGCATCACTACAGTAATTTATTACATTTGAAAACTTAAAACTTCATCGAAAAAGACAATGCTAGTTACACGAAATGAACTTTATTCAAGTGACTACATCGAAATATAAATCGTCTGTAAAAATGCAAAGTAAATGAAACAAATGTTTAAACAAAAATAAAATATATAATAGAAAGTAAATAAAACAATTTATTCCTAAATTCCAACAAATATCAATACATTGTCAATGAATTTGGGGTTTAATTCGCAAGAACTTAAACAAGAAAAATCAATCAAGCATAAGGCGTTGATTATGAAATAATTTCCAACTGAAATGCATTTTTATTTAAAAGCTCTAAAATGCTATATAATCAGCACTGATACTTTTTAAATTATCACAGTACTTCAATAATATATTATACTTGGAAACTTAAAACTTCTTTAAAAAGGAATTGCTATAAATCGTTTGCTTCTCTATGTAAAAGCAATGAATATTCCATTCATTCCAGACTCCAAAACTAAATAATTTTGCGTGAAGTTAATTTAGCAATTTTTATACAATTAACCTTACAATCTCTTGATTTGTTTACATTTTGCATGCTATAGAAATTAGGCTTCGCTGTATGAATAATCAACGTTTAGTGATCATTTAAATAAAATAAAAATATTGTAATTGCTTTAGTACAGAATTTAGGTACACAGATAATATGCAAAAATAAAGCGGGTTCATCTGCGGGTGCAACACTAAATATAAATTTAAACGATCTTTAAACATCACGATCTTTAAACAGAGGAGAAATGGATGACATAATTTACTTTTCAATGAATCACGTGATCTCCATATATTATGAGTGTGATTATTATTTCAATTTTTATTTGAGAAACTGACCAACATATTTTGCAGAAGTTTTCCTACACATTTTATGTGATAATTTGAATATTTCCTAAAATTTTCGAAACAATTTATGAATTTTAACTTCGCTTAAAAATTGTTCGAAGAATTACGTCCCATAGGGTTCAATGTATTTCATTTTTCAACCCGGGTTAAATCCGAAACTAATTGAGTAATATTATTTATTCTCATTCCCATATGCCCCACAGGGTGTCTTAACAACATATTAAAATTTCATTTTGACAAAGTTACTTTTACTGCAGTTATCGTGCGAACAGACAGCCAGACAGACAGACAGGCGGTTAGACATAATGATCAAAGTCGTAAACACTTTTCAACTATGCTGGAAAGTGTTAAAAATGCACCCTTTTTATTTTCCCATTTCATTTAAAGAAATATTTTTTATCGCAAAGTGTAAGATCACTGCCCAATTTAACATGATATGCTGAATATACTACTAATTGAATCTTCCCTGAAAAAGTCACTAATCCGTCAGTTGGAAACTTTTATCTTCTTCATATTACGACCTGACCTATGCAAAGCATTCAATGTCAGGAATTTTCACTCGTCAGGTCCTTTTCATTCGCAGTTGAGGCGATGCTTGTTATCCCACACTCACCGACAAATTTAACAGCTAGAGGTGAAAAACCCAAAAATATATTCAGCATGTTTTTGCCATCTGCAAACCTGAAAGCTTAACAAAGGCAGATGGCCCAGCTCATTATTGCATGTTTGCACACAAAGTCGTGGTCTGGGGATTTTCCGTTTTTATTCCACAAGGACTTCGCATGCAGCGTAAGTTAGCACCAGCTCCATTGTTGTTATGTCATAGTTTATGTGACAGAAATGAAGAAAATTTGCATTTTTGGTGATAAAGGGAACGCCCGGTTTTCTTCCTCGACAATTGGACACAATTAAAGAAACTGGCGCTTGAAATATGAGTCGTGTTAAATGGTGAGAAATAGCGTGCGGCTAATGTCAAACTGCTTAACTATCGTTTTTGTTTCTGAATATGAAATGGCGCGATTCATTATTTCGGGGTTTTGTTGGGCTATGTTAAAACGAATAAAATTATGTTCTCATTTATGACTACTTTTGCTTGCTTATGGTGTTATCTGGAAATTATTTTGCGATGGGAGGGTGCAAAATGGCAGGTTTTAAGGTGTTGTTGATTTAGATATCTGAGCACCTGTGTCTGAATTTGGATAATGTTTTCATAGAAAATGAAGTAAATAGAATTGGTTTATAAATGTTTGGGTATGAAATGCTGCTATTTTTGTAATCCTCACGCGTTTTACATTATAAGCTGAAGTATGTTTCATTTTTGTGTTTGATTTCTTCTATGAATAGTTTTAAACCAGTAATGTAATGAAGGATTAAAACGTGTAATAATAATATTAGTGACTTACACAGTATGACTAACATAAAGATATTAGTGACTAACACTTAAAGGCTATACGCAATTGGTAGCTCACTAACTGTATATGTCCACTAGAGTTTTAATAGCGCCAGTCAGAATTTGACTATATTTTACAGAAATTAAATCCATCGTAACTGTTAGAAAAATAAATAAAATGACTTTATAAAATAATATGATCAAGATTCCTGGCTCTTAAAATAGGTGCAGCATTGGAATACCGAAAAATCTGATGTTTGCAACACATGACTTTCCTTATATAATGCAATGAATTTACTACTTTTACAGTAAAGAAATAGGTTTTTCTTATAGTAGATACTTATATTCTCCCCAAGATATTGCATTTTCGATAATTAGTCGTCATTTTCATTATTTTAGCGTCATTTTTACCATTTGGCGAGATTTTAGTTAATTTGGCAAGATTTAAAAAGTCGTAAGTTGGCGACATGCCGCCAAATTCGTCAGCAAGCTAAATCCACGAAAATGATGCCACCCAATTTATCGCATGATATTACATATGAAAAGTGAACATGTTTCTTAACAGTTAATATTTTTTTTTAATTTAGGGGATATTTTGATAAATTTATTTGAAAAATGCGCAATTTCTCCAGAACGGTTCATGCTAGCGTTCTAAAATTTATGTCAATCGTTTTCTAAGAAAAAATTACATAAGAAATGTCTATTTGTGTAACTTTATTAAAGGTTTTGCTTTTTTGATGATTATTTCAAAATTTCACTCGAAAATTGAGAGGGGTTCTGAACATTCGATTACTTTTAAAAACCAGTATTAACGGATTGTAATTTTTGTACCAAATTTCGCTGCATTCGTTCGTGAGATATCGTCACCACAAACTCACTGACACACACACACACACACATACTTTCACACACACACACACACACAGTAATCACCTCAAAAATATTTGATTCGTGATCAGGGATGCCTGAAACGTGCTCTCCCGTCGAAAATTCGAATTTGAATTTTCGACCCCGTCACAATACTTTCCTTATACATTATGCATATAAGGAAAGTAATATGACGCAACAATATTGATACTTCCCGGCCATCCAAACGGTTACCTTACACCTTTCTGGTATGTCGGACGGTCTGGGTCTCAACAACAACAATATTGATGTTCATTCAACGTTGCAAACACCTAGGTACTGTAGTACTGAATTAGCTGAACTCGATTTTGACACAAATTGCGATTCTTCAGCGATCGAAAACATTATCACAGAAATTCCGTTTCGACATCATCAGTAAAAAATAATCAAAATTCAGTGCAACAATGTTAAGAAAATATGATATTTTGAATCCATTTTGAAGTTTTTGTTCGAATTAAAAAATTCTAACTACTTCTAGATTTTTAGAAAAATATAAAGTGCGATAAAAAGTGCAAAAATCCGCTACTATCATGTACACAAGAAATCGACCACAGACAGACGGCAGGCACAAGACTACAGATAGACAAACATTACTTTAAAAATATTCAAATGTGTTCAGGAGCTCCTAAAATATATATCAAAATATTTTTGTGAAAACAATACTTTCTCTATACTATATTCTATAATATGAGAAAGTAATAATGCGTTTTATCTTGGAACTTTCTTACATGTTTTAAGAAATCTTTTCTGAAAATTAATCATCGGAGTTACACAATGTTAACGATACTGGGATATTCATTCACTAAGTGCTTCTCATTAGTGTATAATGCTGAGAAGTAACAATTTTTCTAATTATGATAAATGTTAAACCCTGCGGGGGGGAGGTTGACGAATAGTGATGACGAAATGAAAGCAATGAATCATTAGGGAAGTCTATATATTTCCGTAGAACCGCTGACAGAACTTTTAACAGAAAAAGGGCGAGTCAGCATACGGACTAATGACTTTGAAATATGTTTATGCAAGCTAACCCCCCCCCCCCCCCAATCAATTTTCAGGCAAAAATGTGTCGAAACATATTTTAACTGCAATTTTTACTTTCTCATACTATAGAATATAGTACAGAGGAAGTATTGCTTTCACGAAAATTTTTGATATCAATATTTTGATGAAAATGTATTTTTGGCTCATTCTGTATATTTTTTGATTACTTTTGAGGAATGTCCGTTTACTGTGGTCAACTTCTTTATATACTGTAGCTGTCAAAAATATCTAGGGGTATTCACGAAACTTTATATCCAGCTTTGGCATCGGACCATATATAACTAGATAGAATTTTTTGAAAGCCCCCCCCCCCAATCAATTTTCAGGCAAAAATGTGTCGGAACATATTTTAACTGCAATTTTTACTTTCTCATACTATAGAATATAGTACAGAGGAAGTATTACTTTCGCGAAAATTTTTGATATCAATATTTTGATGAAAATGTATTTTTGGCTCATTCTGTATATTTTTGATTACTTTTGAGTGATGTCCGTTTACTGTGGTCAACTTCTTTATATACTGTAGCTGTCAGAAATATCTAGGGGTATTCACGAAACTTTATATCCAGCTTTGGCATCGGACCATATATAACTAGATAGAATTTTTTGAAAGCCCTCCGCCCAATCAATTTTCAGGCAAAAATGTGTCGGAACATATTTTAACTGCAATTTTTACTTTCTCATACTATAGAATATAGTACAGAGGAAGTATTGCTTTCGCGAAAATTTTTGATATCAATATTTTGATGAAAATGTATTTTTGGCTCATTCTGTATATTTTTTGATTACTTTTGAGTGATGTCCGTTTACTGTGGTCAACTTCTTGCATATACCGTAGCTGTCAAAAATATCTAGGGGTATTCACGAAACTTTATATCCAGCTTTGGCATCGGACCATATATAACTAGATAGAATTTTTTGAAAGCCCCCCCCCCCCAATCAATTTTCAGGCAAAAATGTGTCGGAACATATTTTAACTGCAATTTTTACTTTCTCATACTATAGAATATAGTACAGAGGAAGTATTGCTTTCGCGAAAATTTTTGATATCAATATTTTGATGAAAATGTATTTTTGGCTCATTCTGTATATTTTTTGATTACTTTTGAGTGATGTCCGTTTACTGTGGTCAACTTCTTGCATATACCGTAGCTGTCAAAAATATCTACGGGTATTCACGAAACTTTATATCCAGCTTTGGCATCGGACCATATATAACTAGATAGAATTTTTTGAAAGCCCCCCCCCAATCAATTTTCAGGCAAAAATGTGGCGGAACATATTTTAACTGCAATTTTTGCTTTCTCATACTATAGAATATAGTACAGAGGAAGTATTGCTTTCACGAAAATTTTTGATATCAATATTTTGATGAAAATGTATTTTTGGCTCATTCTGTATATTTTTTGATTACTTTTGAGTGATGTCCGTTTACTGTGGTCAACTTCTTGCATATACCGTAGCTGTCAAAAATATCTAGGGGTATTCAGTAAACTTTATTTCCAGCTTTGGCATCGGACCATATAAAACTAGATAGAATTTTTTGAAAGCCCTCCCCCCCCAATCAATTTTCAGGCAAAAATGTGTCGGAACATATTTTAACTGCAATTTTTACTTTCTCATACTATAGAATATAGTACAGAGGAAGTATTGCTTTCACGAAAATTTTTGATATCAATATTTTGATGAAAATGTATTTTTGGCTCATTCTGTATATTTTTTGATTACTTTTGAGTGATGTCCGTTTACTGTGGTCAACTTCTTGCATATACCGTAGCTGTCAAAAATATCTAGGGGTATTCACGAAACTTTATATCCAGCTTTGGCATCGGACCATATATAACTAGATAGAATTTTTTGAAAGCCCCCCCCCCAATCAATTTTCAGGCAAAAATGTGTCGGAACATATTTTAACTGCAATTTTTACTTTCTCATACTATAGAATATAGTACAGAGGAAGTTTTGCTTTCACGAAAACTTTTGAAATCAATATTTTGATGAAAATGTATTTTTGGCTCATTCTGAATACTTTTTTATTACTTTTGAGTGATGTCCGTTTAGTGCGGCCAACTTCTTGTATATACTGTAGCTGTCAGAAATATCTAGGGGTATTCACGAAATTTTATATCCAGCTTTGGCATCGAACCATATATAACTAGATATAATTTTTTGAAATTCGAGAGAAAACTTTTGAATTTATTTGATATATTATATTTCCTTAACATGACAGAACACGACAAAATTTGATATAATTATGCATGAAGAGGGTTATTCATGGCTCAATGATCAACAAACTTCGCAGTTTTAATCATTGTAGAGAAAAGTTCTAATCATTGTAGACGTGGTACAATTCTTTTGTTCATGACTTCATTAGTCCCCCCCTCCGCATGTTACTGACCCCCTTCCCGAGAGTGTACATTTTCAAACTTGATATCAATCAAAATAGTTTTCAAGTCCTTTAGAATGAAGTATAACAAGCTATAATTGTGATCATTTGGGCCAACAATACAGATTTAAAGAAAAAAAATCCTTGCAAAAAGAAGATAAAAAATCTTAGGTTACTTAAAAGTAGTTCCTGGTATGAGAATGTCGAGTTGAAATACATTCCAAGCTTGCATTTTTGTAATGTACCGTTGATTAGTATTTCTTATAAGAGCAAAAGTGACCTGCACAGAAATTTCCTCTAGGATAGTTATATGGTGGAATTTTTTTCGGGGTGGTGGAGGATTTCAAATGTGATCAATTCCTTGAATTTTATTATTCTTGCTACAGCGGGAAATATAATCACTAAATTACTTTTAAATGGACGCTCTAATAGTTTGCATCTCTTTTTCATTGAGGATAATGGGGCAGTTATGCGAAGCAATTCGCAAAAATCTATCCAGTAATGCTGTTATCTGCAAGAGGAGCGCGATTGTCGATTTTTGCAGATTCTGCGAATATGAAGTTATGTATAGCAACGTTGTACAACTTAAACCATTATGTTTGAAATATCACAAAAACACCACTTTGTGGTAAAAAAACACCCTAATAAATACAAGAAACAAAAACATTTTTCGAAAAGAAATGATGAACTCTTAAATGCCTAGGTAATGCCTCCCCCCCCCCTTCCCCTGCCAAATCCACACAGGACCGACTCTGTGCTGTCACGTCTAGAATACAATGTTAAAGGATCATAACGCATCTTCAATTCAGATTGAGGATCATTCAGCAAGGAAAGACCTGAAAGTGTAGTTTCGGACCTGCGGAAACTTGACGCAAATCATTTTGAGATTTCACAACGTTCATGGAAATAGTATTTTGTTATTTGTACTTAAAGGGGACAGATATAATTCTCAGATATAATTTCTAGATATAATCCTTCAGCAAGGAAAGACCTGAAAGTGCAGTTTCAGACCTGCGGGAACTTGGCACATGTCATTTTGAGATTTCACAAGGTTTTTAGAAACAGTATTTTGTTGCTTGCACTTAAAGGGGATTTTACCTAAAGGCGGCACCTAGACCTTTTTACCTAAAGGCGGCACCTAGATATAATTCTCAAAGCATTATGGTATGGCTTTTCATCCATTCCATTATTTCCTCCTTTCTCAAACTTTAAGCTGTAATCGCAAAAATTGACTGTTTTGATAGTGCTGAATACACTCATGTCAAAAAGTTAAGCATAAATCGTAAAATACGAAAAATTCAGAGTTAATGTGGATGCAATGGTTCACAATCAGTTGTGGAGAATCGTGGGATGAAAGTAAATCATTGTGCTTATGCAAACCAGTTCAGTCTACGTCGACATGCGCAAAGCACCGGCGCACATTGGAACGAGTATAAAACGGCCTCAAGTCGTGGTCTGGACATGCATCACAATGGACGGCGGTACAGACCTCCACATCATTTATACGGGATCGGTTACCGATCAAAGATACAGAGACGAAGTCCTTAAATCCCTAGCGTTTGATTGTTTCGAGGTGCTGTTGGTCCTGATTTCGTATTCATGGATTATAACGCGTCTCTTCACCGTGCTGCCTTGGTCGACGACTTCCTTGAAACTGAAGATATCCAGTACATGCAGTGGCCTGCCAACACTCCTGATCTGAATCCAATAGAACATGTGTGGGATATGCTCGGATGACACCTTGCAGCCCGCCGCAACACACCAAACTCCGTTCCAGGATTGAAAACTGCTCTCCGTAAGACTTGGAACTCTTTGAGCATGCAACTCATCCAAACACTCATCGAAAGTATGGGAAATCGTTGTGCAGCATGCGTGGCTATCCGAGGTTCCCACACACCGTATTAAACTACAGCATCACGGCATCACATTGTTTTAATCATTCTGTTTCACTAAGGTTGACTTTCTATTGTGGTCCTTTTCTTTGTATAATAAAAGTCTTTATTATCCTTAGTTTCCATTGTTTTTTTTCCATAACCCTATTACACCCGCATACAGCGTTTCCTTCCATTCCGATGTAGATTTCCTGAAATTTTCTTAACTTTCGGACATGAGTGTACATATGGAGCATACATACTTATATAACAGCATATAGGCTGTTACACAACTTTTCTGAATTTGTGAAACAATTTTCTCATTTCAGTTTAGAGTACGGCCTAGCTATAGTACCTGATCCAATTTATATGAAATATATTATATTTTATGCCCATTTTAAACATAACCACGATTATTCAAATATTTTATAATTTGTAAAATATATATACAGCAACATATTATAAACCTGAATCCAGTTGAAATTCATTTAAAAACGGATATTATAACTAACTAAAAATCTAGTAATTAAACTAAGCATACTAACTTCTGTCTGCTTTTCGAAAAGCACCATTGCTATTGCACTTTAAGATTAATACTGAAACATTACATGAGTTAACATTCAATAAGAACAAATAAATACTTTTTAATACGTGAAGCCAACATTGTTTTGATATCCATTACCGCTTGTGCTCATTCGGAGCTTCGAGGTGCGGAATATAGGGAAATCTTGGTGCTGGAAAAAATTACTCAATTTGATCAATAGATGGCGGAACTTTTTAAGGGGTAAATTTTGCTGTAATCATATTGGCTGGTATTCCTTCAAATATTTACGGCAATTTTTGCTGTAATATCTCCCATTTTTTGCTGTATACTAGTTTAATTAAAATATCAAAAAAATCTGATTTGGGCAACACATGACTTTCCGTATATAATATAATGAATTTACTACTTTTACAGTACAAAAATAGGTTTTTCTTATAGTAGATACTAATATTCTTTCCAAGATATTGAATTTTCGGCAATTCGTCGTCATTTTCATTGATTTAGAGTCATTTTTATCCATTTGGCGAGATTTTCGTTAATTTGGCAACATTTCAAAAACTCGCCAAGTTGGCGACATTCCGCCAAATTCGTCGCCAAAATCTCGCCAAGCGTTATGGACGAAGAAATAAGTTGTTCTTACAGCAGATAAATGACTATTGGCGTTCAAATACAAAAGTATTACTCAAAGTATCTGTTCTCATGAATGGAACGAGCTAGATCCACGAGAATGATGTCACCAAATTTATCGCATGGTATTACATATGGAAAGTGAATATGTTTCTCAATGGGAAATATTTTTTCTTCATTTTAAATGACTTTTTAATAATTTTTTTGAAAAATGTGCAATATCTCGAGATCGGTTCATGTTAGCGTTCTAAAATTTATGTCAATCGTTTTCTAATGAAAAATTACATAAAAAATGTCTATTTGCGCAACTTTATTAGTGGTTTTGATTTTTTGACGATTTTTTCAAAATTTTATTCGAAAATTTAGGGGGAGTTCTGAACATTCGATTACGTATAAAAACAATAGGCTTCCAGTGTTTACGGATTGGGATTTTTGTACCAAATTTAGTTCGAATCGGCCCATTCGTTCGTCAGTTATCGTCTCCACAGGCTCATTGACACACACACACACACACACACACAGACATCACTTCAAAAATGTCTGATTCGTGATCAGGGATGCTTGAAACGTGCTCTCCCGCCGAAAACTCGATTACAAATTTTCGACCCCGTCACAATACTTTCCTTATACATTATGTATATAAGGAACGTAATTATCAACTGCTTTTAGGGTCAAAGAATAGATTCCATCTTTAGAATAAAATGGCACAGCACCAGATTCACCAGACAAGAATACGTCTGATTTTGTTGCTGGTGACCGCATTTGCATCTGCCTATTTATTCAGAAGTAACAGCTTGCTCGTTACTTCGAAACCAGAATATATTTACCTTTTTCCTAGTTTACTTAGCTATTTATGCTTTTAAAATAACGAAATACTTATTTTTCAGATTGATTGAAAAACAATCTGAACGGATTTTTTTCTGATTCCGTTATAAACCGCCATTAAAAAAACACCATTAAAAAAACAGAATAACTGCGTCTAGCTATACATTTTCATAATTATTTGCTCTAATGTCTATGCCTGCTTAAGAAAGATAAGCACCTCATAAATGGACGTAAATAAAACATTTATTCCAAAAATAATTTTTCACAACCTATAACAAGAGAACTTAATTATCACTGTAATAAGCTTAAGATTAAAATACATTACGAGAGCAGACCGTATGACATTTTTTGCCTACGACAATTTACATCCAAAATAAATTCCTAGAAATAGCTTCAATATCCTCTTCTGTAGAAGAATGCGAAGTATTTCCATTTTCTCTGGAGAAAAGCAGATGTGAAAAACTTAAGTAGCCTCATTATCTGGCATACATTTTTAGTGCAGAAGAAAGTGTCTTGATAATCAGATGCATTTGAAAAGCTCCTTTCCTGAAGTGAAGAAGCTTTCTTGAAATTTTATTTGGTCACAAGGTGGGCCTGATTTTACGCTTTTGTTAAAAAATTTCAATTGTCGAATTGCCGAGTGGCAGAATGTGGCGGTGAGTGACATCTGGGGAGTATGGCATATGGCAAATGATTTTTATTCTATCAGTATTAAAATAAGAAGTATATATATGTTGACTTAAATTATTTCCATTAAAACTTGGAAGTATGCATGAGTAGTATATTTTGCCCCCAATAATTTCCATCCTAAATAAATTCCTATAAATAACTTCAATATCCTCCTCCGTAGAAGAATGTGAAGGATTTCCATTTCCTTTGGAGTAAAGCAGATGTGAAAAACTTAAGTAGATTCATTATCTTACACACATTTTTAGTGCAGAGGAAAATGTCGTGTCGATAATCAGATACGCTTGAAAAGCTTCTTTCCTCACTTGAAGAAGCTTCCCTAAAATTCAATTTGGGCATATATTGGGACTTATTTTGCATTCATGAAAGAAAATTTCAATTATTGTCGCATTAGAGTGGCAGAATGGGAGGAAAGTGACACCGGGAAAATATGGCATACGGGAAATGCTTTTAATCTACCATTAATAAAATGACAAGTATATGTTGAATTAAATTATTTCCATTAAAACTTGGAAGTCTGCATGAGTCGTATATTTTGCTCACAATAATTTATATCCTAAATGAATTCCGATAAATAATTTTAATATCCCCCGCTATAGAAGAATTCAAAGTATTTCCATTTCCTGCGGAGAAAAGCAGATGTAAAAAATGTAAGTAGATTCTGTGAGACCAGAAATTGTTCTCACATTAGACATTTTTATTTGATTATTTATGGTGTCCTTTAAGGAAAAGAAAGCTTGAGTCTAACTGGCACCGAACTTTACGACAACTTGAACTTTTAGGTCAAATGCTATAAATTTAGGTGTGCCAGGCCACAGGGGCTGAGAGGGGCTGTGAAGTGATGCCATTGGGTTCAGAAGAACCAATGGGCGCCAAGGGGAAGAAGGGCGGAGCTCCCCCCCTCCGGCGAAGGAACCACAAGTCTGAAACAGATTTACGAAAGGAGCGAAGTGAAGATGACCTAGCAGACATGACTTAGGAGTTGCAGTTTGAGTACGAGTATTTACACTATCATGACTTAAGAGGAAAGAAAACAGTGTTCGGAAACACACACCCCAGAGTTGTGGACGAAATACACGAGTTTCAGTTATAGACAAAATGAGAGTGCAGTAGCATACGAAAGACAATGAGGAGTTGTGGCAAGAGTGGTGAAAACCTTGGAGAGATGATAAGCCCAAGATTAAACTGGAAGGTATGTGCTCATAATAACAGGTCCTAGACAACAACGGTAAAACTAATAATTCTTGTCGCATATCTCCCCTCGCTAAAATAATCAAATGAAAATTGATAATAATTGAAAATTGATATTTATGAAAATTGGTGCTTTTGATAAATTGATGTTGTTAATAAATGATATTGCTTAAGTTTTAAAATAGTCTAATCTTTTAATATAAATAAATAATTCTTTTCAGGACTTACACAAAAGGTAAAAATAATTGGAGGGTTAATTACGGCACAACAACGAGCGATGTACGATTTAAATGTTAATTCCACTTTATGAGATCAACGGCCATGTCTTTAATAATAATAATCAATTAATGTTAATTGTAAGTTAAACTGAAAGTTTCCTTTTCTTTTATTCCTTATGCCACAGATTCATTATTTTACACACATTTTTAGTGCCCAGAAGAAAATGCCGTTCAGATAATCAGATACTCTTGAAAAGCGTCTTTCCTCACGTGAAGAAGCTTCCTTGAAATTCAATTTGGGCGGAAAGTGGACCTGATTTTACATTCTTGAAAGAAAGTTTCAATTATTGGCGCATTACAGTGGCAGAATAGGAGGAGAGTGACATCTGAAGAATATGGCATGCTGGAAGTGTCTTTTGTTCTATCATTAAAAAAGTGATAAGTATAAATATGTTAAATTAAATTATTTTTATTAAAACTTGGAAGTCTGCATGAGTCGTATATTTTTCTCACAATAATTTATATCCTAAAAAAATTCCTATAAATAATTTTAATATCCCCCTCTATAGAGGAATTCAAAGTATTTCCATTTCCTGTGGAGAAAAACAGATGTAAAAAACTTAAGTAGATTCATTATTTTACACACATTTTTAGTGCCCAGAAGAAAATGCCGTTCAGATAATCAGATACGCTTGAAAAGCTTCTTTCCTCACCTGAAGAAGCTTCCTTGAAATTCAGTTTGGGCGGAAAGTGGGCCTGATTTTACACACTTGCAAGAAAATTTCAATTATTGTCGTATTACTGAGTAGCAGAAGGTGGGGTGAGTGACATCTAGAGATTATGGTGTACGGGAAGTACTTTTTGTTCTATCATTAATAAAATAACAAGCATTTTAATGTTAAATTATATTATTTCCATTAAAACTTGAAAGTCTGTGAAATGACCCGTATATTTTATCTAATTTATAGAAAAGTAAAAGTAATTATGTATTTTTAACGTAAATATCGTCTGAACGTTGTTAATATATTATATATATTTTAATTAATTTATTACTTATATTTTTTTTAAATAATTTACTACTTATATATACTTTAGGTCATCCTGAATACGGTTTGACCATTTTTAGAGTTGTGTCCGTCTGCCTGTCTATCTGTCACCTGACTGTTGTCTATTTCTTGTGTACAAGATATTTGAAAATTATTAATGCAATTACACTAAACATTATATTCGACTTTGTTAACAAAATATTTAAAACTGGAGAGGATATTTTGAAATTCAAGCGATAACTTCGTGCTGAAATTCATTCGATATATATTTTTTCTTTTTTTTAATACAGTAGGATTAGACAAACTTTGACATGGGCATGCATAAAAGGGGTTATGTATGAATCAATCATAAAGAATCTGAATAGTATCGATCACTGTAATGAAAAATAGCCGCTATACAATTACTATGGTTGTAACATCGTTAGCCCTCCCCTCGGGAGCGCTATTTACTCTCTAGAGCGGAGGAAACATTGTCAACTTCGTAATAATCTAATGGCTGTTTTAACATCTTTAAAATGATGGGTAACATGCAATAATTGTGATAATTTTAACTAACGATACAGATTCTTCAAGATGTTTCTTGTAGAATTTGCAAGAAAAAAAATCCCACTAGCTATTTAACAAGAAAGATCAATCATGCATAAAGCATTGACACTTTTCAACTGAAGCACTTTCCAACTGAAATGTAATTTTAGTTAAACATATCTAAAATGCGATACATTCCTCGGTAATATTTTTAAATTTATCACAATACTACATTAATTTATTATATTTGAAAACTTTAAATTTCATCGAAAAAAAATGAACATCATTCAAATGACGGCATTGAAATATAAATTGCCTGGTTTACACATCTCTAAAATGCGATACATTCCTCGGTAATATTTTTAAAATTATCATAATACTACAATAATTTATTATATTTGAAAACTTCATCGAAAACAAATGAGATTTATTCAAATGAAGTCATTGAAATATAACAAGACTGGCTCTCTCTATAAAAGCAGCATTTCATCTCTAAACTTTTTTCCATTCATTTCATTCATCACAATACTAATTATTAATAATAATTTTTTTTATTTAAAAACTTAAGCCCATGGAGGTATAAATAATTAAAGTCTATGCTTAAAACTTCTTCGAAAAAATCGTCTACTTCTCTGTAAAATCAATGAATATTTCATTCATATCAGCTATATTGCAGACTACATGAGCTAAATAATTTTGCGTTAAAGAAATGCAGCAATTCTTATACAAATCATTCTACATCTTTTGGTATTTACATTCTCCATAAGTGAAAATTAAATCAAAATTGGATGATCATTTAAACCCACATATATTGTAATTGCGTTGTTTCAGTATGTAGATGCACAGAATTTAAGCAGAAATAAAGCGGTTTTTATAAAGCGGTATATTTTATGGGATAATTTGAATATTTCCTAAAACTTTCGAAGCAGTTTATAAATTTTAAATCCGCTTAAAAAATGTTTGAAAAATTAGGTCCCATAGGGCTCAATGTATTTCATTTTTTCAACCCGGGTTCAATCCGAAACAAAATTGGGTGATATTATTCATTTATATTCCCATAGGTCCCACAGACCGTCTGAATAACATACTACAATTTCGATTTCATAAAGTCATTTTTACGGCAGTTATCGTGCTAATGGACAGACAAACAGATAGACAGACAGACAGACAGAATGAACAAAGTCATAAACACTTTTCAACTACGTTGGAAAGTGTTAAAGACGAGAATAAACCTGTTTCTGTCTGTCTGTCGTGACTAATTATATCTGAAGAACAGCTCAACGAATTTAAATACTTCGACTTGTTTATTAAGCTCAATAAGGAGCAGATTTGTGGCTAAATATATTTCCTAGTTTGCACCACATTTAATTACAGGACTCCTAGGAAAGTCCTTCAGTGCCCAAGTAACTTTGTACGTAAAGGTTCATGAGTGTACACTTTAGGTACACGTATAATAAAATAGCATACCTGATTGTTTAAAAGTGATATCAGCGCTCCTAGCGGAAAAATTAAGAAAGTTATGATAATGAGCTTGGTAAAGTAGACGAAAATATCCATTTACAAAATTATAGACGTTGTTACTTTCCTTATATACATAATGTATAAGGAAAGTATTGTGACGGCGTCGAAAATTTGAATTCGAGTTTTCGACGGGAGAGCAGGTTTCAAGCATCCCTGATCACGAATCGAACATTTTTAAAGTGATATCTGATGTTTGCGTGTGTGTGTGTGTGTGTGTGTCAGTGAGTCTGTGGAGGCGATAACTGACAATAAACTAATAATGAATAAAAAATTATTTATTTTAATAAATTAACTCAATTCTTTTGATTTGTTTTTTATCCTTCTACACCAGACTAAGATATAAATGGAATTAAAACTAGTTTTAAAAAATAACGTGCTTTAAGCTATGCACATATCTTTAAATGCTAAAAAATAAACCATGTGATCATTTTTTTAGGCAACATATTTCCATCTCAAATTTTATGTTGAGAACTAAACATCGCTAAGTAAAATGTAACTCAAAATTCTTCAAATCCAACTATTTATAGTTTACTATCTACAGATCCGACATATATTTATAATAAGCTTCGAGTTAATATACGATAAAGTAGACGATTTTGATAGTTTTTCTTAAAGACAATAATTCAAAACCTAACAAACAGCTTGAAATACTCTCAATGCGCGCGCGATTCCTTGATTGCATAGGACTTCGGAGGGGTTTTTTTCTGATTGAAGGTGAAGAAGCAAAAAACTTAAGTAGGTTCATTATCTTACATACATTTTTGAGAGGCGAAGGAAGTGTGTTTTCGATAATTACATAAGATTTCCCGCAGCTTCCACCATCACGTCGATGCAGCGCCCCAAAATTTAATTTGCACACGAGTTGTGACTTATTTTACACTCTTGTAAAGAACATTTCAATTACCATCGTATTATAGAAATATGTACTGTTGGATTGATGACATCTGGGGGAGATCCTGCAGAGGAAGTGTTTGTAATCGCATTAATAAATAAAATGATGTGTTGTAATAGGGTGCATTAAGTAATTCAATGATCATTTATTAAAAAAAAATTGAGAGCAGTAAGGAAATTCAGGGATAACCAATTTAGAATTAAAAATCGGAAAGAATACTATAGAGAAAGTGTTTTAATCGTATCAATAACAAAAAATCTCATGTGGGCAACACATGACTTTCCTTATATAATGCAAAGAATTTACTACTTTTACAGTTATAAAAAATTTCATTCTTATAGTAGATACTTATATTCTTTCCAAGATATTAAATTTTCTTCAATTAGTCGTCATTTTCATTGATTTAGCGTCATTTTTATACATTTGGCGAGATTTTCGTTAATTTGGCAACAATTAAAAATGTCGCCAAGTTGGCGACATTCCGCTAAATTAGTTGCCAAAATCTCGCCAAGCGTTATGGACGGAGAAATAAGTTATTCTTATAGCAGATAAATGACTATTGGCGTTCAAATACAAAAGTATTACTCAAATTATCTTTTTTCATGAATGGAACGAGCTAGATCCACGAGAATGATGTCACCAAATTTATCGCATGGTATTACATATGAAAAGTGAACATGTTTCTGAATAGGAAATATTTTTTTTTATTTTATATAACTTTTTGATAATTTTTTTGAAAAATGTGCAATATCTCGAGAACGGTTCATGCTAGTGTTCCAAAATTTATGTCAATCGTTTTCTAATGAAAAATTACATAAGAAATGTCTATTTGTGTAACTTTATTAGAGGTTTTGATTTTTAGACGATTTTTTCAAAATTTCACTCGAAAATATAGGGGGGTTCTGAACATTCGATTGCATATGAAAGCAATAGGCTTCCAGTGTTTATGGATTGTGATTTTTGTACCAAATTTCGTTCGAATCGGTCCACTCGTTCGTCAGTTATCGTCTCCACAGACTCACTGACACACACACACACACACACATACTTTCACACACACACACACACAGACATCACCTCAAAAATGTTTGATTCGTGATCAGGGATGCTTGAAACGTGCTCCCCGTCGAAAACTCGAATTCGAATTTTCGACCCCGTCACAATACTTTCCTTATACATTATGTATATAAGGAAAATAAAAATGGTGTATTGTAATAGAGTGCATTAAAGCCATCGATTTATTGAAAAAAAAATCAACAGAAAAACATTCAACGACAAACAATTTAAATGTGAATATTTTTCTATTTTTAAATTGCAATTATGCTTTCGTTTTCATTGTTCCAAAATTATATAATGAATGTATATGGAAAGCATTGTAACGGATTCAAAAACTTAATTTTTAGCAAATTGTGAAATCTTTTTAACCGAGGATAAACACGGACGATTTAAAGGAAAAATACATTAAAAAATGCTAAAATTTATCTAATAATAACTAAAACAAAAACTTCGTAAATACAGCATACACATAAATATAAACTGGTCAACCTGTTTCGAAGGCACACATCTGTCTTCTTTTTCAGGACATAAAAACTTCATAAATGCAAGTTACATGCCAATATGCACTGGTCAATCGGTTTCTACGGCACAAATAGCCTCCTTCTTTAGGGCTGAACGCTCTATGATTTTTTGTTACTGTTTTAGTATGATTCCGTACTATCCAGCTGTTTCTATTCGCTCTGCTTTTATCGCTTCTTTTCCTTTTCGGTCAGATTTTATTTTATGCTGTTCTTTCTTTTCCCTGGAGTGTTACCATTCATTCGCAATGTCTTGTCTTTCGTTTTTCTGCATCAGTGTTTTTCCTTCTGTCATATCTCAATAGCAACAACTTTTCTCGTAACTCCAGCCACGCCTATATCTTACCCCTGTAGCCAAATTTATTTGATTAAGTGAGGTTGCACTTCTTGTTGATCCTAAAGAATAGTGCTGCTTTGAACATTCAAAACTGATTAACTAGTGTATATGTGTGTTTATGTTGTAATTATGAAGTTTACAACTATGAATCCGATTACACTATACAGCAGTACTAAAGTATCTCGGAGACAAAATAACTGTTTTTGACTTATTTTGACATGTTGATCACGAATATGAACTTAAAAATTTCATATTAGCTCTAGTTTTCAAGCGGGTTCAGTGGAAATTGATAGTCCCCTCTGCTTGTACTAAGCCTCTTGAAGCGCTACGATAGACACTACGAAAGACTAGGACTAAGACAAGATAAGACGCATGCTTACGGAGCTCCTGCGGCTGAAACACTTATTTCCTCATCCTTAAATGCACATTAGTAAGCATCTGGGTTGTCAGAAAGTTTGTCCTAAACTACTAGGTGCTACAAAAATATCTTGGAATCCAAGATAAATCGAAAAACTCCTCAAGGCGTGGCGAAAAACAAGGCGAGACTAGGGTGCAACATGTCATTGAAAATACACTTTTTAAACTCTTGCCTGGATTTCTTCATGGTTAACTAAAATGCTATCAGTAACGATCACTAGTAAAGGTTTCATCAGGGCATTACTACCCTTGTGATAAATGACCCCAAAACACGTTGCAACCGACATTTTTCTTGCATGAGGATTATAATAGAATATTAATATGCAAATTTGGAAATCTTCTACTCCAGATATTTCAAAAACTAGAATTAATCTGGTGTTTTGAAGGACATTGTCATGTTTTGTAAACCAAACAACATGAAGGTAATTTGATTTAATATCAGAGATACACAAAAAGCCTAAAGTCTACCGTTATAGAAGGAAAATAAATATCGTTAGAATTCTCATATAAAGAACTAAACTTATCTAAACAAGATATACTGTAATATCCTTGAACTACAACAATTCACTTTCATTTAAGCTATACAACTAAATTATATTTATAATCAGCTTTGGAATGAAGGGAGAAGAAGCAGACGATATTCTGGTAATTTTTCTTGCAGGGTTTAATTCAAATCCTAATACATCGCTTGAAGTACTCTCAATATGCTTCCTTAATTGCATAAGAATTTGGAGGTTTTCTCTGAAGAAAGGAGAAAAGGCGAAAAACTTAAATAGGTTCATTATCTTACGTACATTTTTGAGAGAACAAAATGTCTTCTTGATAATTACATATGCTTCCCAAGCTTACGCCGTCGCGTAGATGCAGCGTCCTTGAAATTTAATTTGCTCACGAGGTGTGCTTTATTTTACACCCTTGTAAAGGAAATTCCAATTACCGCCGTGTTATCAAAATACGGACAGTGGGGATGACGGCATCTCAAGCTGAAGATGTATAGCAAGTGTTTTTTAATCGCATCAATAATAAAAACGATGTGCACCAATAAGGCGCATTAAAATATTCTAAATTCCATTATTGAATAAAATCTTATAGATGATAGTAATTAAGAATTCCAGGGAAATTTAGAAGTACAATTCGTATTATTACTTTCCTTATATACATAATGTATAAGGAAAATCTGTAACGGGGTCGAAAATTCGAGTTCGAGTTTTCGACGGGAGAGCACGGTTCAAGCATCCCTGATCACGAATCAAACACTTTTGAAGTGATGCCTGTGTGTGTGTGTGTGTGTGTGTGTGTGTGTGTGTGTGTGTGTGTGTGTGTGTGTGTGTGTGTGTGAGTGTGTGAAAGTATGTGTGTGTGTGTGTGTGTGTGTGTGTGTGTGTGTGTGTGTGTGTGTCAGTGAGCCTGTGGAGACGATAACTGACGAACGAATAGACCGATTCGAACGAAAATTGGTACAAAAATCACAATCCATAAACACTAGAAACCTATTGTTTTAAACGCAATCGAATGTTCAGAACCTCCCTAAATTTTCGAGTGAAATTTTAAAAAAATCGTCAAAAATCAAAACCGCTAATAAAGTTACGCAAATAGACATTTCTTATGTAATTTTTCATTACAAACCGATTGACATAAATTTTAGAACGCTAACATGAACCGTTCTCGAGATATTGCACATTTTTCAAAAAAATTATCAAAAAGCTATATAAAAAAAAAAAAATCCTATTGGAAAACATGTTCACTTTTCATATGTAATACCATGCGATAAATTTGATGACATCATTCTCGTGGATCTAACTCGTTCCATTCATGTAAAAATATACTTTAAGTAATACTTTTGTATTTGAACGCCAATAGTCATTTATCTGCTGTAAGAATAACTTATGTCTCCGTCCATAACGCTTGGCGAGATTTTGGTGACGACTTTTGCGGAATGTCGCCAACTTGGCGACATATTTAATTGTTGCAAAATTAACAAAAATCTCGCCAAATTGATAAAAATGACGCTATATCAATGAAAATGACGCCTAATTGAAGAAAATTCAATATCTTGGAAAGAATATAAGTGTCTACTGTAAGAATAACATTTTGTTTAACTGTAAAAGTAGTAAATTCATTGCATTATATAAGGAAAGTCATGTGTTGCCCACATCAGATTTTTTTTATTTAAAATGGTGATTTGTTTAGTTTCGTTTTTTGTCAGCACAATATATAGTATATGAATACGGAGTGGGTATTGGGAATAGTTTATATAAGCCATTAATTTTATTGTTACTAATAAAATATTGTTACTTTCAAATTATTTTAGACAATAATTAATATTGATATTTTTTCAATCATATTTTATCAATATCAGCAAATATTTTACATATAGATAATATATGAAATTCAGTTGTAGCATAAAATTATAAATATCTAAAAAGCATGCTAATTATTTTATCGCGGAGATGTTTTCTTAGATATATGGTTATTTTATTTTCTCATCACATTGTCGAATTTATTCATAGATATAATAACAAGTAAAATTATAGATAAAATATATTGAAAATTTCTGGGTTTTTTACTTTCTTCGTGTGTAGAGGACATTATTGTGATAGTAATTATGACTTGCAGCGCACTTTTGATAGATATACTTTAACTAGTAGATTAAGCAAACTGTTTACTTTAACCAATATAGTCAGAGAAAAGTATATTGGTTGTGATTTAATCAAGAATCGAATGTTCACAATAAATACATCTGTGGTATCCTTATTACGAAAAAGGGTTTTTTTTCGTCTGTGTTTGTCCAATCATTGGCCCTTCATAATCTCGAAAACCACTGAAACAATTTCGAATATATATAGGTGACAAGGTTCGACGATTTTGTAGATGTGACCACAGAAAAAAATTTCCAAAGTAGATATATAGTTTAGTTATAAAACAAAATTTTATGAAATATTTTACTTTTCGTAATCTTGAAAATCAACTTAAGCTTGGGTGGTATACCGTGTATATGTGTATATTGTGTAAAAGTAAATGCAAATATTTTTTTCAGTTTTGCTCAAAGGTCGAACACCCTATCGCAAGAATATATATATATAATGTATTTTCATCCTTTTATTTTGTAGCTTTTACTGTAGAACATCACATTTTACAGCCTTTACGCAGTACTGCTATTTATTACTCACAATTGGTAACAGTAGATTTCTCCTTTAAACTTTAGCGAATGGCAACATTGGTCTTGTTATTTTTTGCTCGTCAGGGAAGTACATTTGGGGTGTATTTTCAGGTATTTATGTTTGCTATCTATTTTTTCAATCTTTATGCTTGTCGTCCAAATAACATGCGTTTATAGATAAAATCTATTTTGTGCTTCAGAAACAAGCATTTTTGTGTTCTTTTCAATGAAATATTTGGACTTGAAAAATAATTTTTTCGAAATGAACAATTCTTAAGCCTAGAGCTTTTCCACGTGCAAGCTTTAATGCTTGGCATTTTTTGTATTCATATATTCGATTCCACACCATTGATATTTGTTGATTATCTTTAGCTTGATGACCAGTATTATGCATTTTAATTTCTTCATTATGGTTGAATTTTATTTTTATTTCTTTGTATTTTGTAGGCACATTTTAAGTTAGTTAGTGTATTATGAGTTACTATTTCTATTCTATCATTGGATTTTCAATTTATATATATATATATATATATATATATATTCATGTCAAAAACATTAGAAAAATCAAAAAATCGGAAAATAAGATGCATTAACTTTAATGTTTTGAATTTTATTTTCGCAAAAAAATGTAACTTTTGTCCGTATTGAAACTACGTTTTGTGCGCCCTTATAATGGTGTATAGTGGCATTCTCGATTATCCAGTTTTCCTATGAATTCTTGTTTAGTAGGAATTTTCATCTATGATTCATATTCATATTCAGTTCTGCATGTTTGGGAAATTGTATTCTGAATTGCTTGTCCAGTCTTCAGCTTAGACTCACTGGACGGGTTTGGGAGTATTTCCGTGAACGTTCGTACTGCCTCCCTGGTAGAATTTCGACTTGTTCATTCCGGTGCTTCTAGTTTAAGTGTTTGAGGTTGATCGTGTATACACGTGGTAGAAGAGGAATGATTCATGCCGCATGGTAATACAATTTTCTTAATGTATCCTTTTTTCATTTTTTCATTTTTTGATGCCTGTAGTCTGAGTTTAAGCATTTATAGTAATGTACTATTGATTAATCTGAAACAGGCATTTGTTTGGGTTAATTAGAATTAAATACTCAGACCTGAAGAGGAATTTAATTCTGATTAATCATCGAATTTGGGAAGGTTCTGTTCTTTTCTCTTATCGGCATTATGGCCGTGAATTTGCTTCTATGGTGATGTTAATATTACTTGAATTGTATTTTTATTTTTTTATTTTTACATAATTCTTATTATTACATTTCAAATATATATATATATATATATATATATGTATATATATACCGGGTGGTCAGAATTAAAACACCCCTACTCTGAGCTCTCTATACATCGAACTACTCAGTGTAAAGGCTCCAAAATTGTTGAACCTACTACTGAAGACATAGGGGAAGAGATAACGTAAAAAAAAAATTAGTTCCAGAACCACCGATACGTGGCGCTGTACAACAGAAAATATACTGAAAAGACACAAAATAATCACAAAAACACAAAAACATGCGATGTGGAATTTTTCCTTTTTAATTTCTTTTGCTGATATGAAAAAAAAAGAAGATAAAAAAGTGAAGAAACTTAAACTGTCATTGTAACTGCAATTTCGCAATGTAAGCACAAAAATTTGCATAAACCCTTGGTTTGCAGCTACTATGTTCTGGGCATAAAAGGGGATAAAACTCTATCGATAAGGTCCTTATGATATGAATGTTTGGTACGTTCGAATAAAATGTGTTACAAATGTGTATTTTGTGTCTTTTCAGCATATTTTTCTTTTGTACAACGCCACCTATCGGTGTTTCTGGAACTAATTTTTTTTCGCGTAATCCCTTTACCTAAGTCTTGAATAGTAGGTTCAACAATTTTGGAGCCTTTACACTGAGTAGTTTGATGTATAGAGAGCTCAGAGTAGGGGTGTTTTAATTCTGATCACCCGGTATATATATATATATATATATAAATATATATATTATAATAATGAGGGGGAAGGATGAATTCTTCTTATATTGTCTTTGGATTTTAACAACTTTCTATAGGAATTAGGTATAATTTCTTCTTTACTCCCTTGAAAAATCAAGGTCTATTCATTCGAGCTACAGACATTGGAGAAGTGCTACGGGAATTGTGACCATACCGGGAGTGTGCCGCGGCCTAGCAGCATGCTGTAACCGGGGATTTAAGGGGTCACAATCCCCCCTTAGGCTTTTTTTAGCATTTCGCCCGTTAGCCTTCCCATCAATTTTTATTCCATTTGTATCCTATTTCTATCTTATTTTATTATATATATATATATATATATATATATATATATATATATATATATGTATATATCATGTATTTTAAGAAGAATGGGATTTTCTTAATCTTGTTACATTATGAAATTTCCAATAATAGCGCGACGGTTACTGTTACATTAAATTTGTATCATTCATTAATCCTCTATAGGGCGCGCGATATCAGATTGATGCATGAAATCTTTATATTTGCTTAAAATTTTGTTTCAATATAAATGTGACTTTGACTTCTATGCTATCAATTCTTTCATTGATTTTCTTTTGAGTTAATGTTACTTTAAATTCAGACACTGCATTTCAATGTTAGGAAGTATTTTCTATTTCTTCATGTTTTGTATATTTTATCAAAAAGTGTATGTTCTTGTATGCAATTATTCATAATTAAATATGTAATCAACGAAAATTTTCAAAAGCAATACAGTATGGAATTTAGTGTAATTTTCTACGATTTGTAATTGAAATAAATATTCATTTTTCTATTTTTTTATTTTAGTCGTGGAAGCATTATTTAAAGTACAGTTATGTTTAGCGTTTTACATCTTTACTATTTTTAAATGTATATTTACAATTAAAACATTTCATGAATTTACATATCTTTGTACAGATGTAGTATAATCCATTTTTCATTCTTGGCGATTTAATGTGAGATTCAGGTAATCCCTACTGCGATTTGAAGAACATTCCATTTTGCAAACCCTTTCAGCGTCTTTTGTCGCCAAGGTAAAAATCACAGCATTCCATTCCGACAACCCTTTTGGCATTTTTTGTATCCCTTTTATCGTCCATTGACGCCCTTTTATCTTCTTTTGCCGCCAAGATACAAATCGCCCTATTGTTGCCGAAATAAAAATCGCTCTTTTGTTGCCAAGATAAAAATCGCCCTTTTGTCGCCAAGATAAAAATCAGAAAATTTTCCGATTTTCATTTTGGGCTCTAATTATTGATTGTTAGATACGCTCTTAATTATTGATTGTTAAACAAGAAATCTATAATCATAAAAATACAATGCATCATTCTCTTTCTTCAACAAGCTGTGCAAATGTCATAAATATATTAATGAATTTGCATTTACATATTTGCAGTTATATGTGCATGCCTTAAAAATAAGAATATATAAAAGGTAAATATGTGTATGCCTTTAAAAATATCAAACTCTTTTCCATTTTAAATAACCTGCGGCTACAGTTAAATAATAAAATATCGAATTACGATTAGTAAAAATTTTATGTCTCTTTATTTAAGTCAATTTCACTTTTTTCCCTTTTTTTTTTGTAGTTATATCATTATAGATAATGAGAACACAATTTCATAAGAGAATATTCATATCAAAACTCTTAAACAAAATATTCTAAAAGAGAGTTAAAAAAAATTAATTTTGTCCGGTATTTAAATATTGGAAATCTCTCAAAGCTATCTTTTATTCTTTAATTATGTCAGATTTCTATCGATTTCTCTTTGAGGTGAAGCAGTTTCGTTGTGGAAAATCGATTCATTATCGTTACTGTGTACTTGAATTTGGAAAAGAAAATATCGATATTAATATGTCATCGTAATCAAAAGCTCGTTACGGCAACAATTGTCCCTTAACTTTGATTTGAGGAGAGGGAATTTCTGATTTTACGCCCTCATAACCGAAATTTCAATTATCGCGAGGCCAACAAAGGGTGAAATTTGCGGTTGGGTAAAATTTCGAGAGATGAATTTGTTGTATTGCTACAACATTCTGCTCCTTATCAACTGATAGAAATGACAAGGAATTATGAGACTGGCGTTCAATGCATGAGTTGCACAAGCATAAAGGTAACATATGTACCCGTCGTTGTGTGTGAAATATGAGTATATTCTTGTAGTATTCTGAATTATGTTTTTCTTCAAAATATCCCATGAAAATATTTAATTTATTTCACTTAAAAGAATTAAGTATATGAATCTCATCAAAAATTGCTCAAAACTTCTGTATTAAAATAATATTTTCAAAACTTCGTCAAAAGCTTTAAATTTAAAAAATCAATCGGCTTTCAATGACGAACACTGTTCCTTACTTTTCTGTTCTTTCTTTATTTCTGGTTTTCTGTATCGCTCATTCGAAGCATACTGCCTCGCTTTATTCTTGCCTCCTTGCAATTTACATCCCTAATTTTTCGATGGAAACTTTTCCCCTACCTTCAGCCAAGTATTTTATTTTACGTACCTAAGATGCCGATAATGCTTGAATAATTGAGGTCACACTTCGTGTTTGTTTCGAAGAAGAGGGCTGCTTTCAAAACGAATTAACGCAAAAAAGTTAATGTATGCTTTAAGAATATCTCTTCTCGTTATTCAAATTTAACTGCGCCAGAAAATCTGTAGAATAAAACATTCTGGCAAAGTTTGTAAAGGAAACTGAAAAAATATGAATTTCAATCAATATTAGCCGAGAAGAAAATTCTAAGAAGGTTATGAAAGATATATCCGCATCATTTTTATCCTGCTGCAACAATCTGTTAACCATAATAGAATATATATGTAAATTCGAAAAAATATTGCTAAACTAAAACAGATGACTTCAAAAATTCAAATTATCAATAATTCCCGAACTCAAATACCCTGAGACCGTAACTGTTATAACAAATTATATTTTTAACATTTTTTTACAACATTCGTTTTATATAAATTGCATGTAAATCGTCTGCATAAACAGATTTGATTTAATTACAGTATTGTGGCAATTAATTGAGAAATGCAGTTTTTTTATAAAATTCAGCTTTATTCAAGTTTTCTATGGATACATTTAAAACTATTAAGTGATATGACCTCCCCGAGACTTTATAACATCACAGACACGTTTCGGCATGGAATGTACTAGACTAGCACATGTAGTTTTAATTTCAACGTCTCTGAACCATATGTCAATAACGGCCGAAATTAGCTTGTCCATCGTCGTACAGTCAAATTTGTGAAGCCGTTTTTTGACAATAGCCCACAAATTTTCTATGGGATTCAAGTCTGGTGAATTCCCGGGCCAATCCAGTACGGTAATATTTTTTTTGAGCAGAAATTTTTGATTCGCTTCGAAGTGTGACATGGCGCGCTGTCTTGTTGGAAAACGCAATCTCCGTTCGGCCACAGTTTAACCATGGTTGGAAGCACTTTTCGGGTCAATATGACTTCGTAACTGGCACTGTTCATCATTCCCTCTACGGGAACAAGAGATTCTGTCCCCAAAACGCTGAAACAACCCCAAAACATATTTTTGGGCGGATGCTTGGGTGCTTGATTGATGTGGTGCTGATTGAGAGGTTCTCCTTGGCTCCTTCTCACGAACATAGATCTAAATCCCTGAACCACAAAATGTGTTTCGTCAGAAAAGAGAACTTTCTCCCAGTCCTTCTCAGTCCATGTTTTGTATTTCCGTGCACATTCCAACATTTTTTTCTTCGTGCGAAGCGTCAGAAGCTGCTTCTTGTACGGTCGACGTGCTCTCCGTCCGCGTTCTAACAGCCTGTATCGCACTGTTGAAGGTGCAATATCAACACCAGCTGCCACCATGGACTTAGACAGGTCAAAACTGGTTAATCGAGGATTTTTAACACTCATTCGATGTAAAGTTTTGTCGTCACGAGTCGAAGTTGATCTTTTTCGGCCGCATCTTCCAGAGCAGTTGGTTCCAGCATTTCCTGTTTCCTGAAACCGCTTCCAGATCCTCCCGACACTTGCTGTACTCACTCCACATATGTTGCCTATTTCCTCGAACGTCTTAGAAGTGGAAGAACGTCTTAGTTCTCTAAGCGCAATAACTTTAGCACGTGTTTTCGCGCTGATATCCATGACGCTAATGAGCCCCGCAACAACTGAGAAACTACCACTGCGGAACACCTGCCACCTGGCGGAGGAATTTGAACACCTGCTACTTACCAGGTGCATACGAACACCTGCTACTTTGATAATAACTGCAATTTGAACTCTGAGCTAATTTGGAGTGCTTCTTCCTAAGCTTACGTGTGATAAAACGAAAAAAATGACATTTCTCAATTAATTGCCACAATACTGTAATTTGTCTCGATGACTAATAATAATATGTACTTCAGCTTACTTTTCCAAAACCTTACATATTACTTACAATTACGCCACCTTTTTAACAATACAGGGTGTAACCCTCAGGTGTTTGGAAACCCTCCGGTGTTTGGGAATGTCACATTTAGAAAACTATTATGAATACAGCAAAAAGTTTCATAGCACCGTATAAAGTATCACTTCAAGTTATGTACATAAGCTTTACAAGAGTTCAATAGGTGCACCCTTGGTGACGCGGCATACTTCAATTCTAAAAGCAAGTTCTTACCATACTCGTCCCAACATGTTACGGTCATTGCTAGTGAATGTACGTGTAATTTTTGCCATCTACTATCGGATTCCATAATTAAAAACTTGAAGTGATGCTGTATATGGTGGTATGAAACTTTTAGCTGCATTAGTAATAGTTTTTTAAATATGGCATTTCCAAACCCCGGAGAGAAATATGTTACACCCTGTATAGCTATTTAAAGCATAGTTTACATTAAAGGAAATATCATATTCTAATCAGTAAAATTTCTAAGGTAAATTTCACTAGTCACTGCATAATACATTTTGAGTTTATGTGAATCGTTGGAGTCAAAGAAGATACGAAAGCAGAAATTATTCATCTATGTAATAAACAATGAATTTGACTTTTAAAAATGCAGATTATTCCTATTAAAATTTATACACTTTTCCTGAAAGTCACGGAACTCACAAATAAACCTATACTACTTGTTCTAATTGTTTTATACTACTTGCCGCCAACTCATTTCTCACTGTGACAAAACATGGCGGCCCACCGCCGTGACGTCACATTTCCGGTTTCAGGAGAGATGATCTGACTGCTGATCTTATGGGCTTCTGTAATTCAGCAACGATTTGGTTTCGAGTTGCACCCATAGAAATTTCACTTCAAAACTATATGACTCAGTCAATGTCATAGGTGCAGAAACGTAATTGACATCAGTGAGCATGATTTTTACAGGGGTAATTATTTTGCAATTGATTATAATGATCTAAAACAAGAATTAAAGAAAATACATTTTATAAATTCAGAAATATAACACCAGGGTACTTCTCTGTAATAATTGTAATCGATTAGTGCATGATTATTTTAATACATTTTCATGTAACATTTACTACTCCAGCATCATTGTTTATACACTCAATTGTACTTAGTTACTGTATACAGAGATAAACAAACAATATTGTCAAACTTTCGTCAAAAGACTTAAATTTTAGAACACCCCTATATACAGAAAAGTAGTATGCTTCAACAAATCTCATTTTCTTATGTCATTATATTGAATTTACGTTCCTTTTGTTGTAAGAAAAGAAAATTATATGTATCTTTAAAATATATGTTTTATTCAAGCGTATATTTTGAAATGCTAATTACTATGCTGCAATGAATGCCATTTCAAGAATGTTTATTTTGTTTACAACTATTTCCTTAAATTACATTCGTGAACGAAATTTAACTACACAATTGGTCGTTTTTTCCAACATAATAAAACACACTTCATTGCTTTTATCCTAATTACATATAACTTTATTTAAAACGTATCATAGACTACCTGCGTTTGATTTTTTTTTCTAAGAAATATAAGTTCTTTTGCATCCTTTAAGTTTCCCAGAACGCTAATGAATGCCATGGAACGAATAAAAAATAAAATGGTGAAAAATATTACTTAGATTTCTATCGCAAGTGTGACAGAAAACCCTTTGTCGGAGTTTTTTATTTTGCAGAAGGCAATGGCAACTAACACTGCATAAATAAGCAGCCGGGCTCTTTGTCAAGACGTAGTGTTTATACGACAGAAACATAAAAGAAATTTGCATTTGGTGCAGTGGAAACACCTGTTTTACCGTGCGACAGATGGCAGTTGTTAAGAAGATTGGTGTAATTCTGGGGTTGTATGTTTGAATATCAGACGAATATTATAGCCGTAAATTATTCAGAAAACTTTATCTTTTACACATTTAAAATAGAAAGAAATTTTGGTTCATTAAATAGATTCAATATTTTTATTACGTTTTCTATTTTTAGAGGTGGTAATAAACATAGCAAGATATTTATAAAGGAATTTTCATATGGTGGCACATGACGTGGTCGCTTCACTTTTTTAAGGAATAGATAAGAATTTTTATTCTATTTTGGGTAATTATTTCATACAGTTATACGAATTAAATAAAAAGAAAAGGAAAGTATATCACCAGAACCGTAAGTGGGAATCTTTAGTGAACTTCTATCTCCTCTGAAATTCGATCCTGAACTTCTCCTGAACTTCTATCTCTTCTAGAATTCGGTGATGAATCCATATCAGTCATCATCTTATCTCAATCTATAGTGACACCTGAGAAATAGATGTTTCTGGGAAAATGTTTGAACCAGAACCCATCCCCCCTCCTTCAAAAAAAAAAAAGGAAACGAAAACTAGATATTTTATATGAAACACTTACCGTCTCCGAAATTTTATACTGAATTCATATCATTTATCATCTAAGATCTATTTAGCCAGTCTTGAGATAATGTTGCTTAAAAAAATTCGAACCGGAAGTGAAAAAATCTGTTCATAAAAATCATTAATGAATCCCTTTTTCCTCTGGAAATTGATGCTGAATCTATATCAGTCATCATCTAATATCTGTCTATAGTCGTTCCTGAGAAATAAATATTTCAAAGATAGCTTTTTAATAAAAACAATAATATGGGGAATTACTTTCAACCAACAATATTTTTAAAACTTGATATTTAATAAATTATATATGAAAAAAACTTTTTAAGTGACTTTGTTTTAGTAAAATGGAATAAAAAGTAAAAAAAAATGCAAATCATAACATTCCTGATCATATATGACTATAAAATAAAATCGTGGGGCAGACATAAAAAATCTATATGGACATTAGAATAATTTTAAAGAACAGTAGAAGTGATGACATAGACATAACATGAAAATGATTACATTCAATTCATTTAAATTTCTCTATGACAAATTTGATTTAAAAATCCATCATTCTTATATATGTCATTTCTTTGTCACTACTTTTATTGTTCCCCGTGTATCTTAACAGGTTTTTTAAATATTTTTGTATTTTATATATTATATACTTCTGCGATTTTTTAATCAATTGCTCATCATATATCAAATTAAACTTTTTTATGACAAATTTATAGAAGTCCTTTATATATAAAATGTATTCATAACTCGCCATCAGTAGTATCACAATTTAAAAACTTCTCTTTTATATATACATATAGAAGCGAATTTGAATGTTGGACACTTTTTAACTGTTTTACAGAAATTGGATTATATATATATATATATATATATATATATATATATATATATATATATATATATATATATATATATATATATATATATATATATATGATATCAAATGTTTGAAATAAATAAATTTAAGAATATATATACAAATAAAACCAAATGTATGAAAGAAATTAAAAGATATGTATATAAAAAACACATAAAATAGATTACAAATAATTCCAAGAATGTCATGAAACATCAGGCGCGAAGCATCCCTAACATATGACGGTGCATAATATAAAAGCTAAAAGGAATAAAAGGAATTCCTTTTATTCCTTTTGGCTTTTATATATATATGTATATATAAGCGATATATATATATATATATATATATATATATATATATATATATATATATATAAGCGAAGCTGCATGTTGGAATCTTTTCAACTGTCTTACAACATAGGCATTTTTCTGAGCCATTCAAGGTATGTATCCAGGGTTGTCAAAATCCAGGGGGATCAACTCATATTTCATGAAATATCGTATTGTCATCACACATACCTATGTGTATAAAATTTTTAGAAAATCTCTTCGGTAGAAATGGGTCAAAAATTATTTCAGATTTTAAACAAACAAACATAATTTGACGAATTAAAATCAAAATTGCGTAAGTATTTGATTTCCATGTATTTGTGAAAAATTTAGTTATTTAAATGTGGCAGATATAGGCGTCATAATTAAGGTTTAAAAAATGGACAGAAATCGCCAGACATTGCATATTTCTCGAATATCATTTTAATTCTATTCGCATTTTCTTATATATACGAATCTAAAAGTATCTAAAGTCCTTGAAACGATAAATCCATCAAAAACACAAATTTGACTTTTCGATACTATTCTGATACATTTTCTACACATCGCTAAATGGTATGGAAAGCAAAAAAAAAATGACTACATGAAATACAAACACAGTAAACTTCAGTGAATCCGGCATCCGGAGGGACGGCACGCCCGATATTCCGACACCTGTAAATGCGCACGGAACGTGATTTTCTTAAATTTAAAATTTAAAAGAAACTCAAGAACCAGCACCACTTACAAACCCGTGATCGAATAGGCCGCAAATAATAACCCTCATGTTCACCCTCCTGTCCGGAGAACTAAATCGCCAAGATGACCTGTCCGGAACACAGTAAAACCAACACTTAAAAACTTATACCCTTACCTTTAACTACCGTCATCTTCACCATAGGAAAAATGCTAAATAAAAACAATTCAATAAACAAATAAACACACCAAATTTTTGAGGTTAAAAGAAAATAATTATTTATTTCAGGCATTAATTTTATGGAGTATTAAAAACATAAGCTGAATCCTTATCAGCAACAGTACCACTGGACACTGGCGGTCAAGACTTTATTAAACCAATGTCACAAGCTTCAGAAAGTAATAATTCAATATTAAAACAGTGGCAAACAAAGTAATTATAAATTTTATAAATACGTATGTTATGGTCAGTTAAACACCATGGACGAGCACTCGAAAACACGTTATTAAATTAATTGTAAAATTAAGAATAATCCATATATTATAATAATAAAACCCTTTACATTTTCAATAAATTTTGTCAATCAATATATATGTCAATAAATTTCGCTAATCAATATTTGTTGTTGTCGTACATCTAACTCTTCGAGCTGACGATGAGCGTAAGCAAAATTATAACAATACTCGCAAAGTTCATCCAAGAGTCTTCAAAAATTAGTAAATATTCAGCGATGAAAAAGGAGCTTACCTCAAGCCACGAAGAAACCCTCACATCTGGAGGTGTAAAATCATGAGAAGCTCAGGACATCAGCGGAGTACCCAAACGGGGTTATTTCCCTTTTTCCATGAAGAAAAGTCGGCACACTCATGTTACCAGACTGTGGCCGGTAACAAGAGTGACATGGCCCGGCCTGAACACACAGCGTCATTTACTCAAGCACGGAATCGGATGTAATCGGATCCGGCATGGCCCTCGGGTCATTCCCACAGTAGTGACAATGTTAGTCTTCGATCTGGTAGGCCTTGGATCATCCAGGACGTCTTCGGGCAGTAACACTTCCCAATCGACGGAAAACATCCATCCGCGAACCCCAAACAACCGGCCGATTAAAGCAAGCTCCCGGGATCCGAGATGAATGAAGCAATTCGCCGAGAAATGGACCGGGACAGCAGCGTGATGTTCGACTGAGAGGAAAGGGAAGTGCGCCCCGCAAAATGGCTCGGCCAGCTTTTATGCACAAGCCACACGGACCTTCAAGAGTGCTTCCAAATCAAATCTTACGGCCAAAATCATTTCCCATGCATTAACACCAGATGCCTCGAGTTCGAGGCAACAAAAAGGGGAAATCCCTTTTCCCGTCGCAACGAAAACAACCGCTATGCATTCTTCGCAGCACAAACATATATCGTATACTAAACTAAACCTTTAATTTCCTGTTGCATCAGCGAAAACGATGACCTCGAATTTAACGGAACAAAAACTCTCCGAATGCTTGCACGTTTGAAATAATACTTTAAGAAGGATTCAGATTGTGGTTCAAGAAGTATAAATGTTCTAAAATATATCAATTACATGAAATGACAAGAGGGGGTCAAAGCAGAATTAAAATAGTTAAAAAAGCTGTATATAAATTAGATGATCAGAAATACATTATATGAATTTATACATTTTATACAAAAGTAATGCGAGTTCGAATCTCGACATTACACACCCCTCTAGAACTGCATTGTGTGTTCATTGGGCTGAACTGGGGAACATTTATTGTTTGCTGTCCATTGAAGTTTGCCATAAATTTTAAAAATGAATTTAAATAAATTTCATGTACTGTGCAATATATTACAATTTTGTATATCCTTTTAGTTTTATAAATATCACAAATTTGGCCATTATTTGGTGTAAAATTATTTTTCCTATTTTTACCCCCCATTTCATTTTGACATCCAGTAATCTGGAAATGTTTGCAATCCAGTCTAGCTGGAGCACCGAAAATGCCGTTTATTGGAATTTTAATATATCCAGAAGTTGTTATAAAGCACATGAAATTATTTAACGCCTCTGACCCATGCCGATTGTCCCATGTCAGTTGTCGATTTCTTCTTAAAATCTAGAAACGAGAAAGCGACAAATTGTGCCAATCGGCTTCGGGCAAGAACCTTGAAAAGTTAACCTTACAAAGTCATATGTTAAAGTCAACACTGTTCCAGTAAACAGAAAATCCATATATTAATTTCATACCTAACAACACCTGTCCACACATTACACTAATCTGAACACAATTTAAACACCGCGAATTTCCAGCCTTCCTGAAAACACATCCTTGCAACTGTTTTACCACTCTTCATCTCCCGCGGTGGAACTTTTCCACCAGACGACATTGAATTATCTTCCGACCGATACGGAAACCGTACATCGCGCTGATTACTCACTCCAAATTCCAGCCGGCCGCAAATTTAATCCTTTACCAGAGCAAGGATAATTGAAATTTTGTTCATGGTCATGTGAAATCCGAAGCGACCACTGCGCAAATTAAATTTTAAGGACGAGATATTGCTGTGCCGATGGGTTTTTGACAGCGTATCACATTATTGCGGAATTATTCTGAAGTATGGACTAAGAGCGAATGGATTCTTTTGAGATGTCGATGGTTTTTCGTCGTGAGATAGAATTTCGATGGCGTTGAAGCGAGGGAAATCAGAGGAGAATTGGAGGGGGGGGGGGGGAGATTCTCTGCATCTGAAGAGGATGTTGAAAAATAAATTAAATTTGGAAAAATGTTCAAATGAGTTTTTATTTTGGCATATGAAAGAGATGATCTCTTTTATAGATATCAATTTCTTTCTAGGATGGATATTCTTTTCAGAGTGCAATATGTATATATGTATACAATTTCATTTAGACAAAAATTCATTAAATTACAAATAACAGAGACTGCGATTTCGTGAGATACAAAGTACTTTCTTGTATAGATCAATTATGAGAATATATGCTGTATGTTCTTCAGTTAAAAACATTCGTAATATTTCTTTTCCCATTTTTACTATAGAAAATGGAATTCTTAGTGCATGATATTTTTATTTTCCTACAATATAGTACATGTAAATGGAAAGTATTATTGCAGTATCGAACCTCCAACTCTCTGATTTCGATTAATTTATATGATTTGGCGTTCCATGCATACTAATCAACTGTTTTTTCATCGATGTCTGAGTGTTCGCCAATCTATGCGTTGTCTGTTTTTCTGCAAATCTGAGAGCGAATTCGGCGCAACGTATACAATTTAGTGCAATTGTTTAACTCGATGAACATCACAAGCATACTAAATTTCAGAAAATTCAAACTAGGAGAAGGTCATATAGTCTCAGAACAAGCCAATATATCTGCCCGTCTCACGTCTCTTTCTCTCTCCCAAGTCGTTTTTTGATGGATTTACATGTTTTGACATTACATGAATACGAATAAACCATTTTACAATGATGTTCGGGTGTTCTTTAATATGCGCGTATGTTTCTGTGCACATCGGAAGGCGAATTTGGAGCAGCATATAAAATTTGGTATAATTATTTAAGTCGATGAACATCACAAGTGTACTGATTTTAAGGAAGTTCGAACTAGGAGAAGATCCTACACTAAGATCCCACCTATAGGATGCTCTCACAAAGCTAGTAATCTATCTACCAAATCACTTTACCCACAGGAAGCAACCTCCCATAAATCGAACATTGTTTCAACAATCAGAAAACGTCATAAAAGTATGTCTTAAATGTTGCACAAATATCCATTTTATACATGATATTTCTATTTAAAAGCGAATGAAGTCATTTACGTGGCACTACATTGCTGACGTCACACCTGCTTTTTTCTCGAGATATTACACGTTTTTGATATAAAATTAAAAAAGCATAAAAATTATACATACGCACTATTATTAAATATTTAAGTGCTTTGAAGTTGTTTTAACCAGAAATGTGACCCTCAGGTCGCAGACGGCATTACCCATCTTCCGCATTAATAAGAGCAACGAGTAACAGACCACTATTGAAGAAGACTAACATGAGTCATAAACAGGTTTGTCAGAATTGGCCCAAATCGCAGTAGTACTTGTGTAGGAGCTGTAACAGATTTTTAGCGAAATCAAGTTATAAAAACACCGTTATTTTACTGATTTTCCGCAATATTTAAATTTGTTATTCAGTAAAAGAAATCGAGTGTTGGACAGAACATGCTTTACAAAATCCGAAAATGCCTACTTTCTATTTTCCAGTATGACCATCATCAAAGCATGCATAATCAAAACAGCGTGTTTACCGACGTATCTCCGAATTGCAACTGTGTGAAAACTGTGGTAATATGCAATAAACGATGTTGCTGAGAAAACTCTAGAAATGTTGTTATAAATCTATCTTTTTTAAATGTAATACCACCTGTATTATAAATGTTGCTATTTTAGTTACTAGATGCTATTAGTACACTATTACAAAATATCCTCTCAAATCGTGGATGTACTTTCAGGATACAATAATGATTCAGAATTTCTGGAGAATTATCGCTTTTATTTAAAAGCTCCAATAAGAGTAAACAAGAACGATATACAGTTAATAACACTATAGATGTCTTACGAGGTCCCTGAACGGCTGTCAGGTAAAATAAAGCAGTAAACGCTTCACTAATTCACAAAACAACTAATTCTATTCTTAAAATACTGACGTATTTCACAACTCATTTTGACTTGTATTATGTCAACAAATGAACTATGACTCTCCAAATGAACGCTGGCTCCCTTATGAACTCTCCATAGCAATCTCTGCAAAAAGAGCGTATCTTCGAAATTAGTTGAAAAATCAAGAAAGTTCCAGATAATTTGGAAACCTGTTAAAAATCGCCGTGTTGGCGATATTTCGCCAAATAAGGCAACCCTATTCCGATAATCCGTCAATTTCTGGCAACATATAAAGTAATGGTATCCTGTAAACGTTGTTGAAGGAAAATGTTCCCAGATGCATTTTATGCATTCATAACAATAGGCGTAAAATTTCTTGCTTTTAATTATATGTTATTCGCAACTGTAACTATATTTAATAGTATAATTATCCATGAATATAATTGAAAAGCATCTTCAATAAGCACTTCTATCTCAAATATATCCTGAATCATGCGGTGAATTTTGATGAATCGATTTTTAGGCATTAAAATTGAGTCCAAGAAATATCACAATGCAAGTTATATAACCCTACTGCAAAATGCTGTATATAAAGAGAATTTAAAAGCCCGTATCTGTCTGTCTGGAATTCCAGCATATAACTAGAAAACGGCTGAATAGATTTACATACTTTACTATCCGCTATTGTAAGTTTTATAAGGAGCAGATTTGTGGCTGATACTGTTTCCGATTTTTATAACTTTAATATATAAAAGGAAAATTTCAAAATACGTTTCCAAGGTAAATATTGACGCAATCTAATCTAGCCAAGCATTTTTGAACTATGAGACTGAAAGCAATGAATGTTTTACTAGAGGTTTCATCTCCCTATATATTCCAACAACAATGGAAATTAAAATGCCTGTTTTTGTCTGTTTGTAATGAGATATTTTAATGAGAAAATGATTCAACCGGTTTACACACTTTTCTGAAAATTAAGTGTAACAGATGGCACATTTATGCCAAAAATATTTCACATTTTGTACCTCGTTAATCTTATTTCAAAATCATCCACACAACGTCGGGTAATTCTATCATTAACGTTTATAAATGCGTTATTTGAATTTAATTCCCTTTCACTTTCTAGACGCATCCAGAATTTTGCATACCATAAATGTTTATTGCAATATATAAATATACAAGCTGTATTTAAAGCAATTTTTCTTTTAAGGCGAATGTGGCAGAAATCGCTTTGACGATAAGAGCTTGCAATAATGAACCAGTAATCGGGAGGGCGTCGGCTGACCAGTATGAAGATCTGTGGTTGGAGCCCCTGGTGAAACAGCAGGGTTTTTGACAATGTCGTCTAAATAAATCACATCTCCAGGTTAGTGCAATGCTGTTGGGGATCTGAAAGTCACCCTAGTACAATTATCATAGATTCAGTTAACTTTGATATTGATTGTCGATTTCAATCTATGAGGACAACGATCACGCAGGAAGCTGATATGAAGCATAAAACAGCCCCCAGGATGCTGCTATTTTAAACTTGAGATTAAAAAAGCAGGAACTTGCCAGTCAGATTGTCAAGTTGCACGTCAATCTGACATTAAAGTTATATGCTGCAGAAACCCCTTCAACGGTAAGTGCTTGCGATTATATCCCAGTAGTTCAAGTGAGAGGGCAATGGCTGGTCAGGACGAATATTCGCGGTTCAAACCAAGAATAGAAGAGCAAGATTAATTATTACAATGCCAAAAGTTACTTGTAAAGCGAACCTCTTTCAGATACACTAATTTAACATATTGCATTAAATAAATTATTTTATTTCATCAGCTATTAAACGTTGTTTTTTTTATGTTCATCAATCAACATTTTCTCTTATTTACCTTGAAATATTCGTCATACTTCTTGAAATATAAAGCCAATAGTTCCACATTAATACTAATCATAGATTAATCATTCAATGTTAATTACAATTATTTAACCAAAGTTCTCACCAAGTATTCAAACTAAGCACTGTTTACAGTTATTAAATCTAATTGTACTTTCAACAATCATGCAGCAGGAGCATCCTTTAAAATTAATCGAAAACCCACCTCAAATTATTCCGGAACTTTAAATGCAGTTTAAAAAAATAAAGAAAAATTTTAAGAAACCAATAACATGCATTCTGTTTAATTGCAATCCAAACATCGACAAACAGCATTACTTTGCTTATTGCCGTCTTCCTCTTTAAAATAAATTGTGAAGTGATTTTATTTATTACTGTACCATGCGTTTCTGAGGGCAGTCGGGATATTTTTAAGAAAATATACATTTCCATTCCGAACGCTACTTTCCAACTTACTTTTCAAAGTAAGGGCAAGTTAATGAGCCAGAAGGACTTGATGGATAATACACGGTAAGATGCAGCTCTTAGTTTTGGAATAAAATAATATTTTTGCTGAATGTTGTATATTTCATTTGTTGGTCATTATAATGTTTTGTTTAAGGAATGTCGGAATAATTTACGATCGCTTTTTAAATGAGTTGCCTTTGACTACCATTTCAAATATATCTTCATTTCCTAAAAACAATTATATTTCCTCATTCTTAGCAGAAAACTATTAACAGGGAGCACAGCAAATGCTATGTCGACGGGTAACTGTTTGAATGAGCAGAGTACTTCCTTATTATTTATAATACTCACCGTCATTAAAAAGTTATTAAGATACAGCAGACTTCAGTTTTTCTTTTCATATCAACAAACGGGATACAGTTTTAAAGTCTTATTTTTAATTTGGGGAATATTTTCCGTTATTTTGTTCTAAATATAAATGATAATTAGAGGAATACGCCTGTTTATTATTTTTGTTTAATTTTATGGAAGAATTTATAATAAATGTTATGATAATTTACAGAAACATAAAATAGTAAATGCGTTTAAATATACACATTATGCGTTAAAAATCCGCAATACATCGCAGAAGAAATGTACTTTATTAATTAAAAACCAGTCAGTCACAAACACATAAATTTCACTTCTTTTAACCGAAAGAACTAGCTATTCTTATCAGGGCATAGCTAGATATTTATAAATTACACCTTTTGGTACAGGAAATTTATCCTTAAGAAAAGGAAATCTGAAATAATCTTTAGAAATCTGATGTGGGCAGCACATGACTTTCTCTGCAGACTCATATTCACATTCTCTTTGCTTCCTAAATAATTCATTATATTGAGTGTAATTTCATATAATAACACCCATAATTGTTTAAAATTACATTGAATTTGCACTTTTGATTCAATTTTTGTTCTTATTTGGTAACTGGACTTATTTTCACAGGTGGCGTAGCGAAAATACGAAAAATTCTAAAGTATCTCGCGAACAACTGGTCTTGGTGTAATGGGGTACATTATTATATATATTATTCTTTTCATCGATAAAAATTACGTATAAAACAATCATTTAATTGATACATTTAGGCATACGTAGTCTTTTTATTAGAAGTTGGCAATTTTTGCGGGCAATTTCGTAAAAAAAGTCAAGTTGTTTTTTTCCGAATCGTACCGAAATCTAATCAGCACCAGAATATCCCACATAAAATTTGGTCAATTAGTATTTCATCTGGAGTAGATACATGAGATTTTTGAGAGCCATTTCGCAAAAAATGTTGTGTTATTTTTTTGCAAATCGTACCAAAAGTAATCAGCAACAGGGTCACACCAAAGTGACTTACCTACCAAATTTTATGAAATTCGACCCATTAGTTTTTGAGTTAAAGTAGATACATACATTGCACAGACAGACACACACGCAGATGTCAGGCTAAAATAGATTTTACTTTCCCTGTAATATATGGTAATGTATAGGGAATGTATTGGAATCATGTAGAAAATCGCAACTCGAGTTTTCGACGGATCTACACGTTTCGAGACTTCTAGAATATGTAAAAACTATTTTTAGCATGACATGTGCGTACGTCTGTCTGTGTGTCTGTCTGTCTGTGCAGATTTTGTATCCACTCTATCTAAAAAAGTAATTGACCGAATTTCATTTGGTAGGTAAGAGACTTAGGTATGACCGTGGTGTTGATTAGTTTTTAGTACGATTTGGGATAAAAGAACACGCCTTTTTTTGCGAAATGGCCCGCAAAAATTGCATGTATCCACTCTAGCTGAAAATTAATGGACCGAATTTTACAAAATTCGGTAGATAAGTCGCTTGTGGATCACCCTGGTGCTGATTAGATTTTAGTGCGATTCGGCAAAAAATAACCTGCCTTTTTTAGCGAAATGGCCCGCAAAAATCGTCAAAATCTAAAATAAAAACTACGTATGCTCAAATATATCCATTAAATGTTTTACACTAAGTTTTAACGATGAAAATAATAATGTCAACTCCATTACACTAGACATAGCCGCTCTCGAGATATTTTATTTTTTTTCGTATTTTCTCTACGCCACCTTTGAAAATAAGTCCAGTTACCAAATGAGAATGAAAATTGATTTAAAAGTGAATTAAATTTAATTAAAATAAAGAGAACGTGGATATACGTCTGCAGGGAAAGACATGTGCTGTCACACATCAGATTTTTTCGTATTCCAGAGGTCTCGAAACGCGTAGATCCATCGAAAACCCGAGTTGCAATTTTCGGCATGATTCCAATACTTTCCCTATACATTGCCATGTATTGCAGGAAAAGTAAAATTAAAACGTTTATTTCAGTACACAAGACGTAAATTGCATAAAGTTTGCCTCATCATTTTCAAGCTTAAAACGTCCTTTAGTCAATGTGGGGATCTGAGCCTGATGTTAATTCGGTGTCATGCACTCCCGACATATCAAACACACGCAAAACATCAACACATAACAAATTTGGGGGTTCGCGATTTTAACTTCAAAGGCCCTTTAGTACACGTAGAAAATTTTCAAACTTTGTACCTTATAAACAAGTAATATATCAGGATTTTAAAGGGGGATATACAATATTTGAAACTATCAACAAATTTAAATATTTAAAATAAAAACTAATATCACAAGTTTTAGATTAATTAAAATATTATTTATGTTTACATTTTTTATTACGTACAGATTTTAGGGGCCCTTAACATTCGGGGTTCAGTGTCCCGCCAAAGAGATCCGTGCGTTAATCAGACCCTGTGCATGGTACAAGCACATTGGAATTTTATATACAGTAACCCATAAACTAAATTTGCATATTAAAAATAGCCGATCGGCAAGAGTAAATATCAGCAAAGTGAAGAGGCATAAAGTAAATTTAAATAGTTCAAGTCGGCTATTTGTGGTATACACATTTAGTTTGTGGATTAGCTGTATATATATAACTCTTCTATGTGCTTTTTCTCCGATGTAGGGAGTTTTACATTCGAACGCGCGGATTCAAATCTCGTGCAATTTACATCCTGTATAAAATACAAAAAAATCTGATGTGGGCAACACATGACTTTCCTTATATAATACAATGAATTTATTACTTTTACAGTTAAAAAAAAATGTTATTCTTATAGTAGATATTTATATTCTTCCCAAGATATTGAATTTTCTTTAATTAGTCGTCATTTTCATTGATATAACGTCATTTTTATCCATTTGGCGAGTTTTTTGTTAATTTGGCAACAATTAAAAATGTCGCCAAGTTAGCGATATTCCACCAAATTCGTCGCCAAAATCTCGCCAAGCACTATGGATGGAGAAATAAGTTATTCTTACAGCAGATAAATTCAGTCAAGAATAAATTCTTGACTATTGGCGTTCAAATACAAAAATATTACTCAAAGTATATTTTTCCTGAATGGAACGAGCTAGTTCCACGACAATGATGTCACCAAATTTATCGCATGGTATTACATATGAAAAGTGAACATGTTTCTCAATAGCAAATATTTTTTTTTATTTTATATGACTTTGTGATTATTTTTTTTAAAAATGTGCAATATATCGAGAACAGTTCCTGTTAGCATTCTAAAATTTATGCCAATCGTTTTCTAATGAAAAATTACATAAGAAATGTCAATTTGCGTAACTTTATTAGCGGTTTGGATTTTTTGTCGATTTTTTTCAAAATTTCACTCGAAAATTTAGGGAGGTTATGAACATTCGATTGCGTATGAAAACAATAAGCTTCCAGTGTTTACTGATTGTGATTTTTTTACCAAATTTCGTTCGAATCGTTTCATTCGTTCGTCAGTTATCGTTTCCACAGTCTCACTGACACACACACACACACACATACACACACATATATATACTTTCGCGCGCACACACACAGACATCACTTCAAAAGTGTTCGATTCGTGATCAGAGATGCTTGAAACGTGCTCTCCCGTCGAAAACCCGAATTTGAATTTTCGACCCCGTCACAATACTTTCCTTATACATTATGTATATAAGGAAAGTAAAAAACCTTTTTATCCATTTCAAAGTTTTTTTAATATTTCAATTCCCAAAGTGTCGCCATTTTAATCAAAACCATCACTATTTAAAAATGCCAGCTTATTTTTGCTTGTATCAGCTACTCAAAGTTGTACATTTGGCAAAACAAATGGCATGGAGATCAAAGCAGATAAAACTCCCATGGATGAAACTCTTAAAAATCCCATAACGCTCTAAGAATGATATCTTGGTGTCACTAGTGTTAGTAAAGCGCCCTTTGATTCCATTTAACCCAACAGAGAGTCACAGTACTGAGCATATGTAATTTTGATTATTTTTAAATTAAGATTCCCCAATTATCAGTATAATTAATCAGTATTTTTTCACAGTTGAAGACAGGATTCACAATACAGGGAGATAAACATAAATTGAGGGTTAAAATAATTTTGAATACCTAAGAATATTCCTTATTGTTTCAGTTCTAATTTGCAGTGCGCTACTCATTTATTTCTACAAAATTGATAGTTTGAATAAATATTTTAAGCTTTTCGCCACAGAGATACGTATAATACAGGAGCGCTTATCTTATCGCAGCGCCAACTGAATTATTGCCTCAAATGATATTGAGGTTTCTCTGTATGGAGTTTGAACTCCTTAACTTTACTTCCATGGCGAACGGATTAGTGGTACTTTGCTTCTCAGACTTTCATTTGACATTTAAGTTGACGTTTATGTTGATGATATTTGTCTGCAACAAATCATTCTTTCTCAATACTGGCCAGCATGAAGGTAGATGTAAGGGGTTAAAATTTCATATTAAGAAAACGCCAATTCATTTTTACCTTTCAATTTATTTTTATCTCCATGTATTTTATACTCAATCATACAGCATTTAAAACATACTGGTTAATTATAATCATAATTAGAGAACCCTTAATTTAAAAATAATCAAGCATATATTTTCTACATACTGCACTTTTCTGTTATGCCAAGTAACAGTTGCAGTTACTTTACTAGCGCTAAAGACACATGAAGGTAATTCTCAAGGAATTATGGCATTTTAAAGAGTTTCATCCATAGACTTTTCACCTCCTTTCCAGCTCCATGCTGGACAGATTTTAATCGGTCCTCTAAATCAAAGCAATGTTGCAAAATGTGGTCAAGTGAAATAAAGCTGACTTCTGAATTCTCGTATCAAATGAACGCAATGTAGACTATTGGTTGCAAATCGGACACGAAAGGGGATTTTTAAAAATGCGAAAAGTGCAGTTTGAGAATCATGCATTGAAGTAAATCAAACTTAGCTATAAAGTATTTAGCTGTATGTCGTTTTTCTCTACGCTTATTGCTGCTTAAATTATAGAGACATTTTAATTTATTTTTGTATCCAGAATGCATGCTCACAAATCAAAAAGATGCGTTGCAGATTATGTAAACTGTATTTGAAATTCCGCCAATCATCCGACAACGCCAGTCACCGGATGGCAATATACCATTCAATCTGGTCAAAGTGACCACCCTTGGGACTGAGAAAACTGGTCACTTTATGAAAATGGTGGTAATTATTATATAAAAATAGAATGGTCAATTTGAAAAAATGGTTACCTAGTCAGGTAGTCAAGATACCAAGACGGTCACTTTGCAAAGATCCGCTGAACTTGGTTCTTAGGAAAGACCTTAAGAACTCCAAAAACTTTATAAGGAAAGGTCAATGAGTGTACGCAATATATATATATATAGTAAAGAGACCATGCCTGATCAAATAAAAGTGATTGCAGCGCCTCTATTATAGAATGTAGCAAGATCGGCGACAAAGCGAAATAGACAAAAAATGCCAGCAATATATTTAGAGCACTGACTAATTAGTAGAAATTGACTGCAGAATCGAACAAAACGGGGATAATCAAAACGAGGCAATCAAAACAGGGACTATCAAAACGCTGTATCATCAGGGTATCCAATACGGTGGCACCTGCAATGCTTGTCAAAATACGCGGTCATATTTTCTCTGGAATTCAAATGTGCGTTGTCTCTGGCAGATTGTATTTTAACCAGGATCTGCACTTGATTTCTAATCATGTATAAGTGTTGCTTATTGTATCATCATTCATTTGCGCCAAATAAATGCCTTCTGTAACAGTTTTATTGTATAAACCTTCATTCATTTATCCTTCTGTCTAAACCTTCCTGTCTAAACTTCCCTGTCTAAACCTTCATTAATTTATATCTGAACCTCCATTCATTATTCATTCCTTATCAGCTATTTGTGCCAAATAAATGCCTTCTGTAACAGTTTTATTGTCTAAACCTTCATTCATTTATCCTTCTGTCTAAACCTTCATTCATTATTCATTCATTATTCGTCATTTGTGTCAAGTAAATACGTTCTGTAACAGCTGTAATGTCTAAACCTACTCATTTGACAATGATATACAATTTTGTGATTGCATTTTATCGTTCACCTGATTTTGTTGCCGAGTTTGCATCCTAATTTCTTTTAATTCTCCACTAGGAACACTGTAACCGCCTTTATTCAACTAGGCATGGTCACTTTACTATAGATAGACCTAACATTGAAAACCCAGACGGTCGGAATCACCCGACACAGTTGAGTTAGAGCAATTCAAAAAATAAACCTAACGTGTTCACTCATGGGCATTTCCTTACAAAATTATTGTATAGTTTAGGAATTTTTCTATGTACCCTGCATTTTCACTCGGACAATCCGTGTTCATGCGAAGTACGGGCACGTTAAATATGTGGGTCCGTAAGTCCTTCCGAGTGATTGGTGGTAGGGGGAGCCACGGTCTGATGTGGACCCCTCTCCTTGGGTTCCGGTTTAAATTGAGTGACACTTCCCGGCCGTCCAAACAAATGTCTTGCACCTTCGAGTAGGTCGGACGATCTGGGTCGAAGAAAAAGAAAAAGTGCCCTGCATAATAAGCCATTCATTTCTGGAGAAATGTTGTAAACAAGGAGTTGAAGGGTATTTCAAAGTATAAATTTTCGAATTAATTAGGTTCTACTGTCTATTTATTTAAAAATCTATCGACATGTATTTTGTTTGAACCAGCAGCTTAGGTCGCCGTGCATTTAAATATATTCAATTAAATATATTCAAGATATAGATTTAAGCATATATTCAATCCTTGAAACTTAAAAGCCAGAGTAATGATCCATGAATATATGACAGATAACATATTCTCGGATTTGCTCTTTTTCTCTGAAATGTTTCCCTGCGTCACTTTAAAAGTTTCACTTTGAATAAATATTTTTGTAAATGTTTCCTAAAAGTTTATCAGACTGAATATCGCATGGATGTTTGTTTATCTCGTTAAATACATGTTTCAATGTAACAAAGGATGATTTTAAAATGCAGTAGTGTGGGATATAAATGAGGGCAGGCAGTCACGAGAAAATTTCCATTCTGGTGTGCCAGGCCAGTAAAAGTTTACATCCAAAATAATATTATATATTATGCAAAATTAAAAAAATAAGTAAATATCCTAATTTTAGTTTCATATTAAAATTTATTATTTTTAAGTAATAAATGAAAAATGTTTCTCTTAAAATCATATTTATTTTTTCTTTATTTTCTTTCAATTAACGCATATCTACATAGACAACGTGATTATTCTTCTGTCGGCAAATATTTTCTGCATCTGCTGTAGTGTCTTATCTGTCTTAAATATCCAGACTAAGAAGGCTTTTTTTATCTTCGAAACAGGTTGATATTTTTAATCAGTTGGCTTATGCCCTTACTATTAAAGTGTTTTAATTTTCATATTATTTAAATTAGAAGTTTCACCGAATATTTACGTCATTAAATTTTGGGCCTCTGGTGCCGAATTTAAAACATTGGACTCAGCGGCCATGCTTATTTAGAATCACTTCTATTAGCAATCACCCTTTTTATGTAAGAAAAAATCTGATGTGGACAACAGCACATGATTTTCCTTGCAGACTTAAATTCATGTTCTCTTTATTTTAATTAAACTGAATTCACTTTTAATTCAATTTTCGTTCTCATTTGATAACTGGACTTATTTTCAAAGGTGACGTGGAAAAAGTACAAAAAAATATTATATCTCGAGAACGGCTAGTCCTAGTGTAATGGGGTTGGTCTTATTCTTTTTTTCGTTAAAAATTACATATTAAACAAGCATTTAATGGATATATTTGAGCATACGTAGTTTTTTATTTTAGATTTTAGCGAATTTGTGAGTCATTTTGCAAAAAAAGGCAGGTTATTTTTTTCCGAATCATACCAAAATCTAAGCAACACCAGGGTATCCCACAAGTGACTTATCTATCAAATTTTGTGAAGTTCGCTCTATCAGTTTTTCATCTAGAGTGGATACAAGCTTTTGCGGGCCATTTCACAGAAAAAGGCGAGTTCTTTTATCCCGAATCGTACCAAAAACTAATCAGCACCAGATTCGCCCACAAGTGACTTACCAAATTTTATGAAATTCGGTCCATTAGTTTTTTAGTTAGAGTGTATACAAAATCTGCACAGACACACCCTCAGACATCACGCTAAAAATTTTTTTTTTCGCATTCTAGAGGTCTCGAAAAGTGTAGATCCGTCGAAAACTGGAGTTGCCTTTTCGTCATGATTTCAATACTTTCCCTATACATTACCATGTATTGCAGGGAAAGTAAAAATAATAGAGCTCCCACAAGGGTCGTGACCTCACTTATTCAACTTATTTGAATGAGTGAGGTCGTGCTTCTAGTCTATCCTGAAGAAGAAAATAGGAAACGTTGCATATATGGTGTTTATCCCTTCTGTCTCTCAACAGAGCTTCCAGTGAAGGAATTTTTCCTGTTCATAACAATAACTATGATTAATATATTTGATTGATCATTTTTTGTTTGTACCCCTTGTACCACTGTTTGACCTGTGCCACTTTTCTCGACAGATATATTTTAAACAGTAGATTAAGTGCCATGTTCACTTTAAACAGTGTAGAATGTTGAAAATTTTGGGGATCGAAATTTTCGGTTTGAAATATTAGAATTGTTTAAACCTCGATATTTTTTCGAGTTAGGAAAACTGGTTTTATCAAAAATAATTGAATGAATTATCAATGGTACTTTGAAATAGTTTTCGATTCGAGATTTTTTTTCTTTAAATTTCGAAGTTGAGATAATCGGAATAGTTTATAAAGCTAAACTCGAATTGAAATACTACAAGTTTACGATAAAGTTTTAAATAAAATTGAAAATTAGATTTCAGCAAACGTGTTTTTGAAACAGCGCCAAAATCTTGTTTAGCTGAATAAAGGAGGAAAAAAAATCCAAATAAAAAGCAATTCATGTGAAAGCTCTCAACTAAACAGATATATGAAACGATTTACTACGCGTGGGTAATACAAATAACTTAAACTGCAAGTAAATAAAATTGAGCCACGAATGTCAAACCATATTTTTATATGATTTGAATATAAACATATAAATAATAGACAAAAAATAGTGGTAGTTATTCACTACAAAACGATTTTTGAAAACAACTTGAAATGGAATATTTTTCACTTTTGTTGTCGTAAAATGACATCTTTTGAATAAGGAAATTGAAAGAAGTTAAAATCGCGCTTCCATTGCACGCCACGGCATCCGTAGCCCCATTTCATGCATTTTATACAGAATTCCTTGGAAAACCCTTAAGAACCACAATACCTTTGCAAAAGGATATGTCAATGAAAGTACACATTAGGTTTATCTACAATAAACTAAACATGACAAGTCAAATAAATATGATTGAAGTGCCCTTAGCGGAGAATTTAAATGTTAGGATAACAAACTCGGCAACAAAGCGAAATGGAAAAAAAATGCCATATATACATAATGTTGTAAAGCATTATTTAATTAGTGGGACTCGACATTCGGGACGCATGGGATGCGTACATTATGCATTGTACAGTGTTGCTGACGTCGAGCATTTTATTCAGTCTCTACACTATATTTCTACAATGTGCATTGCTGCTGACATCGAGCGTTTTAAATAGTCTCGACACTATATTTCTACAATGTCCATTATTGCTGACGTTCAGCATTTTATGCATTCTCGACACTATATTCCTACAATGTGCATTGTTGCTGCCATCGAGCGTTTTATACAGTCTCGGCACTATATTTCTACAATGCGCATTGTTGCTAACTTTGAGCATTTTAAATAGTCTTGACACTATATTTCTACAATGTGCATTGTTGCTGACGTCAAACATTTTGAAAAATCTCGACTCTATATTTCCGTTTCGTATGTGCTGATTATAGTATCATTATGGAACTGGACAACATTTCGCTAATAAAAATATTGACCCAACTTGTATAATCAAGTTAGTGACGGTTCAGACGATGCTTTACAGCTAATTGGCTTTTTTCATCTAAATCGTTTTGTTATATATTTCGTATCCTAAACTTTCAGATTCTCCACTAGAGGCTCTGCAATAAATCCTATTCGATCAAGTATAGTCACTTTACTACAGATAGGCCTAAAGTATACACTCATGGATCAACACAAACTTTGGGGGTATAAGGACTTTCTTAGGAACCACTGTATATTTCTCACCATGAATAGCCGATAGAAGTAATAGTAGAAAGAAAACTTGATATGATGAAATATTACAATTATTTGTAGAGACGGACAAATTCAGTCCAACACTCTCTGCTAGGGGCGCTGCAATAAACTTCATTTGATCGTTTATGGTCACCTTCCTACAGCTAGACCTAACGTACACCCTCATGAATCTCTCTTTACAAACTTGGGGTACATAAAGATTTTCCTAAGAACCACTGTATACTTGTCATCCATTGAGTAGCCAATAGAATCAACAGTAGAAAGAGAACTTGACGTGCCTCAATATTGCAAACATTTGTGAAGACGGACAAATTTAGTCCAACACGGAAAACATTTTCAAATTTCTTAAAAATTAAACTCAGACCGTACAATGCTGCAACGCCCAAGTTTGTAGCACAAAAACTATTTATATAGAAGGCGTTCCCAACGTTGGGGTCCAGCTCCCATTGTAGATAATGGCATCTATGGACTGGTTTCGAACTTTATGAGCTTTGCGATATGAAATAACCGATACTTGATGGTCACAGGATGCATGGTATTACTGAATTTAGCAATATTATGATATAATGCGCTACGCAATATTATGACACAAATTGTTTCTCAATATTATAGTCCAAAGTATGTTTCCTTATTACCATTGCAGGTATCGGCTATTTAATATTGAAAAGCTCGTAATAATTGCAAAACCAGCCTACGAAAGTTGCTATTTGAAATAAGAGCTTCATACTAACTTTGGTAATACACCTTATAAGTGGGTTATGTGAGTTCACACTTGGCAGCTGTAGCGTTGTAGTTTCAACCTGAGATCATCCTTTAAGACATTTGAAAAAGGCAACATGGTGGAACTGAATTATTGGTTTCCATAGAGGTTTCCAATATTATAACATATAACAAGTTTTCTTTCTGCCATGGTTGATATCGGTCTATGGATGTTGCTTACCGGAATGACAGCGTGATCCTGAATTTCAGAGCACCCGATATAGATATGAAATCTGTGAGAAGTAAAATAAACTGTATTATTATTATTATTATTATTATTACTATAATTATTATTACTATTTAATATTATTATTATTATTTCAAATTTACACTTTTTAATAATTGTACTTATATATACTTTTCTATAATCAATTACCTTAAAAAGCGCTTGTTGTCTCTTACTTCCGTACTAATAGCTAACAATAAGAGAAGTATGAAGCTCCAACCATATTTTATATTTTATAAAATATTTAGTTCTGAAACGTTATGACTTATCTATATTTTGATTTTTCAGAAGACATTGGTAAAAATTAAAATCTTTCGCATTTCAATAATAACAAATTTTTCTCCGAGCAATATAAAATAAATTTTTTCCAACCTAAAACCAAATTTATTTTTTTATATTTCATCAAACAATACATTTTAGAGCAGACTTTATGCTGAACAATTCTTACTACAAATTAATAATGCAAACGACAAATTATATTATAGATCCTTACTTAATTAGCCTCCATTTCACAGCGCATTACATAATACAGCATTTTGACGTATTAACTCATTTAATTAACCTCCATCTAACAGTTCATTCCATTATTCAGAAGTTTGACCTAAAGCGTCATTTTCCGCTTCAAATAATTGATAAAAAATATGAAAAAGTTATATAATTTATGAAACATTCTGGCTGTTGCAGTTAAATTTGTAAGTAAATTGGTGTGGCTTAACTCGGCTTTTTCATATTAGAATTCATTTTTTTTTTCAAATTTTACAAAAAAAAATTTAAAAAATCGGCAGGGTCCAAATTGTTACAACTGTAGCGCGTTACCCTTCATATTAAAGGTCTCGAAAATATATTTTAATTGATACCATACTTGACAATATACCCCGAGGGGTAACTTACCCCCCAAGGAGGCAAGTGACGTCATGAACACAAAAATTGTATTGCGGCTATTTTTCACAACAATGATTGAAGCCTTGTGATCATTGAGCCATAAATAAACCCTTTAATGCCTGATTATGTCAAATTTTGTCCTATGCTGCCATGTTAAAAAATATAAAATTTCCTATAAATTTCGGAAGCTTTAACTTGAATTAAAGAAAATTCTATCTAGTTCTAGATTTTTTGAAAACAAAGCCTGATATAAAATTTTGTAAAAATCCATTAATATTTGTGACTGCTATTGTGTACACAAAAAAATGACCACAGACATCAAACAGACAGACAGACAGACAGACGGGCATCACTTCAAAATAGTTAATACGTGTTCAAGAGGTCTTAAAACGTATAGTGGCATCGAAGTCTCAAATTCGATTTTTTTTTAAACAATACTTCCGCAATACTATTTTACATACTATGAGAAAGCAAAAATTAATATGTGGCTATATACTATTCATGACATTACTGCTGTTCTTCAGATATGTTACTTTTCACATAAAGACGAAATACTAAAAATATGTGTTTACATCCATACAATACTACATATTTATCCTATTCATGAATGAAATGCATCATATTACTTCCACAACCCACTGAAGCGTAGTGTTTTACACATCCAACAAAACCGCCACCCATTTGCATATTTATGAAGCCTACTTCTGTATATATCCGTATTTGCCAGCAGTCTATGAACGCATTTTAGTCAATATTCATCCGTGAGTGGAAATGAGTTTATATCTTCAGCTGGAGCCCGCCAACCCGCATTTCCAAGGCCCAACGCCTTCTCGCAGCTGTTTCTGAGCTGCAAAAAAGCTGAGTTTTGCTCCCCACTAGCCCCCCTGTGCCAGTAATTCTGTGTCGTGCATTATTGCGAACAGAAGTTTACTTTGCGGGCTTTTTACGGGCACCAGTCATCCACAATGGGGGATTTTAGCGCGAAACGTTGTAATCTGTTCATCAGGCAACACTTCGAAATTTGCACTTTCCAAGCGGATGGCTTCCCGGCTTTTCACCACCGCCTGTGATTATTGGGCAGAGGAAGGGGGTCTACAGTCCCCTTTTTGTCACAAGGGGTGTCAGACCGTTCACGCGAAAAGTGGCCTTATCACGATAAAAGGGCGAATTTTGACGCACCTTCTCATAAAAGCCTAAATGGCGGGCTAGGTGCGGAAACGACAATCGAAAACCTCCCCCCAGGATAAAAAATGAAAAATAGCCATGCGGCCTCTTTGGATTGAGTTCGGAACCTTGTGAATGTGACAAATAAAAGGTGTTGAATAATGGGGTGGACGGCTTTGTGTACATTGTGGAGGCCCCGTCTTAAAATATGTGAATACGCCGAAGTCCTTCACGACGTTTTCACCTGTACCTTAAACTGCAAGATATCCTATGTAAAGAAGTTAGAGGTGCACTGTATTCGTTACGCTAGACAATTAATAATGCCGGAAAATTTAGTCAAGTGTCCTTAAGGAAGTCAATTGTGTTTGCAGTGGAAGTAGTATTTTTCCTTCTGCACATCCATTTTAACAACTTTAGAGATATATTTTATTTTGAATAAACATTTAAAATAGCAAGATTTAATAATAATAATTAAATATGAATAGCGTAGTGAATTAAATTTTCATATTTTTCTATTCTTTTTGAAAGGTAAGGAACCAAAGAATGTTTGTTGTTGACACAAAAGATGGCTATAATTGATGCTTTAGACTTTTTCGGCCTATTCTGCAACCTATACTATGCTGCGAACCGTTGCTACTTTCAATTTTTATTGACTTTGATTTGCTAAAATTCCTGCAAACGGGAAACTTCGTCAAAACTGTTTATCTTAGCTTATCAGAATAGGAAGTAGTCCTCAAGGAAGTCAATTGTGTTTGCAGTGGAAGCAGTATTTTTCCTTCTGCACATCCATTTTAACAACTTTAGAGATATATTTTATTTTGAATAAACATTTAAAATAGCAAGATTGAATAATATTAATTAAATGTGAATAGCGTAGTGAATTAAATTTTCATATTGTTCTATTCTTTTTAAAAGGCAAGAACCCAAAGCATGTTTGTAGTTCACACAAAGGTGTCTATAATTGATGCTTTAGACCTTTCCGGACTATTCTGCAAACTATACTATGCTGCAAACCGTTGCTACTTTCAATTTATATTGATTTTAATTTGATAAAATTCCTGCAAACGGGAAACTTCGTCAAAACTGCTTATCTTAGCTTATCAGAATTAATTGCGTGGGAGTTTTCATGAAAAAATTCACACAAAACCATCATTTAATAAATATGGATATGCATAGCTTAAATCTTATTTCAATATTTTGAATATTTCGGGCCATGATGTAAAAACAACCACTTATATATATTTTTTATTTTTATGAAAATCTAATGTAGGCACCACAGAAAACCACCAACTGTAAATTTCATAAAAATCTGATAGTTATTAAGTTATAGTTGACACATTAGTCGTATTAGTTTGCATTTCAATTACATGTTTATTGCAGTAATAATTTGCATTTAGATTGCAGTACTGCGTTTCAGAATTGCATTGCAGTACTCTATTGCTGTATTGTGTTGCAGTACTGTATTACAGTATTGTATAGCAGTACTGTATTATATTGCAGTACTGTTATATTTAGATAGTAATACTAAAGTACTGATTGTAGTAGTATAGATTAGCAAATTGCATTTCAATTTCACAGATAGGCACACACCGCATACGGACTTACAAAAACAGCCGTGCATCTGAAAATTTATACGTCCATCCACTATGTGTCTAAATGCCTGCTAAAGAGTCACTCCTAAGAAGTGTCAGCAAAAGATATAACTACTAACTTTGGACACAACCGCTCGTAACATGTTTTAGATATAAATTAGAAGACAAATTAATGAAAAATTAAATTTTAAATAAATTTCCTGAATATCTTTGAAATATGAATATCAATTAGAACATTCCAAAACGACCCTGTTAGAAGTCACTCTTGATTGTTGTTAATTTGTGTTGGAACTTCATTCAGAAATCGTTAAAATTCAAATAATTGCTCTACATTTATTTAGATTGCTTTAATTAAAAGAATACTTGTTTTGCGGGTAAAAGGAGGTCCAAATACAACTGGATATTCCTGCAGACGTACAGACATATATCATTTAAATGTGTTTACAAAATAGCGAAGTAGCAGTCAGTTGTTTTAAATTAACATTGACAAAATTTTGAGTAACCCTACACTATGAACTTTCATGCCGTGTTTCACGTTTCCTGACCGCCAGCCAATGTGTTCAGGAAGGCATAATCTGTGGTTCTTTATTCTACCAATTTCATTAATTGCGTCCATTTTGGCCTAGTTTTCTCAATTTAAAGTGAAACGACGCAAAAGATTTCCGCGTATAAAAGAAATAATCTTTTATATAAAATATACTTTTCAAATATTATCGATAAATATGGAGAGTGCGAAAAATGTTTCCATTTTAATGATTATTAATGGCACATTTTATGGGGAGATAGACAGTCAACCCGTTTGGCTTTAACTCAGGCCTGTCCAATTGGCTGCAGTCAAAAAATTAACTATGATCTGTGAATCTATGGATAAAATAAAATGAAATTTAGACATGAAATTGCAGAAATAGTGACAATATCAAATCCACACCGAATATTTATTTTAATTTCCGTATTTTTCCTTGGTCATTTTAGCACCTGACATAATAGAGATTTAGAGTGAAATAATCTTTACAATCTAATCCCCCGTCTGTCATGTTTATTCCCAGAAATGGGTGTGGAGAAATGTAGGCGTGGCCATACACACAGCTATTACAGGTCCCGGCTATTCGAAATTGAGACTTGAAAATATTTCCTGAATAATGCTAATTTCCTTTAATTGATCATAATTGGCAAGAGTTTCAATTTGTTTCATTTCTTATAGAAGGCAGTATATTACTTTCCTTATATACATAATGTATAAGGAAAGTATTGTGACGGGGTCGAAAATTCGAATTCGAGTTTTCGACGGGAGAGCACGTTTCAAGCATCCCTGATCACGAATAAAACATTTTTGAAGTGATGTCTGTGTGTGTGTGTGTGTGTCAGTGAGTCTGTGGAGACGGTAACTGACGAACGAATGGACCGATTCGAACGAAATTTGGTACAAAAATCACAATCTGTAAACACTGGAAGCCTATTGTTTTTATTCGCTATCGAATGTTCAGAACCCCCCTAAATTTTCGAATGAAATTTTGAAAAAATCGTCTAAAAATCAAAACCGCTCATAAAGTTACGCAAATAGACATTTCTTATGTTATTTTGCATTAGAAAACGATTGGCATAAATTTTAAAACGTTAACATGAACCGTTCTCGAGATATTGCACATTTTTCAAAAAAGTTATGAAAAAGTCATATAAAATAAAAAAAAATCTATTTCCCATTGAGAAATATGTTCACTTTTCATATGTAATACCATGCGATAAATTGGGTGACATGATTCTCGTGGATCTAGCTCGTTCCATTCATGAAAAAAGATACTTTGTGTTATATTTTTATATTTGAACGCCAATAGTCATTTATCTTCTGTAAGAATAACTTATTTCTCTGTTCCTAACGCTTGGCGAGATTTTGGCGACGAATTTGACGGAATGTCGCCAACTTGGCAACATTTTTAATTGTTGCCAAATTAACAAAAATCTCGCTAAATTGATAAAAATGACGCTAAATCAATGAAAATGACGTCTAATTGAAGAAAATTCAATATCATGGAAAGAATATAAGTATCTACTATAAGAATAACGTTTTTTTTAGTTGTAAAAGTAGTAAATTCATTGCATTATATTGCCCACATCAGATTTTTTAATTTTATATTCCGAAAATCTTCTTGGATCAGATATCCAAAAAACTGAAATCACATTGACATTGATGCGACATCACCAGTGTTTTGCTTTAGTTTAGATCTTCTCTGCAGAGAATAGCCGTTGATTGTAATGGAAGAATTTGCTAAGTAACAAAGTCTGTGGAAACCTAACAAATCAGACAATTATTGACAATCGTTTGAACAATCGTTGTTGCTGTACTTAATTTACGATGACTGCATTGGAAAAACTTGCTAAGTAACAATGTCTGAAGAAAGTGAACACATAAGACAGCTGTTGACAATCGTCCTAACAATCGCTGTTGCTGAACTTAATAGCAGACCTGATCCAGTAACGCCTTTGCTCCAACAGTGCAGGGAATGAGCAGGATTCTAAAACTTGATTTATGTTACTTATGTATATGTTCTGCATTTAATTTCATGTTAGTGACATATATATTTTTCGGGTTAACGTCCATTTATAAGCAAATTTAAAACACCCGAATTCTAAATATGCATATATGTATCCATGCATTCAAGCATGTAGGCATGTTTCGTGTCTTCATATGTAAGTATATATGTATAATATATTCTTTATATCGAGTATCCGCCAAAAATTTTTGAAGTATGCGTGTTGTAAAATGTTACTGACCCCTGTTCTAGGTGGCAAAGTGGCCTATTCACGCCAAAAAATAAACATATGACTGGACTGGATGAACTAAACATGCGCTCCTACGTAGTGGGCACGTAAGTGGCTAAGTAGTCTCGTAGCCATCTCACGTTCTAAATAAGCGGTAGCTATGCGATCAAAATATACACCGTTATTAGCCTGCAGCTGGTGGCCACTTCTTTAACAATCTGAATTTTTTTAAAGAAATAAAAATGCAAAAAAAATCACATATTAATATTCCGTATTAAAGTATTAAATTAAACTCTCGCGGCCGTACTTCGTACATAAATTTAACACGTTGCGGATTCACAATTTATTGCGGATTCGTAGTGACCGACCACTATTTTATTGCAGTTACTAGTTATATAGTTGCGGTTATTAGTTACTTGTTTTATTCGCTTAAGAGCTCCTATAAATCATTTGATATCGACTTCAGCAATCCTCCCCCACTTGAGCACCAACATACTTTGAAAAGTATTCTAAATGCATTCAGAATGCAGGAAACGATTTTAACAGTCATTGTATTTGGAAAAAAGGTGAAAGCAATCGTGAAAAAGATAATCTCCCTTTTATAAACAATTCAGTGATAGTCGGGTTACAGTGATAGTTATCACTCTTCAGTAGTATCACTCTGTAGTATCACTCTTCAAATCAACCGTTGAGTTCGTTTGTATAGGCTGTAACTTTTGAATAAAATCTCCGATCAACATTAAATATTTCAGATCAATTTATCAATACAAATTCTGATTTATCGTTGATTTTCAAGAAAATCGATTGGAAAAAGCATTTTAATGAAAATAAAATCGCATTAACTCCAATCCGATGGATAGTTGTTTTCCATATCATGAGTTTTGTTTACAATGGATAATATTGGCTTAAGGGAACTTCGTAAGATATTTAATTGAAACAACTATTATTTTGTTAATAGCGCATAATAGCGTAGTAGATCACGCCTTGTAGATTTTTCCAGGATCTGATGCAAGTTTTAAGTTGAACATCGTTTGTATAAAGTCTAAAAAAATTACATTTTCGGGTTTCTTAGTGTCTACTAATAGTATGGATATTAATGAGTATCCATCCTATTATTATAATACTCTCACACTAATAGAATCAGATAATTGGAGTTATTTGCTATTGTATGAGCCCGACAAAGCTTTCTTGGTGCTCAGGACCCAAGCTAGCATTCAGGAGCCCCTACTTATAGAGGATTGATAATTTATGACATCCACCACTCAATTGAAATAAAACTCTATCACTAAGGAATTATCAGAATTATCATATATATTAATCGTATATTTTAATTAGTAATAATGACACTTTTAAATTTTTTTTTTGTCCAACATATATAAATTTGCACTCATATATTCTAAAATTCTCACCTGTTAAATACTGCAATTGCTTCATTTTCCATAAATACTTCGATATGTTTGACCTTTTGTTTTACATAAACCAGTTTTAAGGGAGCCCTTTGTAATGGGGTCCTGTCTTATATGGCCCAGGCTTTTGTAACCACTAGGTTTTGAAAACTAAAAACGCGATCCGAAATCTAATTATAATATATTCTTGGAGGGATTTCAAAAGGCCACTACGTGCTTACTCTTAAAGATAGTAATGCTTTTAATTTATGACAATGTAGATATAAGCATTAGAAACATTTAAATTGAAAAAAAGAAAAATCAATCCTTTTCAACATGATATAACGGTTGCTCAGGAACTTAAAAATATTTTTAAAATAAATTATTGACATAAAAATTGGATTTTCAATCTGGATAAGCATTCTTGTAGCTCACTGTTTATACCTAACCTAGCTTTTATGAGTTAGGAGATACTGTGAGTGAAAATAAGCAAAATGAGGCGAAATTTTCTCAAAATGACTATTTTTTCAAAGAACATAGTTCAAAATATTAAAATGATTTTTGTATATTCATAAATGGTGTCATTTTATTGACAAAACAAGTATACGTTGTTCAGATTTTTTCCATTTGATTCGGAGATATAAGCGTCCTAATTATTTACATTTTTCATAACGCTCAGATTTTAATCGGATACTACAACCTCACACACATTATTCACGTCAAAATATGGAGGAATCATTTATCTGCGAACAGAATACTTATTATTTTAAGGGACAGTGTACATAAGTGATAAAATACTGAATAAACGATGTCAAAAATATTAGGCCGAATATTATTATACAGATAATTTTACATCGTGTACAAAAATGCAGCTATAAAATCGAAAGTCCACTTTCAAAATTATGTGCAGGTGAAGTATGCAATCCACCAAAAATTGTTTTAAAAAGTGCACTTTAATTTCTATTTCTGTAAATGAGATTTACGACATATTTACAACATTAAGATGCTTCATGGTATTCCATTTTTTGTCGTAATTACATGACCTTTGTAGAACATATAGTATATATAAGTGATAATAGTATATTTGTAGAAATTTTGTTTCTTACTTTAATGCATTATGTAACTTGTTTTAAATAGACATTTTAAAAAATGCGAATTATTTAAATTATAGCTAAACAATAAAAATATTGTGCTTCTTTAATTTAATTTATTTTATTTAAATCCATTAAAACAGTTTGTAATTGACTATTTACTTACATATTTCTTTGAAATATTTATGTAATTCTTAATATATCGAGATTTATATTTTCACAATTCAATGGTTTTGTTTCTAACTGTGTTATCGAAATGGATATACTATAGATTAAAAAATGACATACTCATATCAATAGAAATTATTATACAAATTATGCGTATGTAATCTCAACAAAAAAGATCAATTATGCATAAAGTATTGATTATGAAACACTTTCCAACTTCAATTTTATATAAACATCTCTGAAATGCGATACATTCCTCGGTAATATTTTTAAAATTATCACAAAACTACATTAATTTATTATATTTGAAAACTTCATCGAAGAAAGTGAACTTCATGGGCGAATGGCGTCATATTCAAATGGCGTCATCGAAATATAAATCGTCTCTCTGTAAAAGCAGCATTTCATTCATAACCATTTTTCCAATCGTTTCATTCGTCACAATACTATAATAATTTTTTTATTTAAAATTTTAAAAAATTGTTATCAACCATATTTTTTTTAAAATGTGAAACCTCTCTTACATATAAATAATTCAACTCTTGGAAATATATTTACTATATAATATATCACTTTTCTCTTTCTGGAGGATATAGTAAGAGTCAGAATTTAATTGAATTTGTTTTTCTCCCTACATAAAATAATTTTTATTTAAAAAACAACATATTTTACTGAAATTTTTTTATATATTTTATGGGATAATTTTAATATTTCCTAAAATTTTCGAAGCAATTTGTGAATTTTAAATTCGCTTAAAAAATGTTTGAAAAATTAGGTCCCATAGGGTTCAATGTATTTCATTTCTTCAACCCGGGTTCAATCCAAAACTAATTGGATGATATTATTCATTTTTATTCCCATAGGTCCCACACACCGTTTGAAAAACATACTAAAATTTCATTTGGATAAAATCATTTTTACGGTAGTTATCGTGCTAACTGATAGACAGACAGACAGACAGAATGAACAAAGTCATAAACACTTTTCAACTATGTTGTAAAGTGTTAAAAATGACTTGCATTCAATACAATTTATTATATAAATTATGCATATGTAGTCTTAAAAATGGCTTATTTGAATGATTCTATTAATGAAATTATTATATAATTATTGATTTAATTAATGAATAATGAACATTAACTAATATATTTATAATTAAGCCAATGAATATCAATTTAAATTCACCAGAAATTAACATTCATAAGCAAAGCTGAAACTCAAACTATAAACATTAAAATAGGATTTACATAATACTAGCTCCTTCAAAATATACATTCATTTAACAGTCTTTCTACATATTGATCAATTAGCTTATATAATAGAATCAATCAACAAAATGAACAGACAGATAGAATGAACAAAGTTATAAGCACTTTTCAACTATGTTGTAAAGTGTTAAAAATGACTTGCATTCAATAAAATTTATTATATAAATTATGCATACGTAGTCTTAAAAATGGCTTATTTGAATGATTCATTTAATGAAATTATTATATAATTATTGATTTAATTAATGAATAATGAACATTAATTAATACATTTATAATTAAACCAATGAATATCAATTTAAATTCACCAGAAATTAACATTCATAAGCAAATCTGAAAATCAAACTATAAACATTAAAATAAGATTTACATAATACTAGCTCCCTAAATATATACATTCATTTAACAGTCTTACTACATATTGATCAATTAGCTTATATAATAGAATCAATCAACAAAATGAACAGACAGACAGAATGAACAAAGTCATAAACACTTTTCAACTATGTTGTAAAGTGTTAAAAATGACTTGCATTCAATAAAATTTATTATATAAATTATGCATATGTAGTCTTAAAAATGGCTTATTTGAATGATTCATTTAATGAAATTATTATATAATTATTGATTTAATTAATGAATAATGAACATTAATTAATACATTTATAATTAAACCAATGAATATCAATTTAAATTCACCAGAAATTAACATTCATAAGCAAATCTGAAAATCAAACTATAAACATTAAAATAAGATTTACATAATACTAGCTCCCTAAATATATACATTCATTTAACAGTCTTACTACATATTGATCAATTAGCTTATATAATAGAATCAATCAACAAAATGAACAGACAGATAGAATGAACAAAGTTATAAGCACTTTTCAACTATGTTGTAAAGTGTTAAAAATGACTTGCATTCAATAAAATTTATTATATAAATTATGCATACGTAGTCTTAAAAATGGCTTATTTGAATGATTCATTTAATGAAATTATTATATAATTATTGATTTAATTAATGAATAATGAACATTAATTAATACATTTATAATTAAACCAATGAATATCAATTTAAATTCACCAGAAATTAACATTCATAAGCAAATCTGAAAATCAAACTATAAACATTAAAATAAGATTTACATAATACTAGCTCCCTAAATATATACATTCATTTAACAGTCTTACTACATATTGATCAATTAGCTTATATAATAGAATCAATCAACAAAATGAACAGACAGACAGAATGAACAAAGTCATAAACACTTTTCAACTATGTTGTAAAGTGTTAAAAATGACTTGCATTCAATAAAATTTATTATATAAATTATGCATATGTAGTCTTAAAAATGGCTTATTTGAATGATTCATTTAATGAAATTATTATATAATTATTGATTTAATTAAAGAATAATGAACATTAATTAATACATTTATAATTAAACCAATGAATATCAATTTATATTCACCAGAAATTAACATTCATAAGCAAATCTGAAACTCAAACTATAAACATTAAAATAGGATTTACATAATACTAGCTCCCTAAAAATATACATTCATTTAACAGTCTTACTACATATTGATCAATTAGCTTATATAATAGAATCAATCAACAAAATGAACAGACAGACAGACAAAATGAACAAAGTCATAAACACTTTTCAACTATGTTGTAGAGTGTTGAAAATGACTTGCATTCAATAAAATTTATTATATAAATTATGCATATGTAGTCTTAAAAATGGCTTATTTGAATGATTTATTTAATGAAATTATTATATAATTATTGATTTAATTAATGAATAATGAACATTAATTAATACATTTATAATTAAACCAATGAATATCAATTTATATTCACCAGAAATTAACATTCATAAGCAAATCTGAAACTCAAACTATAAACATTAAAATAGGATTTACATAATACTAGCTCCCTAAAAATATACATTCATTTAACAGTCTTACTGCATATTGATCAATTAACTTATATAATAGAATCAATCAACAAAATGAACAGACAGACAGACAGAATGAACAAAGTCATAAACACTTTTCAACTAGGAGGGTACGGTCCCTGTGGATGCCTCCCCCACTGGGTTCCGGTCTAAATTGGGTGGCACTTCCCGGCCGTCCAAACAGTTACCTTACACCTTTCTGGTAGGTCGGACGGTCTGGGTCTCAACAACAACAACAACAACAACAACAACACTTTTCAACTATGTTGTAGAGTGTTGAAAATGACTTGCATTCAATAAAATTTATTATATAAATTATGCATATGTAGTCTTAAAAATGGCTTATTTGAATGATTCATTTAATGCAATTATTATATAATTATTGATTTAATTAATGAATAATGAATATTAATTAATACATTTATAATTAAACCAATGGATATTAATTTAAATTCACCAGAAATTAACATTCATAAGCAAATTTGAAACTCAAACTATAAACATTAAAATAGGATTTACATAATACTAGCTCCCTAAAAATATACATTCATTTAACAGTCTTACTACATATTGATCAATTGGCTTATATAATAGAATCAATCAACAAAATGAAGCTACGTGTCATGGAAGAAACCCACAGAAAATACAAGCAAAATACATAATACCTCTCTCGTAATACTACTATATGCACATGTATTCTTAAAAAGCGTCTTCTTGGAATGATTAATTTAATGCAATTATTAGTTAATTATCAATTAAATTAATAAATAACAAAAATTAATGAAAAATAAAAATTAAGGAAAAATAAAAATTAATGAATATTAATTTAAATTCACCAAAAATTAAAATTCATAAACAAACTAAACCTCAAATTATAAGCATTAAAATATGATCCACACAATACTAGCTCTTCCGAGAGGTTGGTGGTAGGAGAAGGAGGGTACGGTCCCTGTGGATGCCTTCCCCACTGGGTTCCGGTCTAAATTGGGTGGCATTTCCCGCCCGTCCAAACAGTTACCTTACACCTTTATGGTAGGTCGGACGGTCTGGGTCTCAACAACAACAACACAATACTAGCTTAATAAAAATACAAATTTATTTAACAGTCTTACTGCACATTGATCAATTACCTCTATACTTTGGAATTAATCGATAAAATGAAGATACGAATCTTGAAAGATACCCACGTGAAATCCAAGAAAAATACATAATTCCTCTCTCATAATATTAATCTGTATGTATACAACGCAGCACGAATATTTGTCTAATACTTACTCGTGATCGCAAAACATCATCAAAAAGAACACTCGTTGTTTGTAGTTTTATCGAAACACAAATTCTCATCATATGTGCATAAGGAATAGAACCCAAGCATTAACCAAACATTATTATCTCCAAATCATTATTTCCATTTCTCAAACGAACTCAAAAGCAAACTTGTTCTTATTCAAACTTCACGACGCCATTGTTCTTTTTCAAACCTAACAATCGGAATAAGTAGCGAAAAACCCCTCTATGGGTGGTCCTTTATACTGACATATCGCTATTCATTACATTTCAGGGTGTTTTTTTGCTCCAAAGACCACTAATTTCCAAACTTCTGTTTCGATGTTGGTCGCTCTTGCGAAGCTCACTAGGAATTTTTTTTCCCGCCAAAAGTCTAAAAAAGTTGAATAGTTGTGTAGTTCCAGTGTTGCTTGTCACTTTCGACGACCGTTTATTTATTGTATTAAACTCCCTTCATCCCCTCCCAGCTCCCAGTTGAGTTGGTATGCCGGAACGAATTTTGGCAAGACCATGCACTCTTTCTTGAAGTTTTGACTTTTTGTTGTGTTAATTCGTTTCTTTTTTTTTAACTTGCTGACAGAAAGTATACTGAACGGATCATCGAATTAGAGGGCGTTTTCATCGGTCGATTGGGTTCGGAGTACAGCGATAATTCGATACGACTTTGCAACCATCTGTCTGTTTTCGAATAATATGTAGGCTATGAATACGAATAAAATGTCTTATTTTTATATTTTAAATAGTGTAAATAGTCGCTCGCTTGCCCTTAAAAATTTACTGGTGCATTAAAATATCTGGTTTGTAAATTTCCACTTGATTTTCTCCATTTGACAATCATATTCCGTACTATTTAGTTCTACTTCTATCACAATCATTATCAGAATCAATAAAATATGTATTTGGTTCCGATTTCTTAGCCCAATTATTCTTTTTAAACTTTTGCATAAACATTTTTTTCTTGTTGCTGTTTTTGGGGGGTTTGGGGGTGAGAGGTAGGAGAGTCTTTTTAAATTGGCAACAACTTAGTGATGCCGATGTCCCATTTGTATGTACAGAAACTATTACCATTAACCTTCTTAGTGTGGTTCAAATTTTCTATTTATTTCTAACATTACATTTTACTATAGTTCTTTCCTATAGGAAATAATATTGAGGAAAACCTTCAAATTTCAGTAAATCCTGTTCTAATGACGAGAATAAGGAAACATTATACATAGTTTTTCAAAAAATGTATCTATATAACATTTTTAAATGATATTCGTTCGTCAATTATCATGCTAACGTATCTTCACCCCCTCCCCCCACATATAAGATGGACATCTCCCCGATAGTGTTTAAAATAAGCTCTGGAGGTCTTAAAATAAAATCGATAATATATCGAATTCGACACATTTTGGGAAAACAATACTTTCTTGACACCGTAAAAGAGTATAATATATTTTCCGTATAGGAATATGATATTGAGCATATCAGCATATAATATGGTTGACCGCATCAGGATATAATATAATTGAACGTATCAGAATAGAAAATGGTTAACATACAATATCAGGTTAATAGTAAACATTAAAAATTATGCAAATAATTAAATTTTTAAATTACGAAATATTTCTCTTTTGTCTAATTTCAATAATTAGAATAATTTTGGACTATAGATAAAGCACAATCAACGAAGAGGAACTTTTTATTTAGTTTTATTTTTAGCCTCTGATTGAACAGATTTTTATTTTGCATAAAATATTACACAGTATATCGGGATATATTTATAATTGATCTCATCGGAATACCATAAAAGTAATAGTATATAGTTTAGTCAATATTGAATTAATTTAAATCTAATCTAAGAGATAATGCATTTCAAACGTGTCTATATTGCTTAATTGTAAGTTATATATCCGCTTCTTTAATTTAGTCAATATTGAATTAATTTAATTCTAATCTAAGAGATAATACATTTAAAATGTGTCTATATTGCTACATTGTAGGTTATTAATTGTATCAAGATATAATATGGGTGATCATCATCGTATTGAATCGGGAAATAATATAGTTCAAAAACATTGGAATATCATATAATTGATCCTAAACGGATATAATATAGTTAATATTATTGGAATATCATATAATTGATCGAATAGGGATATAATCAGTTGATCATATCGGAATATAATATGGTTGACCATATCGGATGTGATATAGTTGATCGTATCAGGATATAATGAAGTTGGCGGAATCGGAATATAATCTAGTTGATTGTATCAGAATATGATATAGATGATCATACCGGGATATCATATATTTGATTCCATCCGAATATACTATATTTGAACATAATCGTATCGGATAGGGATATAATTTAGTTAGTTATACAGGTATATCATTTAGTCGATCATATAGGAATATAATATGGTTGGAACTATCAGAGTTTAATATGATTGGCCACTATATAGTTCATCGTATTGGGAAATATTTAGCACATAGGAAAATAATATCAGGTTAATAGTGAATCAGAGTAAAATTCCATTAATAACAGAAAATTATGTAACTATATGTTTCACTTGTATATATCATGTTTTTGTTTTTGCAAAAACTCTTAAAGCCCTCCGATGACCTAAAATGCTGAATCTTTGCACAGGTATAGTAACAATTACGATATAGAACCTAACAGAGCCATATTTTAGATTTATACACCATTCCCCAGGATAGAGGAAATGGGGGTTCTAAGAAGTATTTTCTGAACCTCCAGAAGCTCCCCTGTAATTTAGAGGGCTGAATCTTTATACACTGATAGTTTCGACCATCGGACAGATCTTAAAGAAGCCCCCTGGTGACATAAAAAACTGAAACTTTGTACATTTATAGTATCTACCATCAGACAGAACTCAGTAGAGCTAAATTATTTATTTTTCTTCCTGTGTGGGTAAAATTGGAAGAGATATAAAGTCTCTCAGCATCCTTAAGAAAACCCCGCAGGGGACATAAAAGGCTGGAATTGGATCAAGATGCTGAACCTAGCGGAGCGAATTTTCAATTTAGACTACTGCTTTCGATGCTAAGCACCACACATTGTTAATCAAAATAAAACTTATTAAAAAAGTGCTGCAGCTCAATTTTTTTAAGATTGTTACATTCCCTGTCCTTAACAGACTTAAATACTAGTCTATGTTATAATTGTCTTACGTGTTTTGATCTGTCCAGACCCTCCAGGATCCCCCAAGTGACCTAGATGGCTATATATTTGCTCACTTACAGCATCGATCATCGGACTGGAATTAGCGGAATCGGATGTTTGATTTCACCCTCGTGGACGAAGAAAATGGGAAGTTGCAAAAATGATTTCCAAAACCTCCAAAACATTATTTCCAGTACCTACTAGGTCACGACTCCCTGTTGACCTAAAAGCTTGAATGACCTAGCTAGATGATGACCTAAAAGCTTGAATGATCTAGCTAGATGATGACCTAGAAGCTTGAATCTCTGCACACTACTTATAGTAGGGCCAACGGCCGTACCGTGCTGAAAACACCGGTTCTCGTTAGATCACCGAAGTCAGGCAGCATCGGGCGCGGTTAGTACTAGGGTGGGTGACCACCTGGGAACACCGCGTGCTGTTGGCACATTTCGGACGCGGCAGCCCGGTAGTTTGCGGGCTGGATTTGCACGCTGCAACAACTGCCGCCGTGTTCATGCGGAGTACGATCACGTTAAACATGTGGGTCCGTAAATCTTTCCGAGAGGTTGGTGGTAGGGGAAGGAGGGTACGGTCGCTGTGGATGCTTCCCCAATTGGGTTCCGGTCTAAATTGAGTGGCACTTTCCGGCCGTCGAAACAGTTACCTTACACCTTTCTGGTAGGTCGGACAGTCTGGGTCTCACCAACGCTACTTATAGTTTCAATCACAGGACAGAATATATAGAAGCTGTATTATCCATTTTCCAATTCGGGAACAAAGAACATGTTTTTTTTTTTTCGAGCAATCTTTCCGGACTTCCAAGAATTCCCTAGTCGCTAATCTAGAAAGCTGAATCTTTGCACACCATACCGACACCGCCTACTCAACCAGCTGCTCATACCCTAGGGTGAGTCGGGTGGCCTGGGTCTTTCACACTATCTCAACAATGGAACTGAACCTAATGAAGATAGAATTTTGATTTTCCCCTTAGATGTGGAGATAATTGGAGTTATTCGAAGAAAGTATTTTGGGTCACTTCAAAATCTCACCTTCCCGCGTGACCTAGAAGACTGAATCCGTGCGAATATAAAGTATCGGTCAAAACAGAACCAAACGAACCTATTTCCAATCAAAACGACAATTTTCGAAGCTAAACAAAAAGATGCAATTGAATACCACTATTGAGATAAAAATGTTTAATCAACCAGAAGACGTTCGCTGAACCGGTTATTCATTGAACCGGAAAATCAGTGTTGTTGTTGAGACCCAGACCGTCCGACCTACCAAAAAGGTGCAAGGTAACCGTTTGGACGGCAGGGCAGTCGGAAAATCAGTGTATCGTATTTTGAAATTCTGTGATTAATTTCATGCAAACTCGGTTATTGTGCAGAGATGTCTGAATATATAAGTCCATTTATAAGCTGCGAGTCTGTCTTTTAACCCCTGTCTTTTAGGCGAGCCTGTCTTTTAAGGCTGTCTTTTCTTTTCTGTTCTAGAAAGAGTAAAGTAGAAATACTATTAGAAATCTAAAAAGGTGCAATGACAAGAAGTAAAATGTCTACAGCCAATAATTGTTTTTTTGTCATCTAAAGAATAATGTATGCTTTTCTAACACATTACAACATAGTTGAAAAGTGTTTATGACTTTAGTCATCCTTTGTGTCTGTTTGTCCGTTCGCACGAAAACTGCCTTAAAATTGACTTTATCAAAGTGAAATTTGAATATGTGGTTGAGACGGTCTGTGGAACATATAGGACTGTAAATGAATAACAGCACCTGATTAGTTTTGGATTGAACCCCGGTTAAAGAAATGAAATACATTGAACACTATGGGACCTAATTTTTCAAACATTTTTTAAACGCATTTTCACAAATTGTTTGCAAAATTTTAGGAAGTATTCAAATTATCCCATAAAATATGTTAAAAAAATTTCAATAAAATATGTTCGATAGTTTTTTTAAATAAAAATTAAAATAATAATTGCATCCATATTAAATGAAGATATCACGTGACCCACTTCAAAATAAAACATAGCATCCATCTTGTGTTAAAATCATGGTTTTTAAAGTTCTTTTTAATTTATATTTAGTGTTTCAATCGTCCTAAAACCACTTTATTTTTTTTTCCGTGTATCTATATACTGCGCCAACGAAATTACAGTATTTTTGAGTTTAAATTATCATCGAACTTTGATTATTTCTACAACGAAACCTAATTTTCACTTATGGAGAATGTAAACACATCAAGCTGTTAGATAAGTGTGCATAAGAATTACTGAATACCTTTAACGCAAAATTATTTAACTCTGGAGTCTGCAATGTAGCTGATATGAATGAAACATTAATTGATTTTACATTGAAAAGCAGATGATTTTTAGTATTGCCTCTTTCGATGAATTTTTAAGCTTGGAGTAAGGAAGTACTTTTACCTCCATGGTTTTAAATTTTTAAGTAAAATAAATTATAGTAGTATTGTGATAATTTTAAAAATATCGCCAGTGAATAAAAGAAATGGAAAAAAATTATTGAATAAAATATCCACTGTTTTATGTAGAGAATACAGTTCATTGAATACAGTTCATTTGTTTCCGATGAAGTTTTCAAATATACTTAATTATTGTAATATTGTGATAATTTAAAAAATGTCATAGCTGAATGTATCGCATTTTAGAGATGTTGAAGTAAAATTGCATTGCAGTTGGAAAGTGTTTCGTAATCAATGTTTTATGTATGATTGATCTTTCTTGTTTTTAAATATTCCATTTTATTAATAATATAGTTTTAATTTTAAACATCATGCTGTGCAGTGCCAATATTTAAAATATTTCATTCATAAATAGTATAGTTTTAATTTTAAGCATTTCTCTATGAAGCGTCACTCATGGAGGTCTACTAATGAATCATTGTTTACTTTAACATGTACTACGATTCAAATTTGTACTTAAACAGGATACTCATGCAAAAGTCTTATTATCAAATGTTTCCAACATATATTTTATGATATATATATATATGTATAATTTTATTTATTTGCTTGATTTAAGTATATGTTTACCGACGACACGAGTCAAAGGTTTTTGTCAATCAAAAAACATAATTTGAAATTGTGATTCTCTTTCGAAATAAGTTCTACTGTTTGTTCTGTCCTTGGTATTAAATAACATACATTTACTCTGTGCTTTTTCTACAGATGAGAAAATGCAAAGCAATGAACTAAGAGGTATTTGCATATAATTGGATATTTAAATTTCATCGGCCTGTAATATCAACCTTTACAACATTCAAAATTATATTTATTTTCATCATTAGAATCATTATTTTTATTTATTTACAGTAAAGCACAATTATACGAGTTTAAAAAAGAGTCAATTTCGATATCGGTATAACTATGTGATTTAAGATCTTATGAATATTGGCTGTTGAAATTGTATTTACTTGAAGAACTTGTTGAGTGAACTTTAAATTTAGATGGTAGCTTTAGTTGTCTAACTGATAAAGCATGGTAACTTCTGTATTTGAAATCGTAGTTAGTTTTAGTTGTACAGTTTTGCTCTGTGGGGTTCGTCATTTGCTATGAGCGAGTACTGCTGCTTTGCTTGCAATTTCACCACTGAAGTGAACAATGTAGTTGGCTGATGTTGGAGTTCTAAGAACGCCAAAACTACACAAGAAAAATAACTACTCTGCAAGACATAGGCACTCCTGTTAACGTTAACACCAAAGTGAAATTTTATTTCGAGGATATGCTTAGTACTTTTTGAAGAAACTGGATAAGCTGGAAAAACTCGAAAATCAACAGCAGCAAAGCTATTGTGGTTAATGTTTTTTTTTATTTCCACCTGCTTCCTTTAATTGCAAAAAAAAAAAAGCAAATATTTTTTCTGTACTGTTCAAATTTTGTTATACGTTTGCAATGAATCTTGTCTAAAATTTCGTCACATCATGGAAAAGTTTTGGACACCGTGTATGTCAATTTCACCTGTTTCCATTTACTATTTCTTGTTCCAAACTTATTAAAAATCATTGTTAGGCATTAATTTATTCAAGTTGTCTGGAGCTAATTTAAATTATAAGATACATCTGCAATATTCATTAAATTGATATTTAGAAAAATTATATGACATTACAAATGCTATACAGGTGAAATTGAACACACTTGCCTTGCAAGAAGGTTATTAGTAATTGAAAATACGCTATGAATATTAAGGGTATCAAAATGATCAACACAGACAATCCAAAGCCATATAATTCATCACGTCTCTAAGCTGTTATCACTTTGAAAAATCAAACTGCTAAAGAATGTATAAGCAATATACAGTAGTGGACTTAAGTTATGAAGCCGAGTTATATCGCCGAATTATGAAGCTATCAACTTTATGACTTAAGTCGCTTTTCCACGCATTAAAATGTCCCGTTTCAGCCAACCAACCGATCAGGGACCGTATTGACCATTTCTCCAGGCAACCAACCAATCAGGGACCGTATTAACCATTTCTCAGCACAAAAAGTGCTCCAAATTTAAACAGCTATAAATCGCTCAATTTTAGTCGTAAAAGGATGATTTTTTTTTATTTTACATAAAATTGTATGAGGATGATTTTCCTAAATATAATTGGTAGGACCGGGGGACTGTTTAAAAATTTACATTTCGTACTTCTTTCAGAGATGCATTTATTGATTTAAACTGTTTCTAAGATAATCGATTTTAAAATTTAAAACATTTTTGCAATTGAAAGTGTATCTCTGTGACTAACGGTTGAGGAAATAGCCATTGGGCACCGATAGCACTGGATACCCTGTCGAATATTCACTATATATATATATATAGTGTACAGCGTATATATATATATATATATATATATATATATATATATATATATATATATATATATATATATATATATATATATATATATATATATATATATATATATATATATATATATATATATATATATATAATATATATATATACATATATATACATATATATATATATATACATATATATATATATATATACATATATATATATATATATATATATACATATATATATATATATATATATATATATATATATATATATATATAAAGAAATACAATCCCAAAAAGTATGAAATTCAAGAAAGAGAAAGGCGCAAATTGCCGCACTATCAGAGTCTTGAAATATAAGATTTAAAATGAAAAAAGAAAATATATAGGTGGAATGATTGTGTTTACAGGGTTGCAGAAAGGTCAAGGGGGATTGCGACCCCTATTTCCTGGTTAGAAGCTAGATTTGACTTCATGAAAACGCTCCCAGAGACTCCGCACGCCCGAAACAACAATCGATCATGCCCGTGGGGAAAAAATGGCCGAATCCCAGACAACATAAAAATGATCAAAATAACAAAAATTGGAAATTTTACTAACCAGCAAGACGAGAATCATGGAAGAGTTGCATAAAGCGTATAAACTTCGAATAGGAAAGCATACATAAAAAAGTCGTGTCTAACTTATAGAGCCATCTGGATGTGCATCAATTAGATAATCCTAGGTAAGAGTTGAGTTGTATTGTATGATGTTGGATAAATTAACATAATTTTTATCACTATAATTTCTGCAAAAAACATCATAATAGTGCTGTACAAGGAAGGGATATGATTGTTCCCGAGTTCCGTTGATTAAATGCATCATGCATTTATTAAATTCTGTAATAGATGAGTTTAATAATCTGTATCTGTTCAAGTGATTTACGATTAAATTACGTTGTACGTTTAAACTCAAGTTGGCATTCCAGTGAGTAAAATAATTGATCTTGCAATTATATAGATGCCTCTTGTCAAATAATTTATAACATAATTTCTGTTCCAAATTTTCTTTTTTCAATTTTTCTTTTTTCATTTTAAATCTTATATATATATATATATATATGTATATATATATATATATATATAAATGAAAGATTTTTTAATCGTAAATTATGCATAAACTACTGTATGTCCAAAAAAAACCCCCATCTCTAGCATATTTGCTACAAATGAGTAACTATAGACCAAGACTAAGGATAGAGATAGAAGGTAACATATCACTACAAAGGAAAAGGGGATGAGAAGAATATAAGGATACAAAATATATATATTTTTTTCATTCACTTCCCACTTCAGCATTACTATTATTTGCCCCTCTTTTTAGTAGCTCTTTTTGTATATTAATATTATTTCTTAACATTTCGCTTCACAGTTTTTCAATTCTTATGAATGGCAACAGTAAATGGTTTTTTATTTTTTCTTTACGAATGGCAACACTGGTCTCTTCTATCAGTGTTCCCTGTATTGAATCGATTGTACATTCGCTGTGCTTTTTCCAGGTATTCATTTTTTTCTTTTTTATTCCTTCTTTATGTATGTCGTCCAAGTAGAAATAGTTTATAGATTTAATCTATCTATTTCTTCAGAAACATACATTTTTGTGTTTGCTTCTACAAAAAACTTGGACATGATAAGATTTTGGTAGAGGTTAACAATTCATGATTTAGGCTTAGAGCCTCGTCCACGTGTATGGCGTTTGGGCTTGATTTCGTTTGTTATACTTATTTCGATTCCATACCTTTGTGCTATATATTTTTCATTGACTTGTTGATTCGATATTTATTTTATTTTTTTTCCATTTGCTTGAGGATTAGTTGATTTTTACTTTTGTTTTGTAAGCCCGTTAGAGAGTTGAATTTAGTTTAAATTTTTCTTTTTTTGTTTCCATACCTTTTAATTTGGTTGATTTTCTGTAACTTGATAGCTTGTGTTTTGTATTTTTTATCCATATGATTGATGATTTGCTGTATTATATTTTATTCTGTGGGTGTTTTAAAAAGTTAGGTTTATCATGTTACATCTTCTTACTTTTCGTTCATTGGATTTACAAACTTCTATTATATATATATATATATATATATATATTTATATATATATACATATTTATACATATATATATATATATATATATATATATATATATATATGTATATATATATGTATATATATATATATATATATATATATATATATATATATATGTATATATATATATATATATATATATATATATATATATATATATATATATATATATATATATATATATATATATATATATATATATATATATATATATATATATATATATATATATATATATATATATATATATATATATATATATATATATATATATATATATATACATATATATATACGTATATATATATATATACACACACATATATATATACATATATATATATATATATATATATATGTATATATATATATATATACATATATATATACATATATATATATATACACACACATATATATATATATATATATATATATGTATATATATATGTATATATATATATATATATATATATATATATATATATATATATATATATACATATATATATACATATATATATATACACACACACATATATATATATATATATATATATATATATATATATATATATAGTGAATATTGGACTCTTTTTACTTTCCTTATACACAGAGTATAATGTTTAAGTAAAGTATTGTATTGTGGAGAGAAGAAGAAATAGTAAATTCGAATTCGAGTTTTGAATGGTAGCACACGTTTCAACAATACTTGAACACGGATCAAACGCTTTCGAAGTGATGTCTGTGTGTATGCACGTGTCTGAGTCTATGGAGATGATATCTCACAAACAAATGAAGCGATTCGTACGGAATTTGGTACACTAATTGCAATCAGTGAATATTGGAAGCCCATTGTTTTTAAACAAAATCGAATGTTCACAGCCTCCCAAAGTTTCGAATGAAATTTTTAAAGAATCACAAAAAAGGTTAAATAGATAATCATTTCTTATAATTTTTTTATTAGAAAATGATTGGCACAAACTTCAGAACGCTATCATAACGTATTAACTATTGTTGTTGTTGCTGTTGAGACCCAGACCGTCCGACCTACCAGAAAGTTGTAAGGTGTAACTGTTTGGACAGCCGGGAAGTGCCACCCAATTTAGACCGGAACCCAGTGGGAGAGGCATCCACAGGGATCGTACCCTCCTTCCCCTACCACCAACCTCTCGGAAGGACTTACGGACCCACATGTTTAACGTGATCGTACTCCGCGTGAACACGGCGGCAGTTTTGGCAGTGGCTGGAATCGAACCCGGGCCTACCGAGTGCAACTCTAGCGCGCTAACCAATGGGCTACCGCGACCCCGTATTAACTATTGTGAAATATGTCCACATTTCAGTAATATTATGCGATACTTTTTTAACATCATTTTAGTGGATATAGTTCGTTCAATTTAAAAAAGAAGATACTTTGAGTAATAGATTTATATCTTGTCTCCTTAGAATTCGCCAATATTCATTTATCTACTATAAAATAATCCATTTCTTTGTCTGTAACTCTTACTGATATTTTGACGACTAATTTGGCGGAATATCACCAACTTGGCGATGTTTCGTAATGTTGTCAAATTGACGAAACTGTCGCCAAATGGATAAAAATGATGCTAAATCAATTAAAACGACGACTAGTTGATGAAAATTGAATATCTTGGAAAGAAAACAAAAAACATTATTTGCATTTTTATCAATTAGGTTCGTAGGTATATGCCCAAAATACTTACATTTTTCGTAACGCTTCAATTTCCGCCTCAGAAACCCCAAACGGAAATGATATTCACATCAAAATGTACATTTTTAGAAACTTAAAGTGGATCAACCTTATTTTTTAGTGTTTTATTTTTTTGGGTTACTATCCCTGTCATTGACAGGCTTAAATGCTATTCCATTCATAATTCTGAATAAATATTGAATTTTAGAATATTCGAACATCAACAAGCAATCTGTCTTCAATATATTAAATATATCCTTAATAAATACATTATCATTCCTATAAATGACAAATTGGTAAACTTTCATGAGTTTTAACCTCTTTAGCGAATCCTACATCACGGCTCCATTACTTTATCCATAATAATCAATTTGAATTAAAGTCGGTATGCCAAACGCTCATTTCTGACATTCCAAATCATCTATAACGGCGCTGTAGTCTCATCATCTCTTTTCATTTGCATCAGAACATTTTCCCTGTTTGGAATGCAGCCGTTATTTCATTGGAATATCTCATTTCGTTTGAACCGAAGAACACGATAGGGAAACAAGTTTATATATTTTGGGAAAATTGTTTTCACACGTTTGATTTTACTTTCTCGAAATACATAGTATATTTAAAGAAAGGGTGAATGGGTGTTCTACTTGCGGATTTTAATAGTTGTGTAAGTTTTGTGTGCGTTTTGGGTATTCCTGAAGACAAACTGGCTATTTTATTCGTGTATCTGTGCCTGTAATAGGGATAAGTCTCTAAAAACTTTAATAGCAAATCAAATGAAATTTAACATAATTTATTTAAATCAACAAATATAATATATGTATTTATATATTTTTCAAAACAATTGTACCTGTGGAAAGAACTTAGTAGGATAAAGTAGGGTAAAGACTCTAAGTAGAATAAGTCTCTAAAAACTTTAACATACTTTCAAATAAAATCGAGTATGATTTATTTAAATTACCAAATGTAATAGATGTATTTATTTATGTTTCAAAACAATTGTACCGGGGTAAAGATCTTAGTAGATAAAAAGTAGGGTAAAGATCCTAAGTAGGATAAGTTTCTAAAAACTTTAAAAGCGATTCAAATAAAATTTGGCATAATTTATTCAAATCAACAAATGCACTAGATGTATTTTTTTATTATTAAAACAATTGTACCGGAAGAAAGACTTTAGTAGATAAAAAGGAGGGAAAAGATCCTAAGTAGAATAAGCCTCTAAAAACTTTAAAAGCAATTCAAGTAAAATGTGGCATATTTAAATCAACCAATGTAATAAGTGTATATATTTATTTTTCAAAGCAATTACACCGGAAGAAAGACCTTAGTAGGGTAAAAAGTAGGGTAAAGATTCTAAGCAGAATAAGTTTCTAAAACTTTTAACTGTCATTCAAATATAATATAGTATGATTTATTTAAATTAGCAAATATAATAAATGTATTTACTTATTTTCCAAAGCAATTGTACCAGGGGGACAGGGCTCTTAGTAGGATAAAAAGTAGGGTAAAAATTCGTAAGTAGGATAATTCTCTAAAGCTTTAAAAGCGTTTCAAATAAAATTTAGCATAATTTATTTAAATCAACAAATGTAATAAATATATTTATTTATTTTTAAAGCAATTGTACCGGGTGAAAGTCCTTATCAGAAAAAAAAGTGGGGTAAAGATCCTAAGTAGAATAAGTCCCTAAAAATTTTACCAGCGATTCAAATAAAATCTAGTAAGATTTAATTAAATCCACAAATGTAATAGATGTATTTATTTATTTTCCAAAGCAATTGTACCGAGGGACAGACCTTAGTATGATAAAAAGTAGAGTAAAAATCCTAAGTTGGATAAGTCTCTAAAAACTTTAGCTGTGATTCAAATAAAATTTAGCATAATGTATTCAAATCAACAAATGTAATAAATGAATTTATTTATTTTTCAAAGCAATTGTACCGGGAGAAAAACCTTAGTAGTTAAAAAGCAGGGTAAAGATCTTAAGTAGGATGAGTCTCTAAAAACTTTAAAAGCGCTTCAAGTAAAATTTAGCATAGTTTATTCAAATCAACCAATGTAATAGATGTATATATTTATATTTCAGAGCAATTGTACCAGAAGAAAGACTTTAGTAGGATAGTAAGTAAGGTAAAGATCCTAAGTAGAAGTAGAAGAAGACTCTAAAACTTTTAACAGTCATTCAGATAAAATCTAGTATGACTTATTTAAATAAACAAATATGATAGATGTACTTATTTATTTTTCAAAGCAATTGTACCGGGCACAGACCTTAGTAGGATAAAAAGTAGAGTGAAAATCCTAAGTAGGATAAGTTTCTAAAAACTTTAACAGTCATTCAAATAAAATCTAGTAAGATTTATTTAAATCAACAAATGTAATAAATGTATTTATTTTTTTTTCAAAGCAATTGCACCGGGGGGCAGACCTTAGTAGGATAAAAAGTAGAGTAAAATTCCCAAGTTGGATAAGTCTCTAAAAACTTTAACAGTGATTCAAATAAAATTTAGCATATTTTATTCAAATCAACAAATGCAACATATGTATTTATTTATTTTTCAAAGCAACTGCACCAGAAGAAAAACCTTAGTAGATAAACAATGGTGTAAAGATCCTAAGTAGGATTTTCCATTAAAAACTTTAAAAGCGATTGAAATAAAATCTAGTACGATTTATTTAAATCAACAAATGTAATATATGTATTTATTTTTTTTTTCTAAGCAATTGTACAGTGAGAAATACCTTTCGAAATTTTTCCAAAGCAAACTTTTCGAAAAATATCGATGTTTTTCAAACAATTATTTATTTCTTGTAAAATGTTATCTATATTTTAAGAAAAATTCATTTTATTTTTACAGTGCTAAATTGCTCTGATATATCTTCTCGCTACTTCAATAGCCGTAACTAGCTCTCACTCGATCGCTTCACTTCGTGAGCTTTTTTTCTTGCCACCTGTTACGCAGTCATAATGCCCATTGGCGGACCGTCCCTTGTTTGCTGGCACTCACTAACCCCCAGAAATCGCTTTCGAAGCTTTTTCAATCCGGTCGCCGCACATACGGCCGCTCTCGTGCTGGAAATCGGCTCGACCATTTAAATATTTGCCCATACAGAAAGAAAAATCACTTTAAAAGCTCATAAACTAAATCAAAATTCTAAAAAAGGGGCTCCGACTTGCAAAATTTGAACTATGTAGGTACTTGCTTGCTGTCTCTAAACTGTCTAGAACGAGAACTCGCAGCTCATAAACTCTTCATTTGATTCTGACATTAGATATTTCATACATTAAATTTTAAATCAAAAAACGCAATTTATTTCAGTGTATGCCCCTAATATTCCTCTACGAATGTACTCTAGAGCACAAAAAATGGGCCATCAATTATTAAAATCAGTTCTGTTGTTAAGACTGTAGATCTACCAACTTTGAAGAATGCGCCGAGTCGAAAATCGCAAAATGCGCCCTTTTAGAGTTCTGTTTTTTTTTTCAGGTGCTACCTCCACAATTGTATTTTTTTTTCTTTTCAGTTTAATGGTAACATTAAAAAAAAAAAAAAAACGACATCTTGGGGCTGAGATTTAGACTCCTGAAATTCGGGTTTTGTCACGTTACGTATAATATACACCTCATAAAGGTGACGGAATGAACACGCAGACATCTTTGATAAAAAAAAAAAAAAGTTTCTTAAAACTGTAAGACTGTACTTTAAATCTTAAAACTGTAGAAAATCATAAAATAAATACCCATTAACGTAATTTACAAATAATAAATCAGAATGTACATGGTCCACCCTTTCTACCGTTGGCTGCAGTCACACACGCCATATTCCAACTCGTCCTCCCTCGTGCTTCACACCTCGCCTTTTTAAGAACCTGGTTGCCAGATCCACCTGCCGTCCGCAATCTGCGTGGCTGTTATTTAAATTTAAACTCTTCTTTCCACGGGGAACACACTGCTTGAAAAATAAGAAGTCAGGAATAGAAATTGTTAATCCTTACAACCTGTCAGTTACAGACTTGGAAATGATGACTTGGCGGCTATTGGCGGAGTGGACCTCAGCTACTTTCATAAAGTAAATAAAGTGTTTAATCACTGAAAATTCAGTTCGGTAAAAGGGAAATTTAAGTATCGTTATATTACACACTTTGGGGCGAAACCAATATTACGCCTATAGTATTTTATCTATAGTTATTGTAATTTAACTCGGCATTCCAGACGTTCATTTCTGACATGTTGAAGCATAATTATCCATAAAGTCGTTGCTGCCTCTTCATTGCTTTTCATTTGCATTGAAACGTTTTCACTGCATAGTAATCGATGTTTAATTTAATCTCAAGATTAGTCAGAAACAGCTGACGTTTGGAGAGGAAAATAGCTATCAATTCTCTATTGTTTAATCTTCTCTATTGTTTAATCAATATAGAAGTCAATACTTATTATAACACTTACATAATTCCCCCTTAGCTGCATCAGTGTATTTCGTAGAAATAATGAAAAATGGCAGAATTTCCGTATAATTTTTATATGTATAAATTCGTAAATTGATTATCTGAAGTAGTAAATTCATTGCATTATATAAGAAAAGTCATGTGTTGCCCACATCAGATTTTTTTTTTCTAGAAATAAGGTTGAGTTCCAGAACTTTTTTATTGTAAGTTTTGTTGTTTTTTATTGTAAGGACTTTTTCCTTTCCGAAGTGCGAAATAAATGAAAAACCTGTTTTTCTCTATATGTTTTAAGTTATAATAGTTAGAGAGAAGCAGGTTCTCTGAGGTCAGCAAAGGATGTATAGATTTCTGGAATACAAAAATAATTTATTTCCATCGCTACAGGAAGTAGCTATCCGTTGTCTGTCTAATACCCACAAACAGTGTCCATGTCGAACGATCATTTTCTGAATGTAAAATCTGATGTGGGCAGCACATGACTTTCTCTGCAGACTCAAATACATTTTTGCTTTATTACATAATTAATTCATTAAATTGAGTTTAATTGAACCAAACAACAAGCATAATTTTTTGAAATTGCACTGAATTTATACTTTTAATTCTGGACATATCTGGGCGTATTTGGTAACTGGACGTATTTTCAAAACCGGCGTAGCAAAAATGTGAAAATAAAAAACATAAATATCTTAAGAACTACTAGTCCTAGAGCAATAAGGTTGATTTTTTCTTTCAATGTCAAAAATTAAATATAAACAACCCTTTAATTGATACATTTAACCATACGTAGTCTTTTATTTTAGACTTTGATGATTTTTGATGTCCATTTCGTAAAAGAGGAAGGTTCTCTTCCTCTGAATCGTACAAACACCTTATCAGCACCCAGGGAACCCCACTAGTGACTAATCTGCCAAATTTTGTGAAATTAGGTCGATTTATGTTTTAGCTAGTGTAGATACATACATTCTACATACACACACACTGACACACAACATTAGTTCATATTTCATATCACGTTAATTTTATTTCAGCAGTATCTCTGGTAAAGTCGGTTATTTCTGCTAGTAGAATATACAGTTAATCAATATATAATATTCAGTGCCACAGATGACAAATTATAAAACTTTTTTATTGATTTAACCACTTTAGCGAAGTTGATATTAACGGCTATATAACTTTTCTCATAATCATCCTTCAGAATAAATGTTTGCATTCCAATCAGTCATTTATGGCATTTTGAAGCCGGATCATCTGTAATCGCACTGGAGTGCCCATCACCCTATTTCATTTCCATCAAAATATTTCCACTGCTTAAAAATAAATTTGTTATTTCATCCGAATGGTTAAGAATAGCGATATAACCTAGTTGTATTTAGTTGAAGACCCAGACCGTCCGACTCGTCCAAAGGACTAAGAGCAACTATTTGGACGGCCGGTAGTGTGTGTGAAAGATAAGAAATTTAGTGTAATTTCTTATATTTGTCAATCTATTTCAAACGCGCTTCAGGCGTTACCTTACACCTTTCTGGTAGGTCGGACGGTCTGGGTTTCAACAACAACACACGCTTCAGGCAGGGCGCGGTAACCCATTGGTTAGCGTTAACATGTGGGTCCGTAAGTCCTTTCGAGAGGTTGGTGGTAGGGGAAGGAGGGTACGGTCCCTGTGGATGCCTCCCCCACTGGGTTCCGGTCTAAATTGGGTGGCACTTCCCGGCCGTCCAAACTGTTACCTTACACCTTTCTGGTAGATCGGACGGTCTGGGTCTCATCAACATCAACAACACACGCTTCAGGCGTTCTCAAGGACTAGTAGTCACTAAATGTGACACCTACACGCTTGATTAAATGTGGCACCTACATGCTTAATTAAATGTGACACACAAGCATAATAAAAAATCTGATAATCAAAACCCATTTCATATTTAAATTGATAAATGTAATGAGCTTTCCCAACCATCACTATGCACCCAACGCTAAATTGTAGCGAAAAACTGAATATCTCGTAAATTGTCTGATACTTATACTCTGTATCTAAAATGTAGTTCAAAGCCTGCATATTCCGTACGATACCGAATAGAGTCTACTTAGACGAGAAGAAGTTGTAATATTGTTCCATAATGTTAAAGCATGGATTTGAAAATTCCACATTTACCTGTTCGATCTCCGGCTGGGGTAATGATACTTTTTCAATGGTACCAGAAAAAAGGAACCCTTCAAGTTAGATGCTATGATGATGGGTGTCGGAAATAGACCCAGTTACAATTTTCAGTGGTTCATGCGAATTACGTTGCCAGCTTTAACATCACGACCGCACATGGATTGAAAAAATGTTGATGTGGGGTCAGAAATAAACCCAGTACAATTTTCAGTGGTTCATGTGCATTATGTAGCCAGCTTTAACATCACGACCGCACATGGATTGAAAAAATGTTGATGTGGGGTCAGAAATAAACCCAGTACAATTTTCAGTGGTTCATGTGCATTATGTAGCCAGCTTTAACATCACGACCGCACATGGATTGAAAAAATGTTGATGTGGGGACAGAAATAAACCCAGTACAATTTTCAGTGGTTCATGTGCATTATGTAGCCAGCTTTAACATCACGACCGCACATGGATTGAAAAAATGTTGATGTGGGGTCAGAAATAAATCCAGTACAATTTTCAGTGGTTCATGTGCATTATGTAGCCAGCTTTAACATCACAATCACACATGGATGGAAAAAAATATGATGTTGGGTTGGAAATAGACCCAGTTACAATTTACAGTGGATTGTGTGAATTATGGCACCAGCTTTAACATTATGACGGCACATGGATTGAAAACAAAATGATGTGGGGTCGGAAATAGACCCAGTTTCAATTTTCAGAGAATCATGTGAATTACGGAGCCAGCTTTAACATCACGACCGCACATGGATTGTAAAAAATTTGTTGTGGGGTCGGAAATATATCCAGTTACAATTTACAGTGGATCATGTGAATTACGGCACCATCTTTAACATCCCGACAGCACATGGATTAAAAAAATATGATATGGGTATCACATGACTTTTCATCTATAATGCAATGAATTTACTTTTTTCTCAATAAAAATATGATGTTTAAGATCCACGGCACAATGTCTTTAATGTTGAATTGTACATTTGACGCTTTTTCGGATGACAACATGTAAAACTATTTCGAAATACCCAATTGACTTATATTTCAGTTAGTTCATTGATAGAAAGATTTCGAACTGTTTAAATCTCTCATCGAGTTTTAGGGATTATAAAGCTATTCAATCTGCAGATTTAGAAACATACAATGTTCACTTACTTCTTTCACTAGTCATTAAATTAAGCATCTAGAGATTTATCGCATTATTGAAAGTCGCCTGTTTGCTAAAAAATACCCTCAAAAACTTAAATATCCCGAGAACGGTTTATCATAAAGAAATGGAAATGGTCTTATTCTTTTTAGCGTCAAATATTACGTTCGAAAAAACCATTTATTCAATATAATTAAGCATATTTAGTTTGGTATTACAGATTTTTGCGGGCCATTTTGCAAAACAGAAATATTATTATTTTTTTAATCGTACCAAAATCTAATCAACTGCAGGATAATGCTTAAGTGTAATTTTGTCACATAGTTTTTGAGATAGAGTGGATATAATATGCATTTCACAGACGCAGAAATAGATAGACCCACAAACAGACACAAACGGACACACAGATTTTGCGCTAAAATTATTTCTTCATGCTACAGAGAACTCGAAATGTGTATATCAGTCGAAAAATCGAGTTACGGTTTTCGGCACAATTCAAATTACTTTACCTATGCATTTCCATGTATTGTGGACAAAGTAAAACTGATAATTTTTACTAATGTAATATTTTATAAAGTATTTTACTCACGATAATTTTCGAATTCAAGATTTTGTTGTCAATATATGTTTCAAGACCTCTTGACAATTTTTGGGGTGCTGTCTGACTGTATGTTTGCATATCTGTGGTCTATCTCTTGTGTATACGATAGCGGCCACAAATATTTATGGCTTTTCACGAAATTTTATATCCAGCTATATAATCAAAAGATCTAGAATTGAGCAAAACAAAAATTTAATTCGAGCGAAAGTTATTCGAAATGTATTCGATTATTTTTTTAACATGGCAGCACAGGACAAAATTTGATATGATCATTCATAAAATGATTTATTATGGTTCAATATTCACGAGACTTAAGGGGGCTCAGGGCCTTTAAAAGTGCCATGAACAGTATGAATTTGCATTTTTCACGTTTTAATTTGTACCTCTTCCCCTACACATCCACAATATATAAAATGTTATGGCTAATAAATGAATACCTGTAGAATATACGATAATTTTTTCAATAAGGTGAATCTTATAATAATGTTTTTAAAAATTGTATCTTCATGTATTTATTAAAATGTTATCTTCATATAGGTTGCTTGCGCGCATAATTGCATAATTGCAACTAAACCATTACTTTCAGAAACAAACATATTGCTGATTATGATGCAAAAGTATCCATTTAAGAAGACTTAGATCAAAATCAAAATATTTGCATAACTAAAGTTTAAGAAAATTATTTTTTTAAATTAAAAATTTAATCAAATTCTTTAATTTAATTTTTAAAATCTTAAATTATTCAAATGCTTTAAATTTGATCTAAATCTTCTTAAATGGATATTTTTGCATAATAATCAGCAATATTTCTGTTTCTGGAAGCAATGGTTTTATTGCAATCATGCGGGCAAGCAACCTATATCACGATAAAATCTTAATAAATTCATGAACAATATACTATTTTTAAAAATATTATTATGAGATTCACCTTATTGAAAAATTTATCATATATGCTACAGATATTTAGTTGTTAGCCATAAAATTTTTAGGTATCATCGATGTATAGGAGAAGAGATATAAAATAGAACGTGAAGCATGGAAAATCACAATATTTGTGGCACTTTTAAGGGTCCTAAGTCCTTAAAGTTTCAATCATTGTTGTAAAAAATAGCAGCGATACAATTTTTTTATTCGTGACGTAATTACCCCCCTCGGGGGGGGGGGGGAGGCAAGTTATTCCCTTGGAGGGTACATAGTCAGGTGTGGTATCAATCCATCCCTTTAAAGAGAGCCCTTTAAAGTGAAGGGTAACATACTACAATTGCAATAATTTGGACACACTGTACCGATTTTTCTAAAATTTGAAAGGAAGATACAAAAAATGGATTCTGGTATGACAAAGTCGACTTAGGTAACACTCCAGTTAATGTTTTATAAATTACTAGCATCATGGCTTTTCAATGACAGTAAAACTAACACTAATAATATTTAGTTCGATTTTTTTTATACATTTTATATTATTTAACAATGTTTTTAACAAGTGTATATATGTGAAAAACCAGCTATACAGAATTGAAAGCTAAAAATGCGTCATATTTCCGGTGTTTAGATTCATATGTCAAAGATCCCCGTTATAACAAATAGCAATGTTAAATTGAACCTTCAATGCTTTAAAATTATACCTATCCTCCGCTATTTTCAAACGTATAAAATACTTATGTAATTCAAAATACTTTTTATAATTCTTTTAAAAACATCATTTCGCACTCATTAAGTACTTCCTGTCTGTAAAAATATATTTTATATATGAAAGCATCAAGCAAACTATTAGAAGACAGGATATGTAATACTTCCTGTTAAATTTAATTACTTTTTGAAATGAAAGTTGAAAGCTATGTTCTGTGATAGATATATAGATGGATAATAATAGTTATATTTTATAATCAAAAATTGGTATCACGTCTGAATTTAACAAATAAAATTAAGTACAAAACGTCTTTAAACGTAAAATCATTTATTAAAACATCTTAAAAGACGTACAAAGTATTTTAAAACCGCCAGATCGCTTTCGGACGTTAATACGCTCTTCATCAGTGGCTACATGAATAGTAAAACATGGAATGTTCATATATAGAGACCAGATATACAGCAAATTTGCATAAAAATATAAAATTGGTAAATGAACATACACTCTAAGACAAAAAAATCGACACACCCCGTAAAATAATCCTATAGTAATGAAACTTTACCTGCAAACACCTGTCGACCGAATATGCAAATGATCAAAAATTCGCAGCCAATGAATGAATAGTCGGAACTACAGCGCATTGAAACTGAGCACCATGATGGTGTATATAAGGAGCGAACCTCGCTTTCCATTTAAAAAGTAATATAAGGGAAACAATTTAATATACCATATTTCAAACATAATCTATATTTTTACTTTCCCTTATATTATTACTATGTATTTCCCTTATATTACTTTCCTTATATACATATAATGTATAAGGAAAGTATTATGATGGGGTCGAAATTCGGATTCGAGTTTTTGACAGGAGAGCACGTTCCAAGCATCTCTGAATACGAATCATATGTTTTTGAGGTGATGTCTGTGGGGTCTGTGGAGACGATAACTCACGATTGAATGAAGCAATTCGAACAAAATTTGGTACAAAAATCACAATCAGTGAATACTAGAAGCCTATTATTTTTACATGCAAACGAATGTTCAGAATCCACCTAAATTTTGAAATAAAATTTTGAAAAAATCCTTAAAATCATAAAACGTTCAAAATAGTTATGTAAATAATCATTTCTTATATAATTTTTAATTAGAAAACGATTGACATAAACTTTAGAATGATTGCATGGACCGTTCTCGACATATTGTACATTTTTCAAATAAAAATATCAAAAATCATATAAAATTCATAAAAAGTATTAACTTTTCTGAAATTTGTTCACTTTTCATATGTAAATATTATGCGATAAATTTATAATCATCATTCTCGTAGATCTAGCTCATTCCATTCACGACAGAAGACACTTTGGGTAATAGCATTCTAATTTGACGCCATTAGTCGTTTATCTACTATAAGAATAACCTATTTCTGCATCCACAACGTTTGGCGAAACCTTGGCGACGAATTCGGCTGAATATCGCCAAGAAGTCGAGATTTTTAAATGTCGCCAAATTGACGAAAATATCGCCATATTGATAAAAATGTCACCAAATTGATAACAATGACGCTAAATCAGTGAAAACGAAGAATAATTGATGAAAATTCAATACATTTTAAAGAATATAAGAATCTACTAGATACTTAGATATATAAGAGAACAGATAAAGATCTACTAGGTAGATAAGAGAAGTTACTTCGGGTAATATTTCTTTATTTGGGCGCCATCTACTTTAAGAATAACCTACTATTTCTTCGATCATAATGCATGAAGAAATTTTGGTGACGGAATTTTGGTGGAGGAATATCCCCAACTTGGCGAGTTTTTTAAATGTCGCCAAATTGATGAAAATATCGCCAAAATTATAAAAAATGTCACCAAATTGATGAAAATGTAGCCAAATTAATAAAAAATGTCGCCAAATTGATAAGATTGACGTTAAATAATGAAAATGACAACTAATAGATGAATATTTAATATTTTGGAAAGAATATAAGAATTACCTATTTCTCCGTCGGAAATGCTTGGTGGAATTTTGGCGACATATTTTGGCGGCATATCGCCAAATTGGCGACTTTTTAATTGTTACCAAATTGGAGAAACTATTGCCAAATTGAAATTTTTTTTATTAAATTAACAAAAATTATGCCAAATGGGATGCAATGTTTAGCAAAATTTTAATTCGTCATATGATGGGCATACATTTTATTATATAAGTAATGCTCTTATAAATATCGTCAAGTTGGCGGTATTTATCCTCACATTGACCGAGATATCGTTAAAATTGCAAAAATGACGCCAAGTTAACGAAAATGACGCCTAATTATTGAATTTACTATTAAAATATTTAAATATATGGACAATGTTGCTTATTGAGGATGATATCAATATTGATAATTGTTAATTTAGAGTTGCGATTAGGTAAGAAATAGGTAGGTACGGTAAGTTAATTAGGTACGAAATAGTGTTGTCAACCGGAAAAGCATCAAATGTACAATTTAATGTTACAAACACTGTGGCGTGAATTTTTTCTTCACTTTTCACCTTTAAAGAAGTAAATTCATTGCATCATATAAGGAAATTCGATATTATGTGCTGCCCACATAAGATATTTATTACTATGTAATATAGTATAAAGAAAGCATTGATTTCATCAAACTTTTCGATTTCGAGATTTTGATGCCGATATATGTTTTACAACCTCCTGATCACGTCTTGACTATTTTTAGTGTAATGTCCGTCAGTACGTCTGTGGTTTCTTATATACACGACAGCAGCCACAAATATTAATAGATTTTCACAAAATTTTATATCCGGATTTGTTATCAAAAGATCTAGAATTAGGTAAATTTTTTTTTTTTAATTTGGGCGAAAATTTGCGATTTATTTAATATTTTGTATTTTTACTTGCAATACAAGGTAATGTATAGGGAAAGTATTAGAATCGTGTCTAAAATCGCAACTTCAGTTTTCGACGGATCTACACGTTTTGAGACCTCTAGAACACGAAAAACTATTTTTAGCGTGACGTTTGTGTGTGTGTGTCTGTCTCCGCAATGCATTTATCCACTCTAGCTCAAAAACTAATAGACCAAACTAATAGACCAAGTTACTTATACGTAATGTATAAGTAACTTGTGTATGATCTTGGTGCTGATTAAATATTTATACGATTCGGGATAAAATAACCGGCTTTTTTTGCGAAATGGCTAGCAAAACTATCATGTATCTACTCTAGCTAAAAATCTAACTGACCAAATTTGACAAAATTTGTTAGATAACTCACTTGTGGGTAACGCTGGTGCTGATTAGATTTCAGTGCGATTCGGAAAAGAAAAACTTGCCTTTTTTAGGACTAGCCGTTCTCGAGATATATTATTTTTTTCGCATTTTTGGTACGCCACATTTGAACGCATACGTCACAGTCACATACGTCCAGTTATCAAATGAAAAAGATAATTGATTTAAAAATGCAAATTCAGTGTCATTTCCAATAATTATGCTTGTTATTTTATTCAATTAAACTCAATTTAATGAATTATGAAAGAAATAAAATGGAAATGAATTTGAGTCCGCGGGGAAAGTCACGTGCTGCTCACATCAGATTTTTTTAACGTGTCAGCATTGGACAAAATTTAACACAATCATACATAAAATGGTTTATTTATGGTCCAATACTAGCGAGATTTAATACGAGTAGCTTCAATCTTTGTTGTGAAAAATAGTCAAGATGCAAATTTTTTCTTTCCTTATATACGTAATGTATAAGCAAAATATCGTGACGGGGTCGAAAATTCGAATTCGAGTTTTTTAAATGGAGTTTTTGGCGACTTTTTTAAATGTTGCCAAATTAGCGAAAATCTCGGCAAATGGATAAAAATGACGCTAAATAAATGAAAATGACGACTTATTGACGAAAATTCAATACACTCAAACCTGTTTTTGTGCGGTCTTTTTTTGTGCGATTTTTTATTGTGCGATTTTTTTGTGCGATTTTTTTTTTTGTGCGGTATATGAAAATGTCAATCAAATTGGAACATGATAGCAGATAAAATCTATGCAGGACTCCAACTTTGCCATAAATTAGAATGTCATTTTCTTGCAAACGATGCCAATTCTGAAAGAACTTCAAAATTCCAAAAGGAGCTTCAATCTTGTATATCTGGCTACCGAGACATATACAAGCGTCTAGTGAAGCAACAGTCGTCGCAAAAACAAGTGCAAAGTAGTATCTTCAAGTGACGAAAGCAATTTTGAACCAGTTTACCACAGGAAAGTTCGCGTATTGTCAGACTACGAAGGATAATGGTTATACGTTTTCAAAAGTTTTGTATGTGTAAAATAAGTACATATGTAAATAAAATATTTAAAAATGTTCGCATGTGTATTTTCTAAATCAGATTCCAAAAGGTTTGGCGAGATTCCAAGTAGCTGCCAAGCCTCGTGTCTTGATTTCGCGTGGTGTCATTAGCCCCTTTTGGGGGCAAGCTATCACTTAAGAGGTACATTGTCAAGAATGGTATTAATCGAAATAATATTTTTCAAGTCCTTTTAAGTGAAGGGTAGCACGCGCTATAGTTGTTGTCATTTGGACTCACAATACCAATTCCTGTAAAATTTGAAAAAAAAAATGGATTTTGATATATGAAAGTCGAGTTGAATGACACTTCAGTTAATTTTTAATTTTTAATTGTGTTGAAATGTTTTTATGTTGTTATTTCTATTTAGTATTTGCGAGTGTAGAGTTTACTTCAAATAGGAAAGGAAAATGACCGTTTCAGTAAGTTTATACACATTCTCAGACGCAACGGTTACCTTACACCTTTCTGGTAGGTCGGACGGTCTGGGTCTCAGCAACAAGAACGTTCTCAGACGCATATCTTTGCGGCAAAACTAACTTGAATACACTGAGGAAGCTACGGGAGTGTATTTACTCACTTTTATTCGTTCATACGCACATTTGGCAAAATTCTGTATTTGCGACTGCTAATTTAAATTATTTCTCGCAAAAATTTAGCAAGGAAATTACAAGGAAAACACTATGAAGTAAAATTTGAATACGAGACACTATGGGGACATGTTAGGATAAAAGCATTCATTGTCAAAAGCATTTTAATGTGAATAACATCTATGCAGTTTCCGTGACGGAAATCGTAGCTTTACGGAAGTTATAAATGCTTTGGGCGCTTTTACTCCCGAACCTTATCCATAAAAATGTAATTAATGTTTCTTGTTTTGTCAGAAATACCAGATTATAAATATATAAAAGTAATTTAAATATTTAACTATTTTAAACTCTTTTTATCAAAAAACTATAAAAAGTATCATCCTGCCTAACGAGTGCTTTTAATTTCAATTTTCTTACTTTCATTCAAAGGATTTCGAAACTGTGAAAGATAGATATATATAGAAAATGACAAAAATATGAACTAGGAAATTTAGTATCAAATTCTATATTTATTTTGGAATGAAGCTCATATAGTCTTTGAGTAATTGTCTTGTCAATTTGGAAAACATTGAAAATTTTCGTTTCTCAGGTTTGTAACGCTTATATCTCAAACACCAAAAGTGCTATCTCTGAACAATAAGTAAAAATTCAATTTTCCACCAAAAATAGTGTAAATGACCAAGGTTCTGTAGGATTTTTAATACACGGTGAAGAAGTAAATAGTTTATCAAACTATGTTTTACACATTTAAAAAATACTCTTTATTCATTTATCCATGGATACAACTACAGTTTAGTTTCAGAAAGAAGATGAGCAAAACGAAAGGAAGATCAATGAAAGAAAATACCAGATATTTCACATTTCTTCAAGTATCCCATAGAAATGAAAGCATTTTCTCAAATTCTTTTATATTTTTAGTTCAAAACTAAAATTTTGATTCCACCCCTCCTCCCAAATTTACATTTTCTAAAAATTATATTTTTGGGCGCCCAAAGTTTTGGTGAAATTCCCAGTTACACTGCTTTTCATAACGCTCTTGAAACAGTTGCAGTCACCAAATTTCTATGTTTGTTTCTATCAATGAAGAACGGGAAAAATGTAAATTGTCACATTACTACAGTGTTTAGTTTCATATCAGTCAAGCATGTAAGCATCGCAACATTATCTCAAGTATTCCCTTCTAAATTCCTTCATGTGAAAAACAGGAATCTATGCATTCCTAATCACGGCGGGAAATCTGTCCGGCATTCCAATAGGATTTCTTCAGATTTAGTAAACAAAACACCTTTCTGGATGAGGAACAGATTCCCGTGTTCTCGGTGATCTGCGATGCCGAAATCAATGCCGGAATTTCGTCCATTCTGTACTGGAATTCTAAGCAAATGCAGAAAGGATTTCTCCAACTCTTACTACATTTCGCTAAAATATCTGATTAAAATTCGCTAAATTTTATTCGCGCTACAGGGGTAAAAGGATATCGGTGTGCTAAGAGAGCTGGGGTGTTACGAGGATACAGTTAATTGTATTGGAAAGGAACCCTAGTAGCATTTAATATTGGTCCAATATTGAACATGTATTGGCTATCTTCGCATTACATTGGAAATATTTCCAATGTAATCCCAATATTGGGCAAATATTAGAGTTATATTATCCTCCATTATAGGCTAATATTTTCATTACAATATTACGCCAATATTGTAATATTTCCAATGAAATATTTCCAATGAAATATTTCCAATTGAACGTCAATATTGGCGTAATATTGCCCAACATTGTCTCAATATTTTGATTATTTAAATGATTCTATACCGCACCGAATATCGGCTTGTATAGCTTGCAGGAGAGGATTTGCCATTTACTACAATGTAATGTTTCGTTGCCACCATTACTTAATGAAACATTTTTTTTTGCTCCCAAATTCTAATCATTTGCATATCTCCTCAAACGATACAATACATATATGCAGGTTTTCGAGGCTTCAGCTCAATTTCTTATGTGTGCATATAATTTTTTGCAACAAAGTGTATTAAAATTTTTAAACATTTTTGTTTAGCAAATCAAGAGCCTTATATACAAAGTGCAGAAGAACTTCATATAGTTAAAATACCGAATCACAATGAGTGTTTTAATACTAGCCATTTTTCCCCTCGTTTCTTGCCAGCAAAATAATGAGTAGTCACTAAATGTTACAGCTGTACATTTAATAAAAGTTTCGAATATCAAAAACAATTGCAATCAAATTACGGTATGTAATATTGCAGTATGTAAAATAATATTTCATCGGCGATTACTGCTCTAGTAGCATTTAATATTGGACCAATATTGTACATCTTGGCATTACATTGGAAATATTTCCAATGTAATTCCACTATTAGGCAAATATTGGGATTACATTGGCCTCCGATATTGGATAATATATTCATTACAATATTACGCCAATATTGGTGTTAGATTTGAAATATTGCCGCAATATTGCCCCAATATTTTCCCAACATTTTAAGCCAATATTGCGCCAATTCTGTCAAAATGTCCACATTTTCATATTGGTCTAATATTGGAGCTAATAATAAGCCAATTTTGAGCCAATGTTGAATTGCTACCAGAGTGCGTGTTACCTTATTTTCAGCGTTTCCAAACATTTTAATTTCAAAGTCCATCTTTAATAAGAACAATGTTTTCAATAGCTTGGTCAGAAGAATATTCAGCGGATGAGCTGAAACAGACCGAATGAGAACAAAAACCAAAATTTTAGCACGAATGGAAGAGCTCGATAATTTTAAAAGTGGTTTTGAGAAGTCCTTCTTACCTCTTTGTGCCGTCTCATGTGAATTTTCAAAATTAGAGATGTTTCCTTAGTCGTGAATCAGGGAGAAATTAAATGTCAAGATTCTAGCTATAGTTGAAGTGCTCGATAACGTTGATAGCACTTCCACTATCAACGTTACCCCATCAATTAGTCAGTTCAGTGCATACTACGAGGGTGGTTCAAAAAGTAAGGTAACAAGTCCTGTGAGAGAAAAGGTTTATTCACGAAATCAAAGAGATATACAAAGTTAGCAGGGCACTGGTACATATTATTTTTCCACATAGTCACCATGATTGTCAAAGCATTTGTTCCATCGGCAAACCAATCTATCGAAACCGGCATAGAAGAAATCAGAGTCCAAGTCGCGGAGCCAATCAACGACGGCTTCCTGAACATCGGTATCGGTCGTGAAATGGCGACCTGCCAGGTGCTTCTTCAACGGTCCGAAGAGATGAAAATCGCTTGATGCGAGATCCGGGCTGTAGGGTGGGTGTTCCAGTACATTCCATCGGAAACGCAGTACCAAATCCCGTGTAACCGAGGCTGTATGATGTCGGGCGTTGTCGTGCAACAACACCTCCCGACTAACTAGACTTGGAATAATATTCGCATGCCGGATTTGTGCACCCGTGAGAGCTCTTGTTACCATACTTTTTGAACACCGCGTGCTGTTGGCACATTTCGGACGCGGCAGCCCGGTGATTTGCGCACTGAATTTGCACGCTGCCACAACTGCCGCCGTGTTCATGCGGAGTACGATCACGTTAAACATGTGGGTCCGTATGTCCTTCCGAAAGGTTGGTGGTAGGGGAAGGAGGGTACGGTGCCTCCCCCACTGGGTTCCGATCTAAATTGGGTGGCACTTCCCGGCCGTCCAAACAGTTACCTTACACCTTCCTGATAGGTCGGACGGTCTGGGTCTCAACAACCTTACTTTTTGAACCATCTACGTGCATAGGTAGTTCATAGTTTGGAGTGCTTTGATAGTAAAATGAAAAAATGTAAGAAGTAGTTACATGAAAAACATACTTTCCATTAGAACCAGCTATTAATATGAAGTGAAAGATGGAAGATAATATCTTATTTTTTAAATGAAATCCCTTCTTAAGAAGTGTGATAGATAAACGTTGAAATTAACCTTTCCCCAAAATTAAAGCCCATACGTATGTAGAAAACATATTAAAAGTGCCTAAGCGTTATGAGAATTATGATATCCCTAACTGGATAGAGGTCTTCTTCTAAGTAGGCTTTCGTAAAACCTAGGAATGTATGCATTCCTCATTTTGGCGGGAAACGCGTTCAACATTCCAATAACTTCTCGTCATATTTAGTAAACAAAACACCATTCTGGATCAGCAGAGAACTTCCTCATTGTGAGAGCTACGATCATCAAATCTTGTGCTGGAATTTCTCTCATTTTGTCCTGGAATTCAAAGCAGATGCAGAAACGAGTTCTCTGTCTTCCACAACATTCCTGCTAAAGCATTTTAAGGGATAAAAATCTCTATAAAACTGCTTCTACTAAATAAAATTTGGTGTAAATTTCTGTATGACATACTAATCACTCGTATTTACTGGGTTTTGATAATAAAATTGAACAATTGATTTTCGTTGTGAATATTCAATAAATATAAAGTTACATTATTTTTGCATAATTACATCCAATAGTATTACACATATTACATGCAAACAGAGATCTATCTAAAATTTTTCCAGAAGAGTAAAAATACTCCCTAACTTGATTTGAAGAAATATTTTGGTTTTCAGAGGAGTAATTTTTAACAAATGTACAATTATCCTCAAATTTCCAGGTATTTATTAAATTTATTGTATTTTGTATAAAAACAGAGATGCACTATACACTTTATTTGTGTTAATAAACAAAATGCATTGAATATCAGATAACACAATTAATATATCTTATAAACATTATGAAATGAATTTTAAAACGTTTAATTTGCGATTCTAAAATTTTTTTTTTTCTTTTCAAAATCGGTGAGTAAAAATACTCATTACTTAATTTATAAAGCATATTTGCTTGTTTTATAGCGTAAAATACGCGCATAGAGGCGTTATCTGGATCTCTGCATGCAATATTACAATGCTATTTGTAACGCTATTTAGTGATACAAATAGCATTGCATGCGATCAATTTGCTAATAATTCCTGTAAATATATGATAAATCTAAATTTAATTATATTGGTAGATAGATTTATAGTACTTTACTATTAGAAAATTTAACTGGCTCAACTCGAATTTCTCATAGCTGAATTTATTTATTTATTTTTACTTTCCTTATATACATAATGTATAAGGAAAGTATTGTGACGGGGGTCGAAAATTCGAATTCGAGTTTTCGACGGGAGAGCACATTTCAAGCATCCTTGATCACGAATCAAACATTTTTGAGGTGATGTCTGTGTGTGAGAGTGAAAGTATGTGTGTGTGTGTGTGTGTATCAGTGAGTCTGTGGAGACAATAACTGACGAACGAATGGACCAATGCGAACGAAATTTGGTACAAAAATCACAATCCATAAACACTGGAAGCCTATTGTTTTTATACGCAATCGAGTGTTCAGAACCCACCTAAATTTTCGAGTGAAATTTTGAAAAAATCGTCAAAAAATCAGAATCTCTAATAAAGTTACGCAAATAGACATTTATTTCTTATGTAATTTTTCATTAGAAAACGATTGGCATAAATTTTAGAAAGCTAACATGAACCGTTCTCGAGATATTGCACATTTTTCAAAAAAATTATCAAAAAGTCATATAAAATAAAAAAAAAAATTTCTTTTACGAAACATATTCACTCTTCGTATGTAATATTATGCAATAAATTTGGTGACATCATTCTCGTGGATCTAGCTCGTTCCATTCATGAAAAAAGGTACTTTGAGTAATACTTTTGTATTTGAACGCCAATAGTCATTTAATTTATCTGCTGTAAGAATAACTTATTTCTCCGTCCATAACGCTTGGCGAGATTTTGGCGACGAATTTGGCGGAATATCGCCAACCTGGCGACATTTTTAATTGTTGCCGAATTAACAAAAATCTCGTCAAATGGATAAAAACGGCTCTAAATCAATGAAAATGACGACTAATTGAAGAAAATTCAATATCTTGGAAAGAATATAAGTATCTATTATAAGAATAACATTTTTTAACTGTAAAAGTAGTAAATTCAATGCATTATATAAGGAAAGTCATGTGTTGCCCACATCAGATTTTTTTTTATTGTACAAGAATTTTTTTGAAATATCGGTATCGTAGATCCAAATGATTACAAATACAGCGTGCTAGCCTTCAATTTAAAAGGCTTGAAAACATGTTTCGATTGATACCATACTTGACAATGTACCCCTGGGGTGTAAAGAGCGGGTTATGAACACAACTGACAATTTCATAATATACTTTACTGAACATTTTCTATTCTAGCACAGCTTTGGCTACCTTCTCAGTCTACCTTCTATAACATTTTCTCTCCGCTATTCCAGGTCTTGTCTCATTTTAGACAGCAGCTCTAACCGTTGAAATGAAAATAAAATTAGATATACTGAAAAATGTCTACACTTCACAATAATATTTAACAATAAATGGTAAACATTATTTTTGAAGAAGGATTTAACTATTAAATGAAATAAAAATAGGGAATAGCAAGTTAAATAAATGTAGTAAATAGCATGTAATTAAAAACATTACTCATGTGGATGAATATCTGATAATTGCCAATTTTGTATGCCTTGTGCTTAAATATATAATAGATAAAATACATATTTTTTGCAATATTTGTTTAGAATGCAATATGTTCTATGTATTTTGTATTTTTATATAATAAGAAATATAGTTTTGACTTCATAAAAATGGAAGTTTTTTATTTTCTGTCACTGAACTTCAGTGATGAATTGAGTTTCAATCTCCCATTTACATCAGTAAAAACATAAATAATGGAAAAAAATTGATAAAGCTTAATAAATTTCGATTTCAACCAAAGCCCTTATGTATAAACATTGTAACTATATTATTTTGCAAAATTGTTCATACATGGTTATGTCTAAATATATGTGAAATTACGATGCTGTCCTTTTTATCCACCAGGCGGCCACTCATTTAGTTATTACTTTCCTTATATACATAATGTATAAGGAAAGTATTGTGACGGGGTCGAAAATTCGAATTCGAGTTTTCGACGGGAGAGCACGTTTCAAGCATCCCTGATCACGAATCAAACATTTTTGAAGTGATGTCTGTGTGTGTGTGTGTGTGTGTGTGTGTGTGTGTGTGTGTGAAAGTATGTGTGGATGTGTGTGTGTGTGGCAGTGAGTCTGTGGAGACGATAACTGACGAACGAATGGACCGATTCGAACCAAATTTGGTACAAAAATCACAATCCGTAAACACTGGAAGCCTGTTGTTTTTATACGCAATCGAATGTTCAGAACCCCCCTAAATTTTCGAATGAAATTTTGAAAAAATCGTCAAAAAATTAAAACCACTAATAAAGTTACGCAAATAGACATTTCTTATGTAATTTTTCATTAGAAAACGATTGACATAAATTTTAGAACGCTCACGTAAACCGTTCTCGAGATATTGTACATTTTTTAAAAAAATTATCAAAAAGTCATATAAAATAAAAAGAAAAATATTTCCTATTGAGAAACATGTTTACTTTTCATATGTAATACCATGCGATAAATTGAGTGACATCCTTCTCGTGGATCTAGCTCGTTCCATTCTTGAAAAAAGATACTTTGAATAATACTTTTGTATTTGAACGCCAATAGTCATTTATCTGCTTTAAGAAAAACTTATTTCTTAGTGCATAACGCTTGGCGAGATTTTGGCGACGAATTTGGCGGAATGTCGCCAACTTGGCGACTTTTTTGAAATGTTGCCAAATTAACGAAAATCTCGCCAAATGGATAAAAATGACGCTAAATCAATGAAAATGACGACTAATTGTCGAAAATTCAATATCTTGGAAAGAATATTAGTATCTACTACAAGAAAATCCTATTTTTTTACTGTAAAAGTAGTAAATTCATTACATTATATAAGGAAAGTCATGTGTTGCCCACATCAGATTTTTATTATTGTGAACGAAAATATAAAAGTACAATGTCGTCTCTTAGCCCTTAAAAATTATGCATTGGAAATAATTTGTTTTTTAATGCTAGTTTCGATGTCCCCACAGAACAAAAGCTAACCCATATGTCATTTCTAAGAGGGCCAATTTTGTCACATGAACAAAATAAATATTCTTTAAAATTCCATTAATCATGTTTAACAGGTATGCCATATATATTAGAAATCTTATACATTCCCCAAAATTTATTTCAATCACGATTTTCCAGAAACAGTAAAGTTAAAACATTTTTTGGATCCGAAAAATTGACAATTATCATATATTTAACAATATATCAATATATTTTATAGAAATTAGCTAAATTTGATTATAATTAAATTGATGCATATGCAACTTCTTGCTTTTATTTACTCAATGAATTCAGAAATAAGTACATTTAGATTTTTTCATAAGTGTTTGCTAAGTATTTCTGAGTATTCAAAGATTATCCATCTTTTCTGTCCTATCCACCAGTGGCACTATTAACCAGTGGCACTATCAACCAGTCCTATCAACCAATGGCACTATCAACCAGTGGCACTATCAACCAGTCCTATCAACCAATGGCACTATCAACCAGTGACGAAGCATCAGGAAAAACAAGATAGATAGTGTCTAGCCAAATAACTCACAATTAAGTTACTTTTATTTTAATTATATATATATATATATATATATATATATATATATATATATATTTATTATCCGAAGTAAATTTTAATAAATTTTCTGGGTAAATGAACGAAATATTATTGCTCCGTCTTACGAGCACCCCGATAACTTTGTAAGGAAATGTTCATGAGTGTAGACTTTAGTCGGCAATAAAATTATTTTGATCCATCTCACTTTGTTGCCGAGTTCGTTATTTTAACTTTTTAAATTTTTCTTAACTAGCGAAGTTACAATGACTTTTATTTGATCAAGCATTGCCATTATTCTTTAGATATACCTACAGTACCAACTCATGTACTTTTCTTTACTAAGTAAATGCAATTCTTAAAAACATTTCTAGGAAACCTGTACATTACAGAAATGGGTATTAGGAAGTTTAAAAATCACGGGGTGGAGCCATAGTAAAATAAAACTTTATTTATTTCATTTCAATGAGATCCGAAGGTTGGTAATATACAAAGGCGCAAAGGAGTAGCCCCTGCCTTTAAAAATATATTCAATATCAAGAGGTTAGCAAATTTCCCTAATTCCTCCATAGCCCAGTCTATAAGAGACGGCAAAAACGAGTCCGTGCCATTTTTTTTTATTAAAACCCAGATCTGAAGTGTTTTGTTGGAGGTTTTTGCTTATTTCAGATGTAAATGAGAAGCAGGTGCTAAGAGAATTATACTTCACCCATGCTTGGAACAGAAATCTGGATATTCGATTTTGGGGTAAAGAAATATCAAACGGACAGACGTTAGTAGGGTTTCTCTTTTGTAGTGAAGCACTTGAACTTAGAAGAGCACACTTATAGCGATTAGTGTCAGCACCGTCAGGATGGGGAAGTGGCTTTGGAGACTTGATAAGAGGATCTACGTGGGATGGCTTTGATACTGGAGAATGCTGATTCATAAAAAAAGAAAATGTTACATTTATACGGCAAAATGCGAAATTAGAATTAACAGAATCTGCAGGACTATAGCTTTCTTTATATGCATAGTATAATATATAGGAAAGTACTATTACTACATGATTATAAGTTCGAATTTTAGTTTTATGACTTATGTTTTATATTATGATTTATTATGAGTTATGTTTGAGAACCCATGTACGCAATAACACGCAAACAAATGGACCATTTTGCATGAAAATTTCAAAGTGAATATTACACCAAGCGAATACTGACACCTATTAAATGCTTATCCTACACTTAGTGAAACACTCATTGTGAATAATTACCACACAACTAGTGAAACATACCTAGTGAATATTGAAACGCCTATTAAATACTTATTAAACACCTAGTGAAAGACACATTGGGAATACCTATTACACACCTAGTCAAGCTTTCCCGGCCGCCCACCTTGCTGCTCCGTGTCTTCGGACCAGTCAGACGGCCTGGGCTTTCGACACCTAGTGAAGCAGAGCGCGGTAGCCCAGTGGTTAGAGCGTGGGAGTTACAGTCGGTAGGCCCGAGTTCGATTCCCTCCGCTGCCAAAACTGCCGCTGTGTTCATGCGAAGTATGATCACGTGAAACATGTGGGTGCGTAAGTCCTTCCGAGAGGTTGGTGGCAGGGGAAGGAGGGTACGGTCCCTGTGGATGCCTCCCCCACTGGGTTCCGGTCTAAATTGGGTGGCTCTTCCCGGCCGTCAAATAGTTATCTTACACCTTTTTGGTAGATCGGACGGTCTGGGTTTCAACGACAATAACATCTAGTGAAGCATGCCTTGTGAATACTTATCACACACCTAGTGAAACATATCTGGTGGATACTTATCACACACCTAGTAAAACACTTCTGGTGAATACTTATCACACACCTAGTGAAACACACCTACTGCATACTTTTAACACACCTAGTTAAACATACTTTGTGAATACTTACCACACACCTAGCGAAACACATATAGTGGATACTTTTCGCACACCTAGGGAAACACATCTGGTGAATAGTTATTGCATACCTAAGAAATACGTGTATCACATATACCGTGTATTTAACACACATTTAAAGAATACTTATCACACCTAGTGAATAATGGAAAATTTACGCAGTATGATATCGTGTCGTGTGTAACTTTCTTGGTTTTAGACTATGTGTTATAAATAGGAACTTTAGGAATTAACAACTGTTATTTCTAACTTACCTTACTAGCATCCCACTAGTAAGATATCTTGCTAGCATCGGACTAGTAAGTTAAATTGCTCGCGTCATTGTAAAACTTAATAAGTGTTAATCTGAAAAAAAGATCTCCAGCTAGCCAGATGATACTTCTATGAAGACTACTATATCTTCTTTTATATTTAAAATTGCCCAACTTCACTTATAAAAATCATGATTTAGAAACAAAGTTTTATACTGTATGAGTTTAATTTATGGCATAACATGATGATATAAAATTCCTTCATTAAAACAAATAGAACTTATGGCCTCGGAAAAATAACTTTTGCTGATTTATAATTATTATTCCATATAAAAATAGAAGAATATAGAAATAACGAGATAGGCAATATCACTGCTTCACAAAAATGTAAACAATTACAATACACCATCATACAAAGTTCTTCATGCAGAAATTTTCCAACTGAAAATAACAGAATTTTCTACCATTAATAATAAAATAGATAGCCCAATTTATCGGCTATTATTCGAAAAAATGTATAAATAACGAAAACATAAATTCACGAAATGTTTATAACTGAAAAGTAGTCAATTAGAAACGCGGAAGCAAACTGAATAATTGCAAATATCAATTTAAATTGTTTTAAATATATCGATAGTACTAAAACAGTTTGTACCAAGAAATTGCTCTGCGAATTTTATATGCTTCATATATAATAGTATTCTTCTTTAACAACACATTATTTTGCAAAGGTTTTTTTTTTTAACTAGGAGAACATTTAACCAGACTTAGTATTCAGAGCTTCCTGCTAGACTCAATAATGGGCTGATTTTAGTTACTTACCAATACTATTACATATAGCTTATATCGTTATTTAATGGGCTACATTGTATATCTATCGTAGTACTATTTTCAGTTGAGTTGGATAAATTAGTATACGCATGATGGGATACGGCAACAAAGATAATTTCAATAAAATCGCACGATGTATTTTGTCTGCATTTTGTTTTGATAGATTATACTGGATTTGAAAGTTTACTTATTGATTTCAATACAGGAATTTTATAAATGTGGATGTGTTTGATTTTGTCGGATTTAAAAGACGATGGTGGATATATCTATTTCAGAAAACGGTGAAACACAACGCAAATTTCATTTGTATTTATATATACAGCTAGCGTGCTTGATGCTGATCGCTGACGCCAGCAAATGCATAGAGTCGCAATATCTTTTAACCTATTATTTTGAGTAGTTTAATCTTTAAACCTATTCTTCCCAGAAATTTTAATCTTTCAACCAATTCTTTAGAGAAGTGTATCTTTCAACCTATTCTTTCGAGAAGTTTAATCTTCCAGCCTACTCTTTCGAGAAGTTTAATTATTCAACCTATTATTTCTATAAGTTTAATCTTTCAACCGATTATTTCGAGAAGTTCAATCTTTCAACCTATTCTTTCGAGAAGATTAATATTTCAACCTATTATTTCGAGAAGTTTAATCTTCCAGCCTATTCTTTGGAGAAGTTTTATTATTCAACCTATTCTTTCGAGAAGTTTAATATTTTAAATTATTCTTTCGAGAAGTTTAAGAGACCTTTAGTGCGTTCTGGATACTGTCAATGGGTTTTACCCTTCTATTAATTTTACTTCTGAACATAAATGGGGGGAGGTTTACGCTCATTTTGAATGTTTTGATTTCCCATGATAATAATGGCTTCCGTACCTCTATTTTTTGCAAACCTACTTTTGATCATTCCTGTATTTCCGTTAATTCTTACCAATATGAATTGCATATTTTAATCGTGCTTTTAATGTATGTTTTTCTATTGATGATTTAGGTAACGGAATTAACTTTCTATTTAATAATGAAAATAATATCATAAGGCAGGCTGGGGTGTATGTTGTCCCCTCCTTTCCCTTGAATTAAATTTTATGTTTGCAGTACTAAACGTAATATTGGCATCCATTGAATTATCCGAGCATGCACGTCATATTAAAAATACTAAACACTCCACAGCCTTTATCCCAAACTGTTATTTGTGGGAACTCCTAACTATGTATGGACGTCTATGTCTTCCTGGGCTCACGCAATGGCAGTACTTCCGTTCCCCGTACCAGCATCCGCTGACCAGTGTCGCCGTTGTTAAAGCTATTCAGTTCATAATAGTAGATACATGCAATGGAAGCAAGGAAACTTGCTATATGTCGCAAACTGGAGATGATGATTGATATGATGATCTCTATATGATTCAAAATACTATCTTACCTTATGGGAAATCAATTTTCATAAAGATTCGGGTCATGCTTGTGCTGTAAATCATGATCGCGACAACTTGGTGATAATGGCTCGAGCAGAAGCTAATTCTCGATGTAAAACAGCGGCAATCATGGTAAAGTTAGTAAAAGTACCTTGCATTATTTTCTATTCCCATATGAATTTTATAGTTGACTAGCCGAAAACCAGACAAAAATCAGCCATTTGACAGGGAGGGCTAGCTTTTACTTTCCCTATATACCTTTACCAAATAGCATAGGGAATATTAAACTGTGACAGGGCCGAAAATTCGAATTAAAGTTTTCGCCAGATCACGTTTTAAGCATACCTGAACTCGATTCGAACATTTTAAAGAGAACTCTGTGTGTGCGAGTATGTATGTTAGTGTGTGTATGCAAGGTAGTCAGCGTGTACGTGTGTGTATGCAAAGTAGTCAGCGTGTACGTGTGTATATGCAAGGTAGTCAGCGTGTACGTGTGTGTATGCGTTATGCGTGTATGTATATTAGTGTGTGTATCCAAGGTAGTCAGCGTGCACGTGTGTGTGCGTGTATGTATGTTAGTGTGTGTATGCAAGGTAGTCAGCGTGTACATGTGTGTGTGCGTGTATGTATGTTAGTGTGTGTATGCAAGGTAGTCAGCGTGTACGTGGGTGTGTGCATACATATTAACGTGTGTATGTGTATGCATAAATGTTAGCGTATTTGTGTATGTTTGTTAACAAATTAATTATATAATAATGAGAGCGTTATCATAAACTGTTTTCAAGATATTGCACGTTTTTCAAATAAATTTTTCATTCATTATGCTACGAGTCAATTTTTATACTTTCATTTTTTCCTACTGCTCGCTACGCACGCCAACCTCCGTAACTCGCTTCGCAAATCGGGAGGCTTCTTCTCCTAATCTCTAGGGCTCGATAAGATCACTTCGCGATCTGATTCAATTCAAACTGATGTTTTAATTGAAATACGGTTTATTTCAGCGTGTCATTTTATTTCATCATTTATCTACAAATGTACCAAATTTCATATGTTTGTATACTATAGTAAATGTTTCACTTCAGAAATACATAAACAGTAGAATATCTCATGAACTACATCGACAAATAAAAAATGATTTCGTCTTGCAAACACTCAACTATGTGGGTACATGCATGCATAAATTCGTGGTCTTGCTATTGTTAAATCAGGACAAGAACTCGCAGCTCAAATATTCTGCCTTTGACGTAAAATATTTCTTAAACGACCATTTAAATAGAAAACAGTTTATTTCAGCGTTTTCCCCTAACGATTCTCCATTAATTTGCCAAATTTTATAATTTTGCATTCTATTGTTTTTGCTGTACGAAACAAAGAAACTCGAAGAGCGCGAAATTTGACAAACAGTGATGGCGACCTAGTAAATATGATCAAATATGTTCAGTTTCTATATGTAATATTATGCAACGAATCTATTAATATAATTCTCGTAGATCTTCTCTGTTCTTTCACGGAAAAATATACTTTTAGTAATACTGTAATATTTTGACGCCAAAGACTTTGGCTATAGTCATTCATTTCACTGTATGTTAATTACATGCCAATTACATTTAGTTGAGGAATTTTGCCAAATTTAAATTTACACAATGTTAGCCCAATACCAAAAACATTGTGATGCGTATTTTGTATACTATTGCTTATCCATGGAATAAGAAAAGTCACTGAATAAGAAAAGTCACTGAATACTGCATAAGAAGAGTCCTGTGCTGCCTACATCAGATTATTTTATATAAGTGTCTTGCATTCATGCGGAGTAGACCAAAATAAATTCTACCACCTTAAAATATATTTTTCCTCAACCGCCAGTGCTATTTCAAGCTGTACCAGTTCCTTTTCAACTTCCATTTCCCCTTTTGTGAAACTTTCGAAAGCAGAATAACGAGCGTTTTTGTTCCCTTATACTCCGAGATACATGCCCATTAGAGTTCATTCTACCATCATTACATGTCATTGTAATGTCCAGTCAGAACCCCATTTGCCTGAAAAAAAGCTGTTGAATTCTATAAAACATCGGTTTTTCAACTCTCCCGGTGGCGTAATGCTAGAAATTGGGGTTTGAAAACTGAAAATCAGATACGACCAATATTTAAATTTCTTTAAAAACAATCATATTTTATTTTGAATTTTCTATTTTTATTATCAGAATACTTGTGTACTTCGTACAGAATATATAATGTGAAAAACTCTATTTCACAATTGGAGGTCAGATTTTAATACCGTCTTTCTTTTTGAATTTTATAATATTTCTTAGAAAGAAAATAAGTGTGTTTGTTCTCCCTTGCTCAGACGGGAGAGAAGCACAATTTACTACATTATGTATAACAAAAATTTTACAATTATAATAACATTTTCCGTTTGGAATATTCTAAACAAAGCTATTGGTAGTAACAAATAACTTCATATCGCCACTTAGCAAAAATCAAATAATTAAAATTTTTATGTTATTACCAAAATACATCCCAATATACAGGGTGTCCCAAAAACATTGACTTTGGCTTTTATTCCTTAAATATTGATCTTAGACATATATAATAAATTTCAAAGTTGTGAAAAAAAAATACAGAATTTTATGAAATCGATAAAAATTTTTAGGGGATAAAATTTGAAGAAATGCTAAATTTAAATTTTTATACTGCCCCCGTACAAAAACATTTCCAATGAATAAAATGTGCCCCATACGCAAATAAGGTGATGTACACAATTTCAGCATTTTATCATACAAAATCCAAGAAATATGTTTAAACAAAGTTGATGAGGGATTAATCACAAATTAATATGTAAATGTGTACAGCAAGAGTGCAAATGACGCAACGCAAAAATGCATCGTAGGCAAACAATATCTGCCTCTAATTTTTAATGGATGGAAAACATTTTGAACAAGCTTTGTAATCTTTGTGTAAAATTATTATTACACAGTGTAGATACGTTTGTACCCATAAATAGCAAAATTATTATTTATTTATATAATCATTGTTTTCTTTAGTAATTTTTGTATAACCCCTGAAACGCAATCTGCCGACATGATTTTTCCCCTCTGAGAACCCATATCGATGCATTGAAAAGTGGTTTAAGTTAGCCTTTTTGTCTTTTCATATCTCTGGGACTTTTTATGATAAAATGCTGAAATTTTGGACATCACCTTATTAGTGTATATGCTCATTTTACTTATTGGAAATGTTTTTGTACGGGGGGCGTATAAAAATTTAAATATTATATTTATTAATATTTAATTCACTTGAAAATTTTAATCTATTTCATAAAATTCTGTTCCTTTTTTATGCAACTTTTTAATTTATTATATATGTCTAAGATCAATATGTAAGGAATAAAAGACGACGTCAATATCTTTGGGACATCCTGTATAATAGCAATGGATGTTACTTAAATGACAGCATGACCGTAGATAGAAATCAAACATTGCCACTTTCAAAATGATAAAAATTTATTTCTTGACTATAGAACGTTCGCAAAATACAAAAATCGCCTTAGCGTTTTATGTATTAACGCTCCCATAGAGCTTCCTTTGGACTTATGTCCATCAAAGGTATCTGGTATCCTTGATAATCCCTATTCAAGCTATTTCTGTATTTTGTGAACGTCCTATAATATGAAAATAACTTTTTAATACTTTAAACGTGACATTATTTGACTATTGATGATATGACTATTGATGACTATTATATATGACTATTGATAAAATCACTCAAATAAAAGAAATAACATTTCCATGCTTTTAATACATTTTACAGATTAAAAGGTTTATTTTTATTTCTTTAATTTATAAATTTTACATAATTTTATGAATAGAGGCACAAAGAAATACGAGGTCACGTTATCGGATTTTGAATTCCTTTTATTGTAGAGACCGTGTTCAGTTACAAGCCCAATACACCATTGACCATCTATCTCATTGAGGGGGGATGCCTCGTCGTATTCAATCCTGCATGCTCCGTCGCTCGCGGTGGACCTCTTCCATATTGCTCTAATGTCAATAAAGTTCCATGCTTTCATTTTACAGGTATGATTTTTTGATCATTTACACACATCACGATACGCCAACGGCCCTACAGCGCTGAAAACACCGGTTCTCGTTAGATCACCGAAGTCAAGCAGCATCGGGCGCGGTTAGTACTTGGGTGGGTGACAACCTGGTAACACCGCGTGCTGTTGGCACATTTCGGGCGCAGTAGCCCGGTGGTTTGAGCTCTGTATTTGCACGCTGCCACAACTACCGTCGTGTTCATGCGGAGTACGATCACGTTAAACATGTGGGTCCGTAAGTCCTTCCTAGAGATTGGTGGTAGGGGAAGGAGGGTACGGTTCCTGTGGATGCCTCCCCCACTGGGTTGGCACTTTCCGCAAATTGGGTGGCACTTCCCCGCCGTCCAAACGGTTACCTTACTCCTTTCTGGTAGGTCGGACGGCCTGGGTCTTAACAACAACAACACATCCACGATACAATTGTATTCTGTAAATTTCATAAGGATACACCAATTTCTTCATGCAGTTGCGATTTCAGTTGTGGGCAGTGTATATTAGCAGGAATATCCGACATTGTATCTGAGGGGTTTCTAGAGGGCACCCGTAATCTCTTGTAATGAATCAGATACATGTAGACATGGGAAAACCAAAAATTCATCAAATTATATGCAATGAGTTTGAAAATACAATTTAAAGTTGTTCTTACCTATCGAAAATATTTTATATAATCATACAGATAATGAAAAATTTCGTCTAATCAGCATTAACTGGTCGTTAGCAGCATTAACTGGTTTGATCAGCATTAACTTATTCAAGAACGCTTTACTGAAACGCTGATCTAAACAGAATCCAGCAGCAGAACCGTTCTTTCACGCCGAACGTCGTTTAATCGCCAGTAATCTGAGAGATAATACTTTTAAAATATGCCTATATTGTACCTTTAAAATATGTCTATTTTAAAGTATGTCCTAAATTGTAAGTTATATATCTTATAAAAAGAGAAACAAAACTGCTGGCTGCTAACCTTGAGAGAGAGAGCGCTCCTTGGCTTATCATCCTAGCGTTAAAAAGACGTTTGGCGCCTAATGTGAAATGAGAGTTCTGCAGCTGGATACTGTTTGGAATACCGCTGATCTGAATGCAGACGCTGCAGGTTAAAATGACTTAAAAGGAGTTCACGACAACAGTTGCCAATTAAGCCATAGAAATGAACATCTATTTCAATTTTTACTGATTTTCCATCATCATACTGATTTAGGTTTCATAGCACCTCCCACATATTGATAAACTTTTGCAAAATGTCGGTTTTTATTTTTTCCCACGTATTTAAAGTTGCAAAAAAATATAAAAATAGAAATGACTTATCCTATACTTTAGACATCCCGTTACAAACATATTTCGGTTTTTTATAAGCTCATTTGAGATATTTTAACTAAATTTCTTAATCTGGGAAATCAACTAAAATCGATATTGATATTGTAGAAAGTTTCCATAATATGTTTATATATTTATATCATGAAAAAATATTTATATAAATATTTTGATTCATAAATACATTTATATATTTATAAACATATGTCTCCACACATTTAAACCACTTCTGAACATAAAAGATAGTTCATGTCAGACTATTATAAAATTTCCAAGCAAAGCATTTAGTCGCCTGTTCGTAATGCATTTAAAAAAAAATCGCAGGGATTTTTAGTATCAAGACACTGAATTTAGCTTAAATTCTTAAAATGCTACACACGAATATTCACTGCATATTGTCTTTGACAGGAATATCGTCTGACGTTTTTCAACAGAACATATAATAAGAACATATAATAAAAATGGCGACATAATTTTTAATACATTTGTTCCTGTTCCACAGGCCAACTAGATGGAAAACGATTTTTTCAATTACTAATTGCAATTACTGGAAGGTTTTGATTCCTTGATATTGGCCACAAATATGGCGAAATGTGACGTTCGGCGAGTTTTAGACAGTTCTAGAAATTAATCAAGAATTTATAGATTTATCTAGATTTAACTAGGTTTTTCCACACTGGGTATGCATCCAAATCTGGGTATGCCGGCCATCCAAACAGCTGCTCTAAGTCTACGGACGAGTCGGATGGTCTGGGCTTTCGACACTTGGTATGCAATGGTGTTCATTCTGCGAACAATGTTAGGTGATATGAGGAAAAATAAATTGTGAAAAGAATCTTCTTGTTTGTTAATTAGGAATTCAATTGCTGTTTTATATGGCAGTTGTTTTATGATAATAGACAGCTATAATTTGGAATGAATAGAAATGACATTAATTCATTATGAGAAGAATTAACTGAAAAATTGTAACCATTAACAGGGACCACATCAGAACATTTCTCAGGTGATCAATGACCCCACGGGAATGCAGCGACAATACTGATGTTTTTATTTTTATTTGTAATAACTCCTTCTTGTTTATTTAAACTACGTACATCAATTTTACCAATATAGGCGCGTTTGAGATGCTCTCTTACCAACAAAATGTTAACATACCCGGTAAGAATGGTAAAAAATTAATTCATTAATTCAATGTTTAACACTTTTCAACATGATTATAAATGTTTTAATGAATTTGTTCATTATGTCTGTATGTCTGTCCGTTCTCCTGATAACTGCCGTAAAAGTGACTTTATCAAAATGTAATTTTATTATGTTATTTAGATGGGCTGTGGGACATAATGGAATGCAAAAGAATAATATCACCCAATTAGTTTTGGATTTAACCCAGATTGAATAAATGAAATACATTGAACATTTTAGGACCTAATTCATTATCCATTTCATCCGTTCTAAAACCTCTTTATTTTTTCATATCATCTGTGTATCTAAATTATGTGTCTACGTACTTACAATATTTTTTTATTTTATGATCACTAAACTTTGATTATGTCTACAACGAAGCATAAATCTAACGTTTGCAGAATGTAAACAAATCAAGCGATTGTAAGGTGAGTTGTATAAGAATAGCTGAATATTTTAACACATAATTATGTAGCTCTGGAGTCTTGAATATAAGTGATATAAATGAAATATTCATTGATTTTACATAGGCGATTTTATAATATTGTCTGTTAATGCAGTTTAAGTTTCCATGTTTAATAAATTATTGTAGTACTGTCATGTTATCAATAACATGAGTGCTGGATGTATCGTATTCTAGAGATGTTTAAATAAAATTGCATTTCAGTTGGAAAGTGTTTCATAATCAATGCTTAATGCATGATTAAACTTTCTTGTTAATATTATTTTTTTATTTTCCATTATGTTATGTGTTTCTATTTTTCTAAGTGCACAATTTATATATATTAACATAAATAATCGACATTGTATCTGAAGGGTTTCTAGAGATCACCGTAACAACTCGTAATAAAACCGATACGTATAGACATCCAAACATACGTGTGAAATCCAAAAATTCACCTAATTATATTCAATCATGTGTTTACGACTAAAATTTAAAGTTTTTCTTTTCGCCGGTAAAAATTTTAAAAAGACATATAAATAAGGTTTCCTTCATTAAAGAAATGGATTATTAATTTTATCATTTACGTTTTTATCTACTGTAAATATTTTTATATAAAATTATAAATAAAGTGGGATTTCGTTTCATAAGGGCTTCCATTTTAGTGTCCAATTCATTTTCAAGAACTCTGCTCTATCTATATAAAGACGCAGCAAGTTAAATTAACTTTAAAATAGTTCAGCAGAAGAGATGCCAATTTAGCCATAGAAATGGACAGCTGCGAAAAAAAAAACGCCCCACCCTTTGTTAATAGAGCATCGTTCATCGTAAAGAAAATTGAACGATACCATTCGATTAAAAATAACATTCTCTATAAATTAATGTACGTAAAATATGCATTAAGGGGCCGTCTTCATATCTAAACGCGCGCAAACTTTGAAATTTTCTATGGCAATATCCAAGTTTAATGCAATATTTCGAATATCAAACTAAAATTAACCTCTGATATTAAGTTTCAAGTTATTTGGATGAAGTGTTTCCGAATTATGAGTATGTAAAGTTTTGAGCTCCTAATGTTAAATTAGTTTCCAAGACTTCCATTCATATCTTCTGCTATAATTATCTGCTCGCGCTGATTATTTATATGACGTGACTACTAAACAACCCAAACACATTTACGTGATTTTTATTTTTGTGGAAATAATTGTTTGCATGAAATGTTAATCATGAAATCCATAATCGAAAAAATATGAATACAAACCTGGACATGTTTTGATAAAAATCGATTCACAAAATTTTTTTATATGTTTAGGTAAAATTCCAGGGGTTTCCTCCCTCTAGTTCTTTCGAAATGTTTAGATATTCAGAATCATTTCATCAGACATTTCATCATTTTAGGGGTCGTATATTATTTTTAAAAAATGACTAATTTGAAAATTTATATTAATTGTAAGGTAATCTTTATTTAAGAAAACGGGCATTTATTTTTACTCAGTTTTAATAAAAACTTTGAATAAACAGTGTTGTATAGATGGAACCTAATCAACGTAATTCTGCTACTGTATTGAAGGGTGAAAACTTGTTTTGTTATAAATTTGATCTACTTATGTTAATGTAGATTAATAGTTCCGGAGCTACTGCGAGTTGAAATCGCCCACAAAATGTGATAATTTATAATAAAAAATATTTATATAAAACAATAACAAATTATAAAGCCACTGCCTTAGTAACACACACATCAATAATTTACAACATTGATGTGGTCAATCAACGAAACATCGCCTTTCAAATTGCGGTTTTCAAAATGGAGCTGATACCTGAAATTTGCACATTCTGGAATATTGAATATCTTCGGATATAAAGATAGAAACTTCGTGAAAATTTGAATTTGGACTAATTTGGGGATCTAGAACTTGTGGGTGACGTCAAAATTTAGTGTTGCTATTAAAAATTCCAAAGTTTGTGTGCGTTTAGATATGAATACGGCCCCTTATGAAAATTTTATGCGCATTAATTTGTAGAGGATGTTATTCCAAATCGAATGGTATCTTTCAGTTTTCTCTACGATGAACGATGCTAGATTAACAGAGGGTGGGGCGTTTTTTTTCCACAGCTGTACATCTACAGTCTCAGTTTTTACTGATTTTCAATCATAGTTGTCAATTAGGTTTCATGGCACCTACCATGTATCGAAGAACTCTCGCAAAAAGTTGTTTTTTTATTTTTTCCCACGTATTTATAATTGTAAAATATGTAAAAAAAGAAATGGCTTATCCCATACATTTGGAATCCAGTTACAAATTTTTCGTTTTTTTTATGAAATTAGTTCGTAATTTTTAATTAAATTTGATAATCTGGGAAATCAACTAAAATCGATATTGTCACAGTTGAAAATTTTCATAATATATTTATATATTAATATTATGAAAATAAATTTATATAAATGTTTTGTTTCATAAATAAATTTATATACAGGGTGGTCAGAATTAAAACACCCCTACTCTGAGCTCTCTATACATCGAACTACTCAGTGTAAAGGCTCCAAAATTGTTGAATCTACTATTCAAGACATGGGAAAAGGGATAACATGAAAAAAAAATATTTCCAGAAACACCGATAGGTGGCGCTGTACAACAGGAAATATGCTGAAAAGACACAAAATAATCACAAAAAAAAAAAAAACCACATGCGATATGGAATTTTTCCTTTTTAATTTCTTTTGCTGATATGAAAAATAAAAGACAAAAAAGTGAAGAAACTTAAAATGTCATTGTAACTGCAATTTCGCACTGTAAGCACAAAAATTTGCATAAACCCTTGGTTTGCAGCTACTATGATTTGGGCATAAAAGGGGATAAAACTGGGAAATTTTCATTCTTATCAGCGATGGCTGTCACACTGCCAGAATGCACTTTGCTTGTGAAGCTGTTTTATGAAAACAAAGGACATGCTGCAGCTGCACTTCGAGAGTTTCGTCGACTTAAGAATTTGCGCAAAGGACTATTACTTCCACAAGCTCTCAGGAGAATGATCGCTCGATTCGAGAAAACTGGACACCTTGGAGTTCAGCCGGGTCGAGGACTCAAATCGACTCGTTCAGATGTCGTTGACGATGTTGCCACCGCTATTGTTGAACAATCAATGGATAACGTTATAGGCTGTAGTAGTGCACGTGGAGTGTCACGGCACTTGGGTGTTCCCTACAGCACAGTGTGGAACGTACTGAGAAACTTAGTGCATTTTTTCCCTTGCAAAATTAGTCACAATCACCACTTGCTGACCATCGACAGGGAGAAGCGACTGACCTTTGTATTGACATTTCTGGCTAGAGTTAAAGTGGATGCATCGTGTCCATGGCAGATTCTATGGAGCGATGAAGCTCATTTCCATCTAAGTGTCACAGTCAACACCCATAACTGTCGCATTTGGGGCACGGAAAAGCCTCGTACTTTCCAAGAAATTCCACTTCACTCACCGAAAGTTACAGTCTGGTGTAGATTCACAGCCACATTCATTCTTGAACATTTGTTTTTCGAAGAGGCTACTCCCAATGGCCCTGTGACATGCACCGTGACGGCCAGGAGGTACTAAAGCATGCTCGAAAATTTTGTTGTACCCCAAATGCAACAGCGCCAATGTCTTGATTCAATTACCTTTATGCAAGATGGAGCGCCTCCACACATTGAACTCTGTGTACAGCAGTTTCTTCGGCAACATTTTACTAATTGTAAAGTAATTAGTCGTGCGTTTCCGACATCCTGGCCATCTCGTTCTCCAGATCTTAATCCCTGTGATTTTGGGCTGTAGGGTTACTTAAAAAGTCTTGTTTATCGAGGACGTCTGGTAACCTTGGCAGATTTGAAAGACAGTATCACTCTGCATGTGAGAAGCATCTCAATCGGCCAATTACGATCCGCAGTTGAACAAGCAGTCCGCAGACTGCAGATTTTGCATCTTGAAGAAGGGAACCATATTGAGCAGCATTCCCTGCATCGATAAGGTCCTTGTGATATGAATGTTTGGTACGTTCGAATAAAATGTGTTACAAATGTGTATTTTGTGTCTTTTCAGCATATTTTCTGTTGTACAGCGCCACCTATGGTGTTTCTGGAGCTAATTTTTTTTTCGCGTAATCCCTTTCCCCATGTCTTGAATAGCAAGGTTAATAGAATATATAAGATATTCTACGGACCTTGTTGAATAGTAGGTTCAACAATTTTGGAGCCTTTACACTGAGTTCGATGTATAGAGAACTCAGAGTAGGGGTGTTTTAATTCTGACCACCCGGTATAAAGAAAATACATCTTCACATATTTAAACCGCTTTTGTACATCAAAGAGTTTATATTAGGCGTGTGTAAAATTTCCGAACAATGCGGTTAGCTGCCTGTTCGTAATGCATTTTTAAAGAAATAGCAGGAATTCTTAGTATAGAGACACATAATTTAACATAAATCCTCACAAAATTATACACTAATATTCAATGCATATTGTCTTTGAGAGAAATATCTTATGACGTTTTTCGACGATGATCATACAACTTCAAAATCTACCAACTTTCCAAGAACCAAATATGCCCAAACAAAATGCCCAAATATGCCCAACCAGTTCTAAAAACTAATCCAGAATTTATAGATTTAGCTAGATCTAACTAGGTTTTTCCGCACAGGGTGTACAATGATGTTCATTCTGAAAGCAATATTATGCGACATGAAGAAAAGTGATTTATTTGTGGTTTTATAGCATATAGTAGTCGTTGTATGATACTAGATAGCTATGATTTGGAAAGAAAAGAAATGACATTAATTCTTTATGAGAAAAATTAACTGAAAAATTGTGGCCATTAAGAGAGGCCACGCCAAACCCTTTCTCAGATGATCAATGACCCCATGGGAATGCAGCGACAATACTGATGATGTTTTTATTTGTAGTTGTAATAACTCATCATCATCATAACTCATCGTGCCTAGTGGCACATAAGGCCTTCAGCTTGAGTCGCCACCCTGGTCGATCCTGTACCGCAGTCCTTGCTTCTCGCCAGATCGCCCATCTCATCAAATTTCTGTCTTGCTCCACCTGTCTGCTCCAAGTAAGCTTGCGTCGACCCCGAGATCTTTTTCCATCAGGCGCCCAAGAAAGCGCCACAACAGGAATGTTATACTGTGGCATTCTCAAGACATGTCCAGTCCATTTCCATCTACGTTTTTTATCTCCATCTCAATTGCTTCCTGTCCAGTACTCTTGTAGGGTTCAGTGTTAGTAATAACATACGGCCAAAATATGTGCTCCCAAATTTTTCCTCAGATATTTAGTCTGCCAGGCATTTAACTTGTTGTATTGGCTCCTTGTCAATTTCCATGTTTCGGCTCCATATAGAAAAACACTTTTCACTAAGGAATTAAAAAGGAGGATTTTGGTTTTTAAATTAATGTTAGTAGCTCTCCATATTTTATTTAGTTTTCTAAAACAATTCTAAGCTTTTGCAATTCTTATTTTGATTTCTTCATCTGTTCCGCCCTCCTTGTTCACCAGTACGCCAAGGTACGTGAAGCTATTTACATCTTCAATTGATTCATCATCTAATTTTACATTTTCAGAAGTCCTTTCATTAATTCTTAAGACTTTTATTTTACTTTTATTGATTTGTAGGCCATTAGTTTTAGCAAATTGTATTTAGCAAATTATTTGTAGTTGTAATAACTAGTTTTTATTTATTTAAACTACGCATATCCGTTTTACTAATATAATCGCCGATGTGGTGGCCGAGCGGTCTAAGAGGCAGGCGTTTTCTCGTGATGGCTCGGCTGCCAGATTGCGGGTTCGAGTCCCGCCAGCGGCCATGGATGTTGTAATGTCTTATTTAGGGCAGAAGTCAGACTTCTACCTTCGGGTGACCTGGGTCATTAGACTAAACAGAAGCAGTGCACTCATTCTTCCTTAAATGTAATGTTAGGGACACGACAACAACAACAACTAATGAAATCGAGTTTGGGATGCCCCCTAGCCAATAAAATTTTAACATACCCGGCAAGGATGTTAAATAATTCATTCATTCAACATTTTTAACAGTGTCCAACGTAGTTGCAAAGTGCTTATGACTTTGTTAATTCTGTCTGTCTGTCTGTCTGTCCGTCCGCGCGATATTTATCAAAATGAAATTTTATTATGTTTTCAGACGGCCCGCGGGATATATGGGGATGTAAAAGATTAATATCACCCAATTAGTTTTGCATTTGACCCGGTTTGAAAAAGTGAAATACATTCAACTTTATGAGACCTAATATTTCAAACATTTTTAAGCAAAGTTAACATTCACAAATTGCTTCGAAAATTTTAGGAAATATCAAAATTATCACATAAAATATGTGAAAAAAATTCATCAAAATATGTAAAGTATTTTATTACAAAATAATTGAAATAATAATTACACCCATATTACATGAAGAGCGACTCACTGCAAAATAAAATATAGCATGCAATTTTTTTTCCGCGGATTTTTAAGGAAAATTCAATATATATATTTAATGTTGCGTCCGTCCTAAAACCGCTTTATTATTTCATATTATCTGTGTATATAAATTTTGTTCCTACGCAATTACAATATTTTTATTTTAAATGATCTGTGATTTATAACTGTGAATATTTCTACACCGAAGCCTAATTTTCAGAATGTAAGCACATCAAGTGATTGTAAGATGAGTTGAATAAGAATTGCTGAATATTTAAAAGTAAAATTATTCAGCTCTGAAGTCTAGAATATATGTGATATAAATGAAATAGTCATTTATTTTACACAGAAAAGCAGGCAATTTTAAAGCATTGCCTTTATTGCCGAAGTTTTAAGTTTCTATGTTTAATAAATTACTGTAGTACTACGATATTATAAAAAATATCAGTGGTGAATGTATTGTATTTTAGAGTTGTTTAAATAAAATTACATTTCAGTTGGAAAGTGTTTCAAAATAAATGCTTTATGCATGATAAATATTTCTTTTAATTATTTCAATTGTTTCCATTCTACCTTATGTTATATGTTTTTGTTTTTCTATGTGCACAATTTATATGTATTAACAGGAATTATCAGAAATATCCGACATTGTATCTGTGGGGTTTTAGAGGTTACCGTAAACTCTTGTAATAAACCAGATATTTGTAGACTCGGGAAAAGCCAAAATCACACAATTATGAGTTTGCGAAGAAAATTGAATGGTGTTCTTAGCTACCGTTAATAATATTGTGTAAAATAATATAAATAAAGTGAGATTTCATTTAATTAGACAATTTTCCTAATAATAGCAAGTTGTTCAAAAACGCTGTTCTACATATAGAAGCAGCATGTGACTTAAAAGGAGTTCACGAGAAGAGTCGTCAATTTAGCCACAGAAATGAACAGATTCAGTTTTTTACTGATTTTTCGTCATTATTCTAGTTTTGGTTTCATAGCACCTGCCACGGATTGATAAACTCTTGCAAAATGTTGGTTTTTATTTTTCCCGTCATATTTTAAGCTGCAAGAAAATATAAAAATAGAAATGATTTATCCTATAGCTTAGGAATCCAGTTACAAATTTTTGGGGTTTTTTTATAAATTCGTTTGTGATTTTTAACTAAATTTGTTAATCTGGGAAATTGACTAAAATCGATATTGACATTATAGAAAATTTCCATAATATGTTTATATTTCGATATTATGAAAATATATTTATATAAATATTTTGATTCATAAATATATTTATATATTTATAAAAATAATTTTTCACGCTTTTAAACCCCTTTTGAACATAAACAAAAACTCATGTTAGGTTATTATACAATTTCCCAGCAGTGCGTTTAGTCGACTGTTACTAACGTATTTTTTTAAAAAAATTGTATTGATTTTTGGTATAGAGACACTGAATTTAGGTTAAATTCTTAAAATGCTATACACTAGTATTCATTGCATATTGTCTTTGACAGAAATATCTCCTCACGTTTTTCAACAGTGACGATGACCATAGAACTTCAAAATCGACCAACTTTTCAAGAACCAAATATGTCCTACCAATATGTTCAGAACATATAACAAAAATGACGACATAATTATTTCCAATACAAAATATATTATGTCCTGTTTTACATGCTATCTATCTTGCTGGAAAACAATTTTTACAGTTACTAATTGCAATTGCAGGAAGGTTTTGATTCTTCGATATTGGCCACACGTTTGGCGAAATGTGACTTTCGGCGAGTTTTAGACAGTTCTAGAAACTAATTAAGAATTTGTCGATTTATCTAGATCTAACTAGGCTTTTTACTCGGGGTATACAATGATGTTCATTCTGAGAGCAATGTTAGGTGATATGAGGAAAAGTGAATTGTGAATACAATCTTCTTGTTTCTTAATTAGGAATTTATTTGCTGTTTAATAGTATATAGCAGTTGTTTTATGATAATAGATAGATATAATTTGGAAAGAACAGAAATGACATTAATTCATTATGAAAAGAATTAACTAAAAAATTGTGACCATTAACAGGGACCACGCCAGAATCTTTCTCAGGTGATCAATGACCCCTCACGGGAATGCAGCGACAATACTGATGTTTTTATTTTTATTTGTAATAATTCCTTGTTTATTTAAACTACGTACATCAATTTTACTAATAAACGTGCTTTTGGGATACTCTCTACCAACAAAATGCTAACATACCCGGTAAGAATGATAAATAACTAATTTATTAATTCAATGTTTAACACATTCCAACATGATTGTAAATTGTTTTTATGACTTTGTTCATTCTGCCTGTATGTCTGTCCGTTCTTGTGATAACTGCCGTGAAAATGATTTCATCAAAATGAAATTTTATTATATTGTTTAGATGGACTGTGGGACATAATGGAATGCCAAAGAATAATATCACCTAATTAGTTTTGGATTTACCCCAGGTTGAATAAATGAAATACATTGAACATTTTAGGAACTAATTCTTTATCCATTTCATCCGTTCTAACACCTTTTTATTTTTTCATATCATCTGTGTATCTAAATTCTGTTTCTACGTACATACAATATTTTTTATTTTAAATGATCACTAAACTTTGATTATGTCTACAACGAAGCATAATTTTAACGTTTGCAGAATGTAAGCAAGTCAAGCGATTGTAAGGTGACTTGTTAAAAAATTGCTGAATATTTTACACATAATTATGTCCGGCCGTCCAATTAGTTGCTCCTAGTCCTTTGGACGAGTCGGACGGTCTGGGTCTTCAACACATAATTATGTATCTATGGAGTCTTGAATATAAGTGATACAAATGAAATATTCATTGAGTTTACGTAGAGAAGCAGACGATTTTGTAGTATTGTCTGTTTTGATACAGTTTTAAGTTTCCAAGTTTAATAAATTATTGTAGAACTGTGATATTATAAAAAATATGAGTGCTGGATGTATCGTATTTTGGAGATAACTAAATAAAATTGTATTTCAGTTGGAAAGTATTTCATAATCAATGCTGTATGCCTGATTAAACTTTCTTGTTAATATTATTTTTTAGTCTCCATTTTGTTATGCTTTTCTATTTTTCTATGCACAATTTATATATATATATATTAACAGAAATTTCGGACATTGCATCTGATGGGTTTTTAGAGGCTACCGTAATCCCTTGTAATAAAACAGACATGTGTAAACATAGGAAATCCAAAAATTGATCTAATTATATTTAATCATGAGCTTATGAATAAAATTTAAAGTGTTTTTTATCGACAGTAAAAATTTTAAAAAGTATAATAAATGAAATAAATAAAATAAAATTTCGTTTGATAAGGAAATGTGGTACTAAGTTTTATCTTTTAAGTTTTAATCTACCGTAAATATTTTTATATAAAATTTTAAATAATATAAGATTTCGTTTAATCGATAGTACCGGCCGAATATTTCTGTTTCAATTCAAGAACGCTGCTGTATAAAACGCAGCAAGTTAAAATGTCATAAAAGGATTTCAATGAGGAGAAATGCCAATTTAGCCATAAAAATGTATATCTACAGTATCAGTTTTTACTGATATTCAATCATCGTTGTCAATTAAGTTTCATGGCACCTACCTTGTATCGATCAACTCTCGCAAAAAGTTGGTTTTTATTTTTCCCCACGTATTTATAGTTGTAAAAAATGTAAAAATAGAAATGGCTAATCCTATACATTTGGAACTCAGTTGCACATTTTTCGGTTTTTTTATAAATTCGTTCGTGATTTTTCAACTAAATTTGTTAATCTGGGAAATCAACTAAAATCGATATTGTCACAGGTGAAAATTTCCATAATATATTTATATACTAATATTATGAAAATATATTTATATAAATATTTTGTTTCATAAATAAATTTATATATATATATATATATATATATATATAATATTTCTTCACACATTTAAACTGATTTTGCACATCAGCGAGTTAGGCCAATAAAATTAGGCGTGTGTAAAATTTTCGATCAGTGCGTTTAGCCGCCTGCTAGTAATGCATTTTTTTAAAAATGCAGGAATTCTTAGTATAGAGACACTGAATTTAGCATAAATCCTAACAAAGTTATACACTAATATTCAATGCATATTATCTTTGAGAGAAATATGAGATTTTTCAACAGAGACGATCATCATACAACTTCAAAATCGACCAACTTTCCAAGAGCCAAATATGTCCAACCAAAATGTTCAGAACATATGACAAACACGACGATATAATTTTTCCGATACAAAATATCTTTTTCCCTGATTTACAGGTTCTATGGATGAATAACATTTTTTACAGTTATTAATTGTAATTACAGGAAGATTTTGATTTCTTGATATTGGCGGCAAATTTGGCGAAATTCCGTTTAACTTTGAGACTTTCGGCGAGTTTTAGGCAGTTTTAGAAGCTAATTAAGAATTTATAGATTTATCTAGATCTAACTAGGTTTTTTCACACAGAGCATACAGGGCGCGGTAGCCCATTGGTTAGCGCGCTGGAGTTGCAATCGGTAGGCCGGGTTCGATTCCAGCCACTGCCAAAACTGCCGCCGTGTTCATGTGGAGTACGATCACGTTAAACATGTGGGTCCGAAAGTCCTTCCGAGAGGTTGGTGGTAGGGGAAGGAGGGTACGGTCCCTGTGGATGCCTCCCCCACTGGGTTCCGGTCTAAATTGGGTGGCACTTCCCGACCGTCCAAACAGTTACCTTACACCTTTCTGGTAGGTCGGACGGTCTGGGTTTCAACAACAACAACACAGAGCATACAAAGATATTCATTCTGAGAGAGCAATGTTATGTAATATGAGGAAAAGTGAATAGTGAATACAATCTTCTTGTTTGTTAGTTATGAATTTATTTGCTGTTTTATAGCATACAGCAGTTATTTTGTAATATTAGATAGCTATAATTTTTAAAGAAAGGAAATGATATTAATTCATTATGAGAACAATTAACTGGAAAATTGCAGCCATTAACAGGGACCACGCCAGAACCTCCTTTAGTTGACCAATGATCCCATAAAAATACAGCGACAATACTGATGTTTTTATTTTTATTTCTAATAACTTCTTCTTATTTGTTTAAACTACGAATATCGATTTTACTAATAAAGGCGTGTTTGAGATGCCCTCTTACCAACAAAATGTTAATATACCTGGTAATAATGTAAAATAACTAATTCATTAATTCAATGTTTAACACTTTCCAACATGATTATAAATTGTTTTTATGACTTTGTTTATATTTTGTCTGTATGTCTGTCCGTTCTCGTGATAACTGCCATAAAATTGACTTTATCAAAATGAAAGTATTACGTTGCTTATGCGACCTGTTGGACATATGGGAGTGTAACGAATAATATCATCCAATTAGTTTTGTATTTAACCGGGATTGAAAAATTGAAATACATTGAACCTTATGGGGCCTAATTTTTCAAACACTTTTTAGCGAAGTTTGAATTCACAAAATGCTTAGAAAATTTCAGGAAATATCCAAATTATCACGTAAAGTTTGTAAAAGAATTTTATTAAATTATGTTTAGTAGTTTTTTAGCTAAAAATCCAAATAATAATTACACCCATATTAAATGCAGAGATCACGTGACTCATTGCAATACAAAATATCGCACCCAAATTTTTTCGATGATTTTTATGGAACATTGATATTTATATGTAGTGCTGCATCCATCCTAAAACCGCTTAATTTTTTTATATTATCTGTGTATCTAAATTCTGTTCTTACGCAATTTTTAAATGATCACTAAATTTGATTATTTCTACAACGATGACTAATTTTTACCGCATGCAGAATGTACACAAATCAAGCGATTATAATATGAGTTGTGTAAGAATTACAGAAGTTTTTAATGCATAATTATTTAGCTCTGGAGTCTGAAATATAAGATACATATTTTGAACCTTATGGGATCTAATTTTTCAAACATTCTTTTAGCGAAGTTAAAATTCACAAAATGCTTCGAAAATTTTAGAAAATATCCAAATTATCACGTAAAATGTGTAAAAAAATTTCATCAAATTATGTTACGTAGTTTTTCAGCTAAAAATTCAAATAATAATTACACCCATATTAAATGAAGAGATCACGTTACTCATTGCAATATAAAATATCGCACCCACATTTTTTTTTGCTGATTTTTATGGAACATTAATATTTATATTTAGTGCTGCATCCATCCTAAAACCGCTTTATTTTTATTAACACTTTACAACAAAGTTGAAAAGAGTTTATGACTTTGTTCAGTCTGTCTGTCTGCCCGTTAGCACGATAACTTCCGTAAAAATGACTTTATCAAAATCAAGTTTTAGTATGTTGTTCAGACCGTCTGTGGGACCTATGGAAATATAAATGAATAATAACACCCAATTCGTTTTGGATTGAACCCGGCTTGAAAAAATGAAATATATTGAACCCTATGGGACCTAATTTTTCAAACAGATTTAAAATTCACAAATTACTTCGAAAATTTTAGGAAATATTCTAATTATCCCATAAAATATATAAAAAAATTTCAGTAAAATATATTCAGTAGTTTTTTAAATAAAAATTTAAATAATAATTACACCTTTTATATGAAGCGATCACGTGACCACTATATGAAAAGAACACGTGACCCACTTCAAAATAAAATATGGCATCCATCTTGTGTCAAAATCGTGATTTTTAAAGTTCATTCTAATTCATATTTTAGTGTTGTATCCGTCCTAAAACAGCTTTATTTTTGCTTAAATTCTGTGCATCTACATACTGAACCAACGCAATTACAATATATTTGAGTTCAAAGGATCACCCAACTTTGATTATTTCTACAAAGAAGACTATTTTTTACTTGTAAATACCAAAATGCAAATACCAAAAGATGGAAAATGTAAATACCAAAAGAAGGAAAATGTAAATACCAAAAGATGGAAAATGTAAATACCAAAAAATGTTGAATGAGTTGTACAAGAATTGCTTCATTTCTTTAACGCAAAATTATTTAGCTCATGGAGTCTGCAATATAGCTGATATGAATGAAATATCAATTGATTTTACAGAGAAGGACGATTTTTTCGATGGCGTTTTAAGCATAGTGTTTAATTACTTGTATTTCCATGGTTTTAAGTTTTTAAATAAAATAAATTATTATAGTATTATGAGGAATGAAATGAATGGAAAAATGTTTATCGATGAAGTGCTGCTTTTATAGAGAGAACCAGGCTTGTTATATTTCGATGACGTCATATGAATAAATTTCATTTTTTTTTTCGACGAAGTTTTCAAATATAATAAATTATTGTAGTATTATGACAATTTTAAAAATATTATCTAGGAATGTATCGCATTTTAGAGATGCTTAAACCAGGCAATTTATATTTCAATGCCATCATTTGATAGAAGTTCCTTTTTTTCGATCAAGTTTAAAGTTTTCAAATATAATAAATGAATGTAGTATTGTGATAAATTAAAAAATATTACTGACGAATGTATCGCATTTTAGAGATGTTTAAATAAAATTGCATTAACGTTGGAAAATGTTTCATAATCAATGCTTTATGCATGATTGATCTTTCTTGTTTTATATTATCTGTGTATCTAAATTCTGTTCTTACGCAATTTTTAAATGATCACTAAACTTTGATTATTTCTGCAACGATGACTAATTTTTACCGCAAGCAGAATGTAAACAAATCAAGCGATTGTAAGGTAAGTTGCATAAGATTTACAGAATTTTTAATGCATAATTATTTAGCTCTGGAATCTGAAATATAAGTGATACAAATGAAATATTCATTGATTTTATATAGAGTAGCAGGTGAGTTTATAGTATTGCCTTTTTGATGCAGTTTTAAATTTCCAAATTTAATAAATTATTATAGGAATGTGATATTATAAAAAATGTCTGTGCTGAATTTATCTCATTTTAGAGGTGTTTAAATAAAGTTGCATTTCATTTGGAAAGTGTTTCGTAAATGCTTTATGCATGACTAACTTTTCTTGTTATTTTTACTTTTGTTTATATTTTCCCTTATGTTATGCGTTTCTATTTTTCTAAGTGAACAATTTATATATATTAACAGTAATATCCGGCATTGTATCTGAGGGGTTTTAGAAAACACCGTAACCTCATGTAATAAACCAGACATTTGTAGACATCGGAAAACCAAAAATGCATCAAATTATATTCAATTATGTATTTGCGGTTATAATTTAAAGTTGTTCTTATCTACCGTAAAATTTTTTATTGAAAATATGGATAAATTGAAATTTCGTTTAACCGAACCAAAGGTTCTATAAAATGGGTAAATGAAATAATGTCAAAGCAGAATTATAAGTACCTAAGTACCACTTTGTGAGACTGGAGATTAAAGGCTCTCTGTTGGACGACGAATCCGTTCAAACCTAAATATTGGTATTCATTCTTTTTCAAGAACGCCGCTCTGAATTGCATCAAGTTAAGGAGTGCACGAAAAGAGTTGCCAAGTTAGCCATAGAAATGAACATATACAGTTTCAGTTATTAATGGTTTTCCATCATCATTGTTATTTAGGCTTCAAAACAGCTGCCACGTATCGATAAACTCTTACAAAAAGTTGGTTTTTATTTTTCCCCACGCATTTTAAGTTGTAAAAATAGAAATGACTTACATTTGGAATCCAGTTGCAAATTTTTCGTTTTTTTTTTTTATAAATACATTTGTGATTTCTTTAACTAAATTTGTTAATGTTTGAAATCAACTAAAATCGATATTGCCATTGTTGAAAATTTCTTGAATATATTTATATTATAAAAATGTATTTATATACTAATATTTTATTTTAAAAATATTTTTATATATTTATAAATATATTTCTTCACACGAGGGAGGGCTGCTTGTTAACTCGCGCCAAACTCTGCAATTACCTTTGGAAAATTTTTCACCACACCCACGTAGCGGGCTGATACTCCCTGTTCGTCATTTCAATGGTGCACAAGCGCGCTTTCCTTCCGTAAATCTGACGACTTATCAGTATTCGTTTTTGGTAAGATCAGATCAATGAAGCTTTGGAATTTTATAATGTAAGTAACCAAATCTGAGCTTTAATTATAATCAGGTAAATCCTTTATTCGGAATTCAACTATTAATACAGCGTTTAAAATGTAAGCAAATTAAATGATTTCAATTATATAGACAATCAGCATGCTAAATATTGTATCTGTGATCTGGCAAAATTATTTTTCGTAATTACTTTGTTTAATTGTTTAGAAGAATCAAGAACAAGTTATATAATTGTAAACAGCAGTATTATTTACATTATAATCGTAGTTGTTCCTGACAACAAAAGTTGCGTATCGCTTTGTTTATAAGCATCTACAATAAATCTGCAAAATTTCATTATTTAATATTTTAACTAAGGCCTAAATCAAAATTACAAACCCCTTTTGTATATCTACGCGTTGATATTAATCAGTCCCTATACTAAAAATTCCTGAACAGTGCGTTTAGCCACCTTTTCGTAATGCAGTGTCAAAAATCACAGGAATTTTCAGTATAGGGACTCTGAAATTAGCTTACATTCTTACATTGTTATACACTAATATTCATTGCATATTGCCTTTGAGAGAAATGTCTTACGGCGTTTTTCACCAATAGCGATGATCATACAACTTTAAAATCGAACTTTTCAAGAACCAAACATTTCCGATCAAAATATTCAGAATATATATATATATATAATAAAAATGGCGTCATATTGTTTCCAATACCTAATATTTTTGTACTGCCTTACAAGTCACCTCGCTGGAAAACAGTATTAATACTTAGTTGCTGTAGTAACAGAAAGGTTTTGATTGCTTGATATGCTGAAAATTTGGCTAATTTCGTTTAACTTTGTGACTTTCGGCGAGTTTGAGACAATTTTAGAAACTAGCTAGAACTTCTAGCTGTAGCTAGATCTAAATAAGTTTTCCCACACAGCTTCATAGGTTTTTCTGCGTTTTATCTGACAAGGTTTTTCCACACATTTTCATAATGATGTTCATTGTTATGATTAGTTAGATCTAAATATGATTTTATAGATTATGCTCATTGCTCTGAGAGCAATGTTATGTGATGCTCGGAAAAGTGAATTATGAATACTATCTTCTTGTTTGTTAATTATTTTGGAATTTATTTGCTTTGTGATTGTATATGGCAGTTGTATGATTTTACTGGATAGAAATAATTTAGAAAGAACAGAAATGACATTAAAGGATTTGAATGGAATTAACTGAAAATTTATGGCCATTAACAAGGACCACTCCAAATCCTTTCCCAAGTGACCAATAACTAGCTAGAAATACAGAACTAATACTGATTATGTCTTTATTTGTGCTCGTAATAACTATTTTTTATTTAATTAAACTATGTATATCAATTTTACTAATAGAGGCCAGTTTGGGATGCTCTCTAACCATCAAAATTTTAAAATACCCAGCAAGGTCTATTACTTTTGATATTACTTATTTTCCTCCCTACTGTTACACGTTTCTATTCTTTAAGTGTACTTATATTTTTGTGCATAAACAGAAATATCCACAGTAATTTTACTCATTATATATCTAACATAAATCGACCAGCATTGTATCTGATGGGTTTTTAGCTGTCTTCGTAACCGTCTTGTAATAAACCAGAAGTACAAGCTGGAAAACCTAAAATTCATTCATTTATATGCAAGTACCATGAGTTTGTGAATAAAATATAAAGCTTCTTTTTATCTATGATAAATATTTTTATAATAATTTAATAAAGTAATAGTTCATTAAATAAAGATTACCATTAACTTTTTTAATATGCTAATATTCAAGAACGCTCCTCTAAATATAGACGGAATATGTTAATATAACTAAAATGTAGTTCACGTGAAAGATTGTCAATTTAGCCATAAGAATGGGCATCTAGTCATGAACTTTGCCATTGGTACTTGTGAATTAGCCATTTCCTAATCACTAATTAGGGACAATACCGATAATTTTCACTCAAGCCAACAAACAATAACTTTTGACTTTATTATAAATTCAAGTTTTATTATTTTATTATATTTAGATAAATATTTTATTATGAAATGTTCCAAGGCATAAATGATTTAACTATATATGATACAAAATTTTAATTTTTATGGTGAAAGGACTAAATTCTTCGATGGCTTATGCACAAACCGCAATACCAATTTGAATATCCATTGAGGGTATATTGATTCTACTATGATTCAATTTTATTTAAAATGTTACTTATATCCTCTTCAAATAGCACACATGAAGTATATTAAATCATAGTCGGGATTTTTAATCTTTGACATTCAACTATCTTTTCAAATGTTATTCAATAGTATTTAATTTTCAGTGCCACTAGATATTAATTAGTTTGCACATATAGCTATCCATGTATTATATTCCAATGTATATTAACTATTGCATATGTAATCTATAAAGAACAAAGAATCCAAACTAAAATCTTCCGAACCTGAAGTCTCAGCTCAATTTCGAGCACAACCACGTAAACGGAATCAAAAACTCTATGGACGATTAACGTCCGATTCCAAAATAATCTGATCAAGGTTATTCTGAAGTCATTTTGAAAATTTTCGAACCATTAACTATTATGAAAATATATTTTTTTCGCCCTATCACTCGCGTAAAAATTTTTTGATACTTTGAAGAGCTTTTACTGATTTTAAAGCCCTCATTCCAAAAGATTAGTAACAATGGAAGAAAAATAAAATTTTGCGAAAGAATGAACAAAAATACTTTTTCGCAACGATCTCCGCTAGATGGCGTTTGCTCGTATGTAACGTCGCTAATCTCGTTATAAAATACATTGTCACGGATTTAAATGTTATTTATTTCTTTGCTTACTTTTATTTCTACGTTTATAGGAAAAATTTAGAATGGATCGTGATTTAAAATCGATTAATCTCTTATATCATATTTTTATTGCACGATTTAAGATATAATTTTATTGAACTTTTTAATTAAAAGAAGTTATCCCCTATTTCAGCATTTAAATATTTTATTTAACCTTTTATTATTTTAAGGAATTACGAGGTAGAATTACTGCACGTTTCATTAGCTAATATATACAAAGTAATAAGAATACCTGGCATAAATTAGCATGATTAACTGTATATTTGCAATGTGAAGTGATATATAAGATTAGTATTTGATGTAGAATTTAAAATAAATACAATAAAGTCGTCTATTCATTATAGTATGTTTTTGAACACCTATAATTTATAAACGCACAAGAAACTCCGATATTTTTGAAGGAATAATTTATGGAAGAATCTTATATATGACGCAAATAACTTTGAGCCAGGTATCTTAAGATTTCGATTAATTTCGTATATATGGGGGTATTTTGTGTATCCATTAATTAACAGCTGGCCTTACTTGATAAAGATAATGAGATATCCTGATATACAATTAATATTCTATGATGACAAATTTGTATGACATAAAAGCGCTTATTGCACGGATAATATCAAAAATATCAAACGGAAGATATAAACATTTTGCCTTTATGTATGATATCTGAAAAAATATGACAAAAATATTGTCAAAATTACAAAAATTACACTAAATTAATGAAAATGACGCGTAATTGATAAATTAATTCTTAAAATATTTTAATATATGAACTATATCACTTATATTGAGGTTGCAATCAATATTGATAATTGTTTATTTAGAGTTACTCGAAATATAAATTAATTGGGTATTTTGAAATAGTTTTAAATGTTGTCATCTCGAAAATCAACAACTGTATAATTCAACGATGAAAACACAGTACTATGGATCTTACACATAATTTTTTAACTGAAAAAGTAGTAAATTCATTGCATTATATAAAGGAAGTCATGTGCTGCCCACATCAGGTGTAGCTTGTAATCTGCTTAGTTTAATATTAAACTGTTTATGCTTTTCTGGTCGAAAATGAGTCCCGACGGTGCGGTATGATCTTTAGCTTTGCTTTTAGACACTTTGTTGTCATCCTTGTGGTTTCAGTAGTTCTATTGCATGACCGGGGATGATCCCGAGTTGGGATCGCGGGGTGATCTTGTGGATGGTTCAACCCCCTCTGGCCTTTCGAACTGCGGGGCCTGGTGTCCAGCTTTGCTATCGCTTCGGCATATCATCATACTGGGCGGTTTTCTTTATAGACTTACCATCAAGAAAACGTTCGACCCCATACTGCACAAATTTTTTAACAACCTCGGCCAGTCATAAACGTGCGTTAGAAAGACAGTGAGTATGTCAGCAGAGCTGAGTAAGTTTGTACGTGGCATGATAATTAGATGACATTGTTGCAACAAATCGGTTCGTGACATTTCAGAATTGGTGTAGATACCTCGATCAATTGTAAGTGATGTCATTGTAAAGTGGACACGTCTGGGATCTACAACTGCAGGAAAACAAAGTGGTGGGCCGCAGAAACTCACAGATCTCAGCCGTCAAACCCTAAAGAGGGTGGTGCTGCAGAATCGCAAGGTCCCGGTGGCAACGGTCACTGGTGAGTTCCAAAATGGCTCTGGCGTCGTCTGTAGCACCAGAACTGTTAGTCGGAGCTGAAAAATAGGTTTCCAGGGTCGTGAAGCCGTTCATAAGCCCAACATCAGCACGTTCAATGCGAAACGTCGATTACAGCAGTGCAAAGCTCACCACTATTGGATTGTAGAACAGTGGAAACAAGTAATTCTGAGTGATGAATCCCGCTACACTGTCTGGCAGTCCGACGGACACGTCTGGGCTTGGCGGATGCTTCCTGTCCGAGTGTATTTTAACAACTGTAAACTTTGGTGTCGTGGTCGTCGTTTTATGGTGCTGTTTTTCGTGGTTCGGCCTGGACCCCTTAGTTTCCGTGGCGGAAACATGAACGCTGCGATGTATGGTGACATTCTTGACAACTCTGCACTTCCAAATCTCTGGTAACAGTTCGGGGAAGGACAGTTTCTGTATCAACAGGATAGCTGTTCTTTCCACACAGCGAAGGTTGTGCGGACGTGGTTTGCAGAGATGGTTGTTGAAAAATTAGACTAACCTTCAAAGGGTGTCTTCCTCGAGATCTAATTTGGTTACCGGGGAGATTACGACATATCACGCGACCGGATCATGGCATGACATAGTCTGCAATCATCCAAGTATGAGATTACGGGTCCAAATCCACCAGGCTCAGGTCAATAACTCTAATTGGCCCCGATCTGTAAATTAAAGAACGAACGACTCTTAAGACTCGATACAGAACCCTTAAGCTTCGGTAGAGAACGTTAGGTCTATCATTTATATATTATAACTTTTATATTTTAAAAATATTTTGGTAGATATGCATTTCTGTAATTTTACTTTCTTATATACATAGTATAATAACAGGGACCAAAATTCGAATTCTAGTTTTCGAGGGGAGAGCACGTTTCAAGTATCCCTGAACACGAATCAGACGTTTTTGAGGTGATGTGTGTGTTTGTGTGTGCGTGCGTGTGTGTGTGGAGACGATATCCCACTAATGAATAAAGCGATTCGAATGAAATTTTTTACAGATATCACATTTAGTGTATACTGGAAGCATATTGTTTTTACACGCAATCAAATGTTCAGAACTCACCTAAATTTTGAAAGGAAATTTTGAAAAAATCATCAAAAAAATCAATAATGTTACATAAATAATCCTTTAGTAATTTTTCATTAGAAAACGATTGACATAAATTTTAGACTGCTAGCCTATTTTAAACTGTTTCTGCATCCACAGTACTTATCGAAACTTCTGTGACGAATTTTTCGAGTTTTTTATATGTTGCCAGATTGACGAAAATATCGTCAAATTGATAAAAAGTCAATGAAAATGAAGACTAATTATTGAAAATTCCATATCTTGGAATAAATATACTTGGGGTAATAGTTTTGTATTTGGACGCCGTTATTCATTTATCCACTATAAGAATTACCAATTTCTGCGATTATAATGCTAGACGACATTTTGGCATCAAAATTTTGGCAAATTTGTGGAATACAGCCATCTTGGCATGTTTTTTAACTGTCGCCAAAATGATGAAAATGTCGCCAAAATGATGAAAATGTCACCAAATTGATGAAAATGTCGCCAAATTGATAAAAAAATGTCGCTAAATTGATAAGAATGAAGCTGAATCAATTAAAATAACAACTAATTGATGAAAATTCAATATTTTGAAAATAAGGAAAGAATAACCTATTTCCCCGTTCCCTATTAATCTATTTCTCTTCCTTACTGAATTCAGGCGACGAATTTTGGCGGCATATCGCCAAATTGGCGACTTTTTCAAATGTTTCCAAAGTGATGAAAATGTCGCCAAATTGATGAAAATGTCGCCAAATTGATAAAAAAATGTCGTCAAATTGATAACAATGAAGCTAAATCAATTAAAAATTACAACTAATTCATGAAAATTGAATATTTTGAAAATAAGGAAAGAGTAACCTATTTCCCCGTTCCCTATTAATCTATTTCTCTTCCTTACTGAATTCAGGCGACGATTTTGGCGGCATATCGCCAAATTGGCGACTTTTTCAAGTGTTGCCAAATTGGTGAAACTGTTGCCAAATTGATAAAATTGCCCCACATTGACAAAAGTATCGTCAAAATTTCAAAAATGACGCCAAGTTAATGAAAATGAAGACTGATTGATTAATTTATTATTAAAATCTTTAAATATATAGACTATATATTTAAAGGTAATTATAAGGTAAATGGAAGTAAGAGAGGTAGGCCATTTGTTTCTGGCAACCTACTCCTGTCCAGAGTTCTTGGAATTACTGACGTCACTGGTCCCTAGCCGGACCTTTCCGAAGCATGGGAAAATGTGTCGATGTTTTTAACTCTCGCGTTCTTAATGATGAAAATAAATCAAAGCGCTCAGCTTTTGGAAATAATATAAATGTCCAAATGCAAATTCTGAGTCAAATGCAAGCGGATATTACGGAACTCAGAGTCATTTCTAAAACTTCAATACTGCCTTTCCAAAAAGGCATTCTTGTTTCAATAGCAAGCTTAAAAGGACACTATGATGACATGAAAGAAACTAATATTAAATACATAATGACAAGTAGAGTCAATCAAGATGCTTTAGAAAATATATTTTCCCAATTTAGAGGTCTTGTACGATTTTATAACCATTCTCTTACTACTGATATCAAATCCCGACTTAAAACATTATTGCTTGGATCTAAGCTTCCTATGCCAATAAACACAAATGTGGAAAATGATCATGATCAACCACTAACTGCGACTTTATTTTTCAAATTAGAAGAAAAAGACGATGCAGTCAACATCACTGCAGATATTGAGCCTCAACATGACATTCATTTCAGTCCTGATATAAATGAAAAAGAAGCCTTGCTTTTTTTTTGCAAGATATTTGGCATATCGTCACAAAGAAGCGCAGTTAGGAACTTATTCATATCTAGTGGAATCAACATCCGAAACTGACAAAAAATGGATTGAATCTTTATCAAGAGGTGGTTTAATTGTTCCACATGATACCTGAGTAGAAACAGTCACCAAATTATAAGATATTTTTTTTAACTACGGGGAAATTTTATTTCTAATTCAAGAAATATTTTAGAGAACCTCCAACTGAAAATAAAAGAACAATTTCCTGAAATAGCTCTTGATGTTGTAAGAACATATACCAGAACCACAGAAACCTCTTTCGAATAAGGTACATAAATGAACAGATGAAAAGAAACGCCATGAAAAGAAAAGCTGAAATAATTTCTGGTCATTCACGTGAAGAAATGAAAAATAAGCAATGGAGAGAGAGCTTTAAATTTTAAGGTTTACTCATGACCTTGTAGTTAGGAATTGACGGACTGCGTGTGCTAGGTTTTCATGGTTTTCCTAACATGTAACATAAATGTGACGCAGCTTCCCTTAAAAAGTCTTCCATGAAGGCATTCCTCCTTTATAGAATGGCCATTTTTAAAATTACCCTTCTCTCCCATAGGGGAAATTCCGTAACCAAGTCATTTGATCACTGACCTTTGTAACACCAGAATTAGTTGAAAGATCGTGAGATCAAATCTAGTAAAATCACTAAAGAGGTATTGGGAGATATACCCCCCCCACATCCCCAGAAACCTATCGAAAACTATTGAAGTTAGAAGGAAGGATATTAGGAGAAATAGGAAACAACTCATTTCATAATCGCCCCCCCCCCCATTTTTTCTGTCGACGCAATTGATTAAAACCTACTGACTGGTTGGTTTCATTGATTTTCAAACATGTAGCGTAAATAAAGCACAATTTCCGTAGATGTTCCTTTATGAAAGGCATTTTCAAAATCTGGTCACAACTGAACTTATCTAATCTTTTTTTAATTTTTAAATGTTTTTTATCATGAAGTACCCATATTCAAAATTTGGCTATCGTTATATGAAATTCAGTGCTCATTTAATTTCTTGAATAATTCAATTTTTTGACCATCATGAAACAATAATAATACATAATTAAAGAAAACAATTGTACTGATCTTATGTATCGTACAAAATATGATTTCCACATTTGTTCGCATTCGGAGAAGTCTTTAAATAATTGAATTTCGTACACATATCAATTTCATTATGAAAAAAAATAATAATACGAGCATTTTTCTGCCTGAAATCTTTAAGGACGTCACATATTTATTTATATAATTCTGAAAACTATTTTTGAATTACATTCAGCAAGTCATTCACTGTCTTCTAATTTATTTTATCATGTCAAGTCTACAAGTATGATATTTTAAAGCAGTTCGATAAATATGGGCAGGTTTTGTTGGCTTATTATTCTAGTCTCAGATAGAATAATAGTGCCTTGTATTTTAGCTAAATCCTCCGATATTTTACTATGCACTTATTAAAGAAAAACTAATAACAATTTTAACATGCAGAAAATATTTTAGCATAGTTTAAACAGCTCAGTTGCTAATGTCATCGTGAGAGATGCTTAAAAACAACTCTAACAATACAGTCCTAAATAAAAGTTACCATAACTAGTTTTATTTAATATTATATTCTTATATATGAATAATGAAATCTAATCTATCATTTACTCGGTAGAAATTTCAATATACTATATGATGTATGTTTAAATTAAGAAAATTGCTGCGGTATTCAATATATTTCTTATGACAGCAACGGGCTACAGACCTGTCTTTGGGACCAGTGACGTCAGTCGCGAAGGGAGGGGAGAATTCCAGCTGTTGGCGTACAATCTTTGGCCAACCTTACCTTTCAATAGACCTTGATTAATCTATTTCTCTTCCTTGTTGAATTCTGGCGACAAATTTTGGCGGCATATCGCCAAATTGGCGACTTTTTCAAATGTTTCCAAAGTGATGAAAATGTTGCCAAATTGATGAAAATGTCACCAAATTGATAAAAAAATGTCGTCAAATTGATAACAATGAAGCTAAATCAATTAAAAATTACAACTAATTGATGAAAATTGAATATTTTGAAAATAAGGAAAGAATAACCTATTTCCCCGTTCCCTATTAATCTATTTCTCTTCCTTACTGAATTCAGGCAACGAATTTTGGCGGCATATCGCCAAATTGGCGACTTTTTCAAATGTTGCCAAATTGGTGAAACTGTTGCCAAATTGATAAAATTGCCCCACATTGACAAAAGTATCGTCAAAATTTCAAAAATGACGCCAAGTTAATGAAAATGAAGACTGATTGATTAATTTATTATTAAAATCTTTAAATATATAGACTATATTGTTTTTTGAAGATGATATCAATATTGATAATTGTTAATTTGCATAAAATATAATTTAATTGGATACGAAATAGTTTTACATGTTGCCATCAGGAAAAGCGCCTAATATACAATTTAATGTTACAAACATTGTGCTGCTGATTTTTTTCATCACTGTTTCACTGTTAAAGAAGTAAATTTATTGCATTATATAAGAAAAGCCATGGGCTGCCCACATCCGATTTTTTTATATGGTTCACCTATTAATCATACCATTTATTTAAATGTGTGCCGCGGTTAATTGAGGTGAATAAACTGGAGAACACTTTCAACTTATGGAATAGTTTTAACCGAAAATATCGCAAAAATGTATATAAACTTAATTATGTTTACATTTGCTGTCACAATCGTTATTATAAATATAATTTAATGTTTTAAATCGAATGGTATAACTTGTAGAACTATAATACATTGCTTTCCTTAGATATTGTGTGTTTCTGATCTAAAATGGCGAACAATTTTACAAATATAAATATGTCTACTATTATGAAATGACTGAATACTTTGTAAGCATTTTTTACCAAAATCATTTGGACTGTCTTTCCTAGCAGTTTTCATCAGCAAATTTTTGAGGTAGTAAAAAGTGAACTGACTATCCCATGAAATAATCAAGCAAATTTCCTGCAATTTTGTTCGCTCATTTTACTCGGTAACAGGAATAATCTTCAATTTTCAAAGATATATATTAATTAATATGTTTAATGTTAACAAATTTCAACACTGTCGAAATTTGTTGATATATTGGTGAATTTTAATTGTATATTTTATGTTTTTTTAACTCATAAAATATTCTAAACATCGAATATTTTATAAGTAAAAATGTTTTTAAAGCATATATTTTGAAATAAAAAAACACATTGCTCCGCAATTCTTCATGTTGAGATTCACATTTAACCAATTAAGCGAAACTTTGTTCGTCTGAATTAGACATTGTAAGAAAACAACACATCCTAGAATCACACCAATTAGATTAAAATTTCTTTACTAAAACAACGCATCCCAGAATCACCACCAATTAGATTAAATTTTCTGTACCAAAACAACACATCCCAGAACCACCACGAATTAGGTTAAATTTTCTGTACCAAAACAACACATCCCAGAATCACCACCAATCAGATTAAATTTTCTGTACTAAAACAACGTGATGCTCGACATGGCAAGTAACCGCACAGACACGCAATAGTTGTATGATAGAAAACGCAACGTTTGCCACCGATGCGTTCAGTGATAAATAATACCACTCACATTAAAACAATACACTAGAAATCTTCGTGTATTATTTGCAGAGTTTTCGGTTGAACATTTTTTTTTTATTTTTTAAATTTCAATATTCAAGATTGCCAATTTGCGGACCCGCGTCGAAACAGGAAACAGCACTCAACCTGCTACGTAATTGATCATCCGTGTGTAAAAGTCCATGCAAGGGTAAGAAAAAAGAACTTTTTTCGGGAAAAAATTATGTCTTTGTCATTTTCAAAGACGCGCTTCCCTCCGCCTTTGAGGCAAATGTGTCTCGTCGTTTGAGACGGAAAAAATGTCTTATTTTTTTAAGACTCCAAAAAGCCATCTGGATTTTTAGATGGCAACACACAATGCCTTGGAAAATGAATGCTTATTTGATTACTCGCCATGTCTAGATTTTTTTTCTCAAGTGTGTATTTTGACTATTTTTTTTTATCTTAAGAACAATGCACGCTTTGAATCCGTTGTTTTTTAGACTACTAGAAGATCTAAGGATGAAAATTTGTAGGTATAAATTTATAGAGATGCACCAAAGCGCATTCACTAGGACGACAAAATCTTCTTTTTGCGAGTATATCAGAATATTCCGTTTCATTCAAATCACCGCACTTAGATATATTTCCCACAAAATAACATACTCAATTCAAGTATTACGATAATATTTTTTAAAATCTTAGTTCTGTTTTAAGTTAAAATCAGAATAGTGTTCCGATGTTATAGGCTGTGCGGAAACAAATTTACAATTTAGGGAATAGTTGACGAATCAATAAGTAAAATATACTTGATGTTGATGAATGCCATATAAGAGACATACACTTAAAGTTGAAAGTGTATGCACTTAAGATATACACCTGAAGTTGATGAATGCCAAGTACCTAAACCTACAGTTGCTGAAAAATACACAAGAATAAAAATAAAGCCCCTTATCTATAAAAATCGTTTTGAGGTATCTTCCGAAATTGTGAGTGTATTCGGAGGATACAAGAATGAGTCAAAATTTCTGGATAACTAACGCTTCATTAAAAGCATCAATGAGCACAATCAGGAAAAGTATGCAGCGAATAACTTTTTAACTATCTTACAAGAGCACAAACCAACTACCAGATACAATAATACTGAAATCAAATGCTCAAGTAATTCACACAAAAAAAAAAATAATAATAAATTCTCAAGACTCTAACTTATTCACAATTCACTTTGATTCGTATCACGTCAGCCACTTTTACCTGAATGATGACCAGATTATATACTCTATAACAAAAAAATTGACGCAACAAGAAGGAGTTGTCCGATTGTAATAAAATTTCGTATGCAAAGACATTTTGAGCGCCCATCAAATGAATAAAGTTTGGTGTCCAATGAATAAATAGTGGGAGCTCCATCGCATCGGAACGCTGCATTCAGCAGGTGCATATCTGGGCAGGTGTATATCTGCAGGTGGGTATGGTCTGGGGTGCCATCTTCTTTAATAGCCGGACCCCTTTGATAGTCATTTCTGGCACACTGACAGCACAGCGATACGTAGACAACATTCTACGACCGTGTGTGTTACTGTTCCTTTTGCGACACCCCGGATTTACTTTTCAACAAGATAATGTCCGGCCGCACACGGCACGTGTTGCTATGAATTAGCTTCAAGCTTGCTCAGCACTTTCTTGGCCAGCTAGGTCTCCTGATCTCTCTCCCACAGAGCACATTTGGGACGTTATGGGAAGGCGATTGCAACCATCCCGGAATGTTGACGATTTTGCCAGACAGTTGGAGACAATTTGGCAAGACCCCGCAGGACACCATCGGTGAACTTTATCAGTCTGTGCCATGCCGGATGACATCTTGCATCCAGGCCAGAGGTGGACCAACGCCTTATTGACTTTCTCCCTTTGTATAAGATCAAACTCTTAGTCATTAAATTGTTCTGAAATTTTAATCGTTTCTTTTTCTATGTAAGTTCCTCACATCCCCCAATTTTTATCACAATCGGACAACTTCTTCTAGGTGTTATTTTTTTGTTATAGGGTGTATAGCATTTGGAAAAAATTCTAGAAAAATATACATAACTCTGGAAATTCTTAGCCAATCTCTGAATATGAATGTAATATAGTTTTGAAATTCACTCTTTTTTTAATTGTCTCCCTTTCCAAATTTGCATATATTCTTCTTTTAACACATCATATGCATAAGCTTGATACTGAGTATAAGTAACAGACAGATTCTGGAGACGATAAACTCGTATGATTTCGCTGTTTCTAATGGCGCAGGATCCTCTAAAGCTCTTGGACTTAAATCATATATTCACCAGTAAAACAATTTCTAAACAAATCCTTGTTTTAAGAAGTTTCATGCTCACTGTGGTTGGCAGCTCTGAAAATTTCGTCTGTGTTATAATAAAATCAATTAATTTCTCTAAGCATTTTGTTGAACAATTCCATCAAACTTAGAATGTCCAATTTACGACTTGCATATATATTTGTATGTCATAAAGTGGACATTTTACTGATTCGGAATTTTCTTTGTACTATTGCACACGGTCAAGGTATACCTCATAAGCATAAAAATAATCTAGAGCACTCAAATAATCTAATTTACTCTAATTCGAAAGATGCAATGATAGCAAGTGGACATTTTTGTTATTGCATTCTTCATTTAAGAATTAATACATTTAACATTCTTCATTTAAGTTTTTTTTTTATTGTAGTTCAGCTGAAATTTCCCATTCAGTAGCACAGCAAGATGTATATTTTCAGTATGTATCTTGAGAATGTTGTCCCTTTTAAAGACTAAAAACCCTGAAGATACGAAGCGTTTCATACATCGAGCGCATAATTTTCGGTTTTCATGTTTTCTGTTTGGTTTCACTTCTTACACTTTTTCCCCACTTATTTACCATAAAAGTCTGAGCTAGTGTTTGTATAATTCATTTCTCATAATGAAATGCAGTTCATACACACAAATAACGCACCCGGCCGTTCAAATGGATGCTCTATATCTTCGGATAAGTCGGACGGTCTGGGTCTTCAACGCAAATATATCCCGTTGTTGTTGTTGTTGTTGAGACCCAGACCATCTGACCTACCAGAAAGAACAAATATCGTCCATGTTAGATGTCAGTGCACCAGAATTTACTTCCACATTTTCAGAACGCTTTACTGATAAAAATCAGCAGAAAAAGTTTCTAAATAAAACATCTACCCATGCATTGTTGTAATATATATCTAGCTTTGTAGTTTCCGAGTCTAACAACAAAGGAATTATGAACTTCTCTGTTCCCGAAAACGTGTCAGAGCCGCTATAAAATTGATCAGTTGAGTGCTGTTGTTGAGACCCAGACCGTCCGACCTATCAGAAAGGTGTAAGGTAACCGTTTGGACGGCCGGGAAGTGCCACCCAATTTAGAACGGAACTCAGTGAGGGAGGCATCCACAGGGACCGCACCCTCCTTCCCCTACCACCAACTTCTCGGAAGGACTTACGGACATACATGTTTAACTTGGTCGTGCTCGGCATGAACACGGCGGCAGTTGTGGCAGCGTGCAAATCCAGAGCGCAAACCACCGGGCTACCGCGCCCGAAATGTGCCAAAAGCACGCGGTGTTCCCAGGTGGTCACCCACCGAAGTACTAACCGCGCCCGATGCTGCTTGACTTCGGTGATCTAACGAGAACCGGTGTTTTTAGCAAGGCAGGGCCGTTGGTTAGGATCAGTTGACTGTGAAAAATTTATACAGCGAGTTTCTGTTCTTACACTTTTCCCCCACTTATGTGCCATAAAAGTCTGACCTAGCGTTTCTATAATTCATTCCTCATGATGAAATGTAATTATTGCACCAGAATTTACGTTCATATTTTCAGAACGTTTTATTGATAAATATCAGAAGAAAAAGTTTCTAAATAAAACATCTACCCCTGTATTGCTGTAATATATTTCTAGCTTTGTAGTTTCCGAGTCCAACAACAAAGGAATTATGAACTTCTCTGTGTCCGGAAACGTGTCAGAGCCGCTATGAAATTGATCAGTTGACTGTGAAAAATTTATACAGAGAGTATACATACACCCCAGAAAATAGAAAAAATATCACCTTTGTCACTTTCCACATCGCATTTTTCTTCGCCTTTGAGAAAATGTCTTTTGTCGACCATGAAAAAATTATTTAGCCCTTTTTTCCTCTTCTCCTTTTTTGCAAGCCATCTGTTTTTTGGACGAAGGAAAACATTTCTTCAGAAAATAAATGCCTATTTGATTACTCCTTTGCGCGCTTTTTTCCTTGAGATTTCTTTATTTTTAAAGCTCGAGACAGAATTTGATGAAAAAAACTGAGAGAAAGCGTGTATTTGAAGGAAAAGCGCTGTTTATCTAAGTGTGAAGTGGACTTATATATGAATTTGAGAGAGTTTGCCGGAATTTGGAAAATATATTTAAAATAGACTTTAGTATATTTGTACTGAACAGCGTATTTCCAAAAAAAATGTTTTAAATATTTTATCCTGCATACATATTGTAATACTCGAGTTTTAGACATCGATGCACAGTTTTCCAAAAATCTAGTATTACGATGTCTTGAATATAACAAAACCGTGGAAAGAATTATTTTCTCAGAGGAATAGAACTACGGGCTACAGATTTAGCTCTAGTCATTCAGGATATGGTATGTTTATCTTTCTTTCTAAATTTTAAGTAGGCCCTACATTTTTGTTTCCAATATCAGATCGAAGTACCATTTCAAAAGTGTACGACTTCTTCTTTCTTCAACTTGTTTTATATAAGACTAGCAGCGATTACCCGGCGTTGGTCGGAATTTACGATGCGAAACTCTGATAAAAATTACACCGGAACATATAGGACTGTTAATATTTAGGTATATAAGACACCGGAACATATAGGTACGCCGGAGGCAGCTATGACTAATATAATGCAAAGATTTTTTTCTTACATAATGCAATGAATTTACTTATTTCACAGTGAAAACACAATGTATAAGATTCACGGTCCTATATGTTCAGGAGTAGTTTTTATTAGCATTTTGCATCGTTAGTCCCGAGCAATGCCGGGTAATCGCTGCTAGATAATAATAGATGCGGGTAATCGCTCATGATATAAGAAATAATCCTCCTCATAAAATGCTGATAATTTAATAACCATTTTGATTTATTAATACTTTTCGTTGTTGAGTGAGCCTGTGAAAAATAAATCATGATGATAGAGTTTCCATTTAAATTCATATTTCAAACCAGCGATTTTCAAAATTGACTAATCCGTTCAATAAACTCCCACAAAACTCAGAGATTTAATTAACGCCCACGTTTTAAACTAACGATTTCCAACCTTTTCGATGGGAATCATGGAGTTGGAGAGTAGAACTCCTAAGAAAAGTTTCGTTTTCTATTAATAATTCGACAACCCCTGGACTTAGAAACTCGAATATTGGACTAATTTATAGGGGCTATTTCAAAGCTACCCACAAAATTTCATTAAATATGGTGCACCTGTTCTCCCATGATAATGAGGCAAACGAAAGTTTCGTTTTTCTTTAATACCACAACAACCCATGGTGTTAGAAACTCGAAACATAGACTAAATTTTAAGTTGGACTATTTCAAGACTACCTACCAAATTTCATCAAATTCGGTTCAGCCGTTCTCCCGTGATGTTGGATCATATATACATACATACATACATACTTTTCTTCCTTATATATATAGATACCATCACGTTCCTCAAAAGTTTCCGTCATTTGAAAGTGCTTGCTGATATACATTGTAAGATCCTGAGGAAATTCGCAATTAGTTACCATACATTCCTGCCACCTATGGCCTGTCTACTACATATGCATGTTTACTACATATGGCCTGCACAATTTTGTGACTATATATCATCTATGTCGCAGTCATATGATGGTCATATACAAGTTGGTCATCTTATGTTCTCTGAGTTGCAACAGATCGGCAGTAGCGTCGATCTCCGGCAAACTATACGATGTTCAATCCACTGAGGTATTGAGGCGATTATGAATAATTCAATATCTCAACCATATAGCAATATTTTGAACGCATGGAGATCAATAACTTTCAACGAACTCTGATTAGCGTTTATAATATTTTACATGTAAGTTTATATTATTTTAATAAAATTGTAATGAAAACACGTCAAATCCTAAACACTTTAAAAATTAAAGACAACTAAAATTTGGCTATTATTAAAAGTCTTTAATTAAAAACTGCAACGACATACAAAAATTCACAACCATAGCGCTTTCGGGTATTATTTATTATGCCCTTCATCAGTTACAAAGTGAAAATAGTTGGTGAACATGAGATTAAATACACGGGGCACAGCTGACAGACAAAATTTATATATTAATAATTTTACATTTTAAATAGGACGCATTTAAAAAACATAATTTAATTATAAAATACAAAAAGAAAAAAATTTATAAATTACAAGGTAACCAATAGACATGCCGTCAAAAGCTAAAGAAAACAGATACTAACTATCCAGAAAACCATATAATGGTTTAACCATATAATGGCAGGGAGTCGAAAACGAGCATAACTGAGAATAACTGAGCATAACCAATCATAACTGAGCATAACCAAACATAACTGAGCATAACCGAGATTAACTGAGCATAACCAAGGATAACTGATCATAACCAAGCATAACTGGAGATCTGAACAGGACCAAAATTGCAAATAGAATCATGCTAAAGGTAAATGAAAAAGGATTCATAAAGTAAAACATTACGGGGGTCTCATTGCTGCTAATTAAAAGGAAAAACTTATCGAATATTATGTGAAATGTATCTTTGATAACAAACTGGACAAGTTCCGTGGACAGTTTTCTATTTTTAACATCGCGAGCACACTCAGTTAAACGAATGTCTACAGTACGTTTGGACTACAGGTGTAGAACTTATATATATATATATATATATATAATAGTAGTTTGAAAATCCAATGAACGAAAAGTAGGAAGATGCAACACGATAAACCTAACTTTCTAAAACACCCACAGAATAAAATATAATACAGCAAATCATCAATCAAATGGAAAAAAAGTACAAAACACAAACTATCAAGTTACAGAAAATCAACAAAATTCAAAGGTATGGAAATGAAAAAAGAAAAACTTATTAAAACAAGCTATATCGCTATACACGTGGAAAAAGGGCTAAGCCTAAGCAAATGGAAGTGTTCACTTCGTAAAATTCGTTCTCAAGTCCAAGTATTTCACGAAGCAGACAGAAAACATGTATGTTTCAGAAGAAATAGATAGATTATATCTATAAACTATTTCTACTTGGACGACATACATAAAGAAGGAATAAAAAAGAAAAAAATGAATAGCTGGAAAATGCACAGCGTATGTACAAACGAGTCGAAACCTGGAACTCTGGTTGTGGTTGAAAGCATATGGGCATCCATCCCTCAGAAAATTATCCGTACGCTCTTTGCATTTGTTCCTCGAAGGGTTACTGCTTGTATCGCCGCAAGAGGTAGTCCTACTGCCTACTGATCACCCTGTCTATGCCATTTCTGTATTGCTTTACCCTTCTGGAATTAGAATCACTTATTTATATATGCCATCTCTGTCTGTGTGACTTTTCTCATCTCACTTTATTCGCTCTTTCATGGTGTTGCATTTTCTGTGCCGAGAAGTGTATATTCACAACCTGTACATTCATGAAATGCGATATAGGATTTTTCTAAACTCCACAGTGTTTTTTAACAATTATGCATTTATAACTAAATTGAATATCTTAAAACAGGTTTAATCTATTAACTTGACCAGAACGTAAACTTTTATTGGATTTAATGTTTATTTAAAGAATTGTGTAGAAACAGTTAACACATTAGAATATATGCACGTGGATCACTCTAATTTAATGAATTTTAAGGGGAATTATTGAATATGCTATGGTCCATGTCAAGGCTGATTTATCTATGTCCAAATATGTATTACAAATGTCATGACACAGACAAATGATCCCCACTTTTTACATCGCAACAATTCCCTTTTGTTTACGTATAAATATTAAATTGTTTTCAAATATTAATGCGGTGTAATCAACATTATGTAAATGAGATGTTTTTATTCTCTGGCTATACATTATGCAAACGAGTATAATATATAGAATGTAAATAAATGAATCTACATCGCGCCCGGTCAAAGTACAAACAATTTATTTTCGATAGTAATTTATTTATGAAATATATCTAGAAAAATCTATACTACGATAAAGATAATAAAACATAATTTCTTGAAGAGCAGCTTGTAATGTATAAATATGAAAAATTATTTTAAAGAAATATGCAATTATACTTTTTTTTTTTATGAGATGAATGATTTTTAAGCTGACGAAAGCTACTTTGGTAAGAAATATTATTCTTAAAACTTTGATATGAAGGACGTATGAAGTTCCCATAAGCAGGATTTATTATTATTATTATGTCTTACATTATTTGTGTCCATTCAGTTTTGTTTTATCACACAAATTATTACGATTAATCAGTTATTTAAATTATTTAAAATATTTCTTTATAACCTAAGACATAAATTCACTGTAAAACATTTTGCAACCTTTGCTCATTATTTTCAGCTACTTTGTTAATAATTTCGGCAAACTGATAAGAAAAGCCACAATTACAAACGCTTATAAACGTTCCAGTTGCATATATGAAATATTAAACTAATTATCATCTTCCGAAGAGGTTTTTTTTTGTATTTTTTTTCCTTATATACATAATGTATAAGGAAAGTGTTGTGACGGGGTCGAAAATACAAATACGAGTCTTCGATGGCAGAGCACGTTTCAAGCATCTCTGAACACAAATCGAACGTTTTTGAGGTGATGTCTGTCTGTATGTGTGTATGTGCGTGTGTGTGTGTGTGTGTGTGTGTGTCCGTGAGTCTGTGAAGACGATATCTTACGAACGAATGGAGATATTCGAATTAAATTTGGTACATAAATTATAATCTGTGAACACTGGAGTCGTATTGTTTTTAAACGCAACCGAATGTTAAATTTAAAAAAATTCTCCTAACTTTTCGATTGAAATTTAGAAAATTCAAAAATCAAAATCTTCAATAAAGTTACGTAAATAATCATTTCTTTTGTAATTTTTCATTATAAAACGATTGACTTAAAATTAGAATGCTAGCATGAACCGCTCTCGAGATATTACACATTTTTCATTTAAGTTTATCAAAAAATCACATAACGATTAAAAAAAATGAACTATTGTAAAATATGTTCACTTTTTATATATAATATTATGCGATAAATTTGTTAATATCATTCACGTGGATCTAACAAGTTAAATTCACGAGAGATACTTTGGGTACAAGTTTTTTATTTGGACGCCAATAGTAATTTACCTACTATAAGAATAACGTATTTCTCGTCCATAACACTTGGCGAAATTTTAGCGACAAATTTGGGGAACTTTTGCCAACTTGGCGACTTTTTAAAAATATTGCCAAATTGATGGAAATGTCGCCAAATTAGTAAAAATGACTCTTAATCAATGAAATTGACAACTAATTGCTAAAAATCCAATATCTTTGAAAGAACGTAAGAATCTACTATACGAATAACCCATTTCTTCGTCCTTCCTTAATACTAAGGGGAAATTTTGGCAGAATGTCGCCAACTTGTCGACTATTTCAAATGTTACCAAAGTGAGGACATTGATACAATTGTTACCAAATTGATAAAAATGACGCCAAATGGGAGGTAATGATTTACAAATTTTGAATTCCGTCGTATGACGGGCATACATTCTAGTATACAGGGTGTATATAAACTGTTCTGACAAAATAAGAGGGGTGATAGTACCCATCAAGACAAACAATATTTACAATGGAACCTAGGGTTCCATTCCACTCTAAGTGTCAGAAAAGCGTAATGATAAAGTTAAACTTTCAACAATGAACATAAGGAGAAATAACGTAATCATACGTTGCACAATTCAATTTATTTACACCAGAGAAAGACTCAAAATAGATGCTCAAAGTGACGTCAAGGGTGTGTTTGCACAATTCACACCGGCGAAGGAACGACTGGCTCACCCTTTCGAAGACACCTGGTGTCGTGTTTATCCTGTCCGCTGCAATAACGATTCTCGCGACGAAATTTTCTACGGAGTCCACAGGCGTCTCGTACACCAATGATTTTATGTGCCCCCAGAAGAAGTCCAGTCGGTTGAGGCCCGGTGAGCGTGGAGGTCAACCCACAGTCCACTACGTCCAATCCACCATCCGGGATATGTGGCATTCAAGAAGTATGGGATGACTAGAAGTGACGGTGATGTTCTGGAGATGTGATACCTCTCCTGCACGATAGCTTTGTCGTCCGAAGTGGCGACTTGTGCTTGTTGAACGTGCTTCGAAGTTACTCATTTCTGACACTCAGAGTGGAATGCGACCCGAAGTTTCGTAGTAAATATTGTTCGTCTTGATGGGTACTATCATCCCTCTTATTTTATCAAAACAGTTTATATACATCCTGTATAAGAAATGCTGCTATTCTCTCCGTTTATCTTTAACAACTTGACGATACATGCGGCGATGCATTCCAATAATCTAACGTGATATCGCCGTCTCGGCGGTATTTCGCTCCAGATTGGTGAAAATACCGCCAGTTAAATACCAATATATAAGTTAATGAAAATGACGCTTAATTTATTAATTAATTATTAAAATATTTTGGTATATAGAATATATTGCTTATTGAGGATGCTATCAATATTAATAATTGTTAATTTAGAGTTGCGTACTTTGAAATTAGTATTGCATGCTGACATCCGGAAAAGAGCTAAATGCAGTCACTGTACATTGTATCTTTTCATCATTTTTTTTACTGTGAAAGAATTCCCCTGAAACGTTCAATAGCATTCTAGCAAATGTTTTATATTGTAACTTTTTTTTCATTTTTAATACTTTCCAACATAGTTGAAAAGTGTTCATGACTTTGTTCATTCTGTTTGTTTGTCCGTTCGCACGATAACTGCCGTGAAAATGACTTTATCGAAATGAAATTTTGATAAAATAGTAATTTTGTAATGTACCTTGCTGCCACGGATCTTCGTACTGGTCAGCTGACTCTCTACCGATGAGTTACTGGGATGGAATTCCGAGATTTTATTGTCGAAGTGGACTCTGCAATGTGTCCATGAAAATACTCAGACATTTTGCAAACTTGAAGACCTAAATGCCATTAAGTCCGTACTGTGATACATCAAACAGTACAAGTAAACTATGTGAGTATACCTAGTTTATACAATATATAATAAGTAAATAAGCATTTAATTGCATATGCATTTATGGTATATGCTATTTTTTTTTACAGTACACATTTCCTTAATGGCAAAAATGAGGTGATATCATAGAGGGGAGTGGAATAAATTTCAGATCTAAATTCTACAATAAAGTATAAAGCTTTTTCCGTGTATATCAAGTTTGACATGTCTGAGCCTCTTTTGCGTTGTTCTCGTATCTGAGCTGTTTGTTCTCTTATGAAATATTCTCTCTGTTTGACCATTTCTGATCTATTCATATTAACTAGGATAATAAGGATTCTTCTGTATTATTATCCTTCTCTATTTTTTCTTATTCAGATGTTACAATGCATACTGTTGCGCAAACTTTCCTTCATATTTTGATTCAAAAATAGCTGCAATTACAGAAAAACAGAATAATGTCCTTAAAGAAATATCTAATTTATAAGCAGGTGTTTTTATAAAATGCTTCGAATTTCAAAAACTCGAGAAATATTTTTATCCCTTCCATTTTTCCCGTTTGAAAAACAGTAAAAGACGAATACATTTAATTCCGGCTTTATGAAATGAAATCATAACGCTTTCGAAGCGCAGAGATGATTGGCTGCAAGGAAAAAAAGTCCAAATGATAAAGCTTATTTGCAAAAGATTAATATATTAAGAAATAAAAAGTTTTCCCTCCGATGAAGAGAGGAAATTTTCCCTCACGGTTATACAAATATCAAATAAGAAGGCAAATGTGGAAATAATAAAAGTGGTTATATTTTGTTAGTCAAATTATATACGACAGAAATGTAAATAAATATAACTTATTGTAGCGTGTAAAATGCTCTAGCCTCTCTCTTTCTCCCACTTACGAAGTATCTTTTTAAAACCTGACGGAGTACATCCGTACAGGCGTCCTTTCCAATGACGTGAATCTAGAGTCAGAAGTTCGAAGAAGGGTTGCCAAATTTGACTATTTATCGCCAAGGTGGTGACATTTGCCAACTTTCCGAAAGTTCAAGAAGCACCTCGAAATAACGATTATTCTACGAGTTATAAGATATTTATAGAATTTTCTATAGAGAATCTATAAAATGAGTCATCACTCAGTTGGAAAGCAGTTGACGTGATATGAGCTACATTAAACTGTGATTTTCGTCAATGTTTTAAAAACAGTAGTAGCTGTTTTGTGAAATGAAATACGTCCATGTTTCGAGAGCATTTTTGAGAGCATTTTGGACAGCATTTTACACGCTTGTAACACTATTATGGCACGTTTTATGAATGAGGCAATATTCATTATGCGAAATTGAATCTAAAATTAATATAATTCCTATTAATGCAGCGAACAGCATCCAAAATAAGCTTTTCAGCAGCAAATAATCTATAACTGCACTGGCAGAAAGACAAGATAGTGTTGACCTGCAAAGTCAGTCACACCACAGAGACTGCTTCAAAATTGAAGAAGGATGATCTTGGATTGTAAGTAAATGCAATGGCTAAATTATATCCACGTAAATAAAGACGGTTGAAAAATAAAGACGGCAGAAGTGAAATCTGTTTGAACGTAGGTAAATGAATTGACTCTGTGAGCTACCACAGAAATTCATAAAATTGCGGCACATACCAAGTTTTATTGATGTTAGTACAGTTACCAACTATTCCGAACTGAAGACCACGAAAAAGTACGAAACAAGTCTACGAATGCTTATCGGTGAGCCGGGAATAAGATTCATAACTTCGAGAAATTTATCTATAACTATGTATAGCACTATAGTGTTAACTACATTTCTAACTATAATTTTAAAGGAATGTGTCTGTTTGTTTGTGTGTGTGTACGACCATGAAATTTGGCACACAGGCAATTCAGAAACCGGGATGGTGCACCTCGGCTATATTTTTTGTTATTTCGAATTAATTTTTGAGCAATTTTCACACAAATTAGTTCCTTAGTGACCAAAAACATTATATATATATATATATATATATATATATATATATATATATATATATATATATATATATATATATATATATATATATATATACATGATCATTTTGTCTTATATGGTAGCATGGTTTTCTTTTAGTCTGATATATCCTTTCATATCCTCTTTACTTAATTTTCCTCCATATTGTTTTTGAAGCAGGGTATGACACTGATCATGTTTTAAATTAGTCTTTTTATTTTTATTTTATTTTTAATTTTATCTTTTTATTATATATATATATATATATATATATATATATATATACGCCTTCCGTGTGTTTAAAATGCCCCCGATTTTTATATTGCGATATAAAAATCGGAAACATTGATTGCCAACCTCAGCTTCATAATTTACCTAATGTTGAGAATTGTTGGGAAAATTCGATGAAATTAACCGCTTTTTTTTAATTATTTAGAATATAGTTTAGGATATATTTAATACCAACGTAAAAGAGAATATATTTAACTTTGATTTCTTGTGCAGGACCAGACTTGTACTTGTATAGTAGAATTTTTGTATGACGAAGCCTATTTTAAATATTTATTTAGTTTATTAGTTATTCTATCTTTTATGCGATGTTGAAGTAAAAACTTATTTCTTTTGAAATTTAACATCCCATTGCTGGAAACAATTTTTTTATTTGCATTTCAAAAAATAATAATATTTATATGATTTAAACAGTCTAAAATTAATTTATTATTTAAAGCTATAATATCCTTATAGGAAACTTTCTAAAATTAAAAGAAGCTTCCTAATAAAATCTTCCTAAACTTAAAAGAAACTTCCTAAAAAATACTTCATAAAATTAAAAGAAAATTCCTAATAAAGACTTCCTGAAATTAAAAGAAACTTCCTAAAACTTCAAACAACACATATTCTTACTTGTTAAACTTTACTGTACAAAAAATTCATCAACTTTTATACCAAAAGTATCTAGTGAATACTTGAAACACTTGACGTCATGATGAAAAAACAGAAAAAGTTAAGACCATTGTGAGAAACAAAACCCGCAATAAACGTCCATGCCCGAATGTGAATTGTCTTCATCACCCCCAAATGCGGCATTATACCAATAAAACTTAGAATTCAGAACACCTGTGTCGCAGATGGGAAAACTTTTGCTTTGCAAATACTTTATTTAGGATTCTCCAAAAAATCTTCAAAAAAATATTTCCGAAATTTATACGTGTCTTTTTACAAAACTTTTTGTACAAGGACAGATTATCTGCATATAAACAGAATATTTTATTCTTTTGCATTTATAAGAATAAAATAGTGATCTGTCCAACACATCACCCGTCCTATAGATTAATAAATTTTTATACTGTGTGAAAACGATAACACAAATTAGATCTTTTTTAGAGTAAATCCATCTAAGTGAATATCTATAAGCTTATTGTTGTTACCAATTAAAGTAATCGTACATTTTATGGACTTGAATATCGGGATTCATTATTTATTATTTCCAGCAATATCGCACGCCCAGTGGAAAATAAAATATCTATAATCGTATATCAAAACTGGTTTGTGATAGTACCTAAAGAATTATGTACATCTATTTCTAGTTAAAAACATTTACAAACAGTTCGCTCATTTGATAATTATATGCTTTTACTTTCACTACAGTTTATGGTAATGCAAAAGGAAAGAATTAGAATTATATGGTCTAAAATTGGAACTCCAGTTTTTGACATTTTGAGTACTCTAGAACACACAATACTTTTAGCTTGACGTGTGTGTGTGTGCATGTGTGTGTGTGTGCGCGTCTCTCTCTCTCTCTCTGTGTCTGTGTGTGCGTCTGTGTGTGTGTGTGTGTGTGTGTGTGTGTGTGTGTGTATGTGTGTGTGTATCTGTGTGCGTCTGTGCGTGTGTGTTAAAATGTGACAAGTTAAAAAAAAATTGGTAAGGATTTTGTCCACTTCGGCGATAAGAGCTTGCAATTCCATCCCAGAAGCTTAACCTTTTGCTTACGGGTGAGACAGCGTCATTCCCAAAAGAAGAACCTCTCAAAAAGACAGGTATTTGACATACCCAGATCCCAAACAGTTGGGATATGGTATGTCATGTCGAACTGTTTATGATAGGGTATGTCAAATACCTGTCTTTTTGAGAAGTTTTTCGTTTTGGACTGACGCTGTCCCACCAGTAAGCAAAAGGTTAATGGTATCGCGTATGGCTTTCCAGTACAAAGATCTGTGTTTCGATTCATGGTTGGGACATCGATGTTCTTTACAATGTCGCTTGAACAAATCTACCATGTTGGTTAGTGTAAAGATGTCAAGAATCTGAAAGTGACTCTAGTACAACTAGTACGGATGCAATGGGCAATGGTATATTGAGCGTCGATTTCAAATCGGAAGGTGAACGAACAGACAGAAAGCAAACCTGGAGGATAAAAATAGATAACCTAAATAGAAAAGCAGGAAGATAACCTAAAGTAAAAATAGTAGGAGGTGGTCGGAATATCAGTTTGTCAGTTGCAAGTCAATCTGATATTAGAAGGTAGAGAATGCAACGTTCACTTCAACGATAAGAGTTTGCAATTTCGTCCCAATAGCTCTATGGCTGATCGTCGACTGGCCAATGTAAAGATCAGTGGTTCGATACCCGGTGGTACTAGTAAGGTCCTCTAGAAGTGATTTATATATTACCCTGATGTTGATTCGAAATAATAGAACTTGTTTCTTTTCTGTTTTTCAAAATGGCCAGAAAAGTGGTCAAAATCTGAAAACAATAGTGCTTACAAGCATCAATTGCATACTTGTTTTATACGTAATTTTTGACAACATATATAACAGAATCAGCTTCCTTATTCTAGGTCGAACCGTTTCAGAAATATGCATTTCATTTTTTTGCATTTTTGCAATGTCGAAACTTAAAAATCAGTCCAGTTATCGAATGAAAAGTAAATTTTATTTAAACTTTAAAGTAAGTGCCTTTATATATAAGAATAGGTGTTATACTATGCAATTAACCTCAAATTAATGTATTGTGAAAAAAAATGAAGTTATAGTGAATTTGAGTTTGTAAGGAAAGTCATGTGCTGGTAACATATTTAAAAACATAAAAACTTCCAAAGCAGCTTCCTCTAAATAGGCGTATATAAATGCTCCGTATACGATGCTAATAGGTTTTGAATCAAAAATTACATGGAATATTTTATTCCTGAATAAATGTCAATATGATTATTTTTTAAATCTTCTTTAAAAATAATACTAAGTGTCCTTAAAAAGCAGAAGGTCACAGACATTTAAAATTAAAATAGTCGTAAAAATATTTTTGCAATTTACTTAATATGTTAATATATATCTTACTCACAACGAGACACATGCATCAATGAAAAAAAAATAATGTCTTCGTATTAAGGAATAATTTAAACGTATATATCCATGAATTGAACAACAAACAAATCCGAGAGTCAAATTTTCGACTTCGCAATATTTTACATTTACACGTACTAATGTCTTGTATAAAAGTTACATGCAATATGAAATTTTGTAGAATATTTGAAAATTACATATTTCAAAAACGTTTGTTCCCAAATCCATTAACAAACAAGTATGATATAAAAATTCGGAACATTTCATTGACATAGTCAACCTACTCCGATTATTAAACATATTCGCAGCAAAATATTTTGCGACCTTTGTGCGGGGAAGGTAATTTTATTTCAATTATTAACAATATGTATATTTTTTCGATTTATAGATAATACCTAATAGGGTAATTCTATTTTTTAGTTAATGTTTGATGAAATGATAATTTAGTTTTAGAAAATAATAACGTCTGTAGTCGAGGTAGCTGGCTGAAATAGGAGCTTTGCGAAAAATGGAAACTCTTTGGAAGCTTATAACTCCTAAACTAATAGGTAAAAATCATGAAAATTTATACTTGTTTTTCCCAAAATAAGGTACAATTTACACGCACACACATGCACACTCATTCACACACATATATGTATACTAAAGTTATTAAAACAATAATATATATATATATATAATAACGTCAATAATATATATACACGTATATATATATATATGTATATATATATATATATATATACGTATATATATATATATATACATGTATATACATATATATACATACATATATATATATATACATATATATATATACATATATATATACATGTATATATACATATATATATATATATATATATATACATATATATATATATACATATATATATATATATATATATATATATATATATATATATATATATATATATATATATATATATACATTATAAAACTTGAAAAATTTATTTTCAATTTTAGTGAACAGATTAAAAAGCTAAAAGCAAAAAATAATTTATAATACATCTTGTAAAGCGCTATGCTGCAATATTTACATGTGTATTCCTATATAAATTCCCAAAAAGGACAAGTAGCAATGTACTCGTACAGATTCTAGATGAGTGACAGAAGTACCGGCCGGGGGGAGTTGCGACCCCCAGCACTCCGGTTAAAGCTTTTTCCGCCATGGCAAACGCTCCCGGTAACCGATACTCCCTACACGATTTCCTTCATGACCTTTTATAAATCCGCAAAAATACATACATATACAATTTCAATAACATGTAAAATCTAAAAGTTTACTTTTCTACGCTAAAACTATCCATGAAGCATTCTGTAAAAATATAACAAATAATTTAAAATACAAAATTCTTAAGACTAAAGAAATCCCAGTCTGAGAGGATATTTTTTTAAAAAATGGATATAAGACCCATAAACCGCATTATTTCCATATAAAAACCTGTGTGTAAAATTACCTCACAATTAGTCATTTAATCCTTTTAAACCCTTTCTATTCAAAACTAATGTTTGAAATACTAGTCAGAGTGTCTGTATTTTTAAATATGGACTCAAGACCTATTGGCAACTCCATCGCCATATATATACTAATGTTTGAAATCATTTCACTTATGGTTAATTATTACTTTAAAAACTATATATTCAAGACTATTGAAATCCATGTTATTATTATTAAAATCCTTTCTGGATACCAAAACCTATTGGCTTCTTTATCACCATAAAAATCCTAATGTTTGAATTTACTTCACTTGTGATAGTTTAATGCTCATAAATCGATATATTCAATTCCAAAGACATTCCAGTCAGAGAGTTATTTTTAAATATTGGATACAAGACATTTAAACAATATTATCACCTTATAAATATATATACATATATATAGACACATAAATACGCCATAGTCCAAACTCTACGCAATACACCTTCCCATGGAACAACACATAACTTTTTGATTTTATACCACTTTCACATATGACTAAAGTAATTATTAAAAGTTCGTCCGATATTTCAGAAAACCCTTATAATCACGAACTTACAATCTGGATAACGCTTATAATGTTTCCACATAAAAATAGCCCTAGCTATAAAATTCCGGTGTATAGCCATATTGAGCTATCTGATTTATGATCCTCAATTTGGCATAAAAACACGTCACCCTCTGCGTATTACAATTCCCGCCATTAGGCTATATCCGAAAAGTCGTATGTTGTTATCATTCCAAAATATCTCTTCCTGGTTACGGCTGCAGTTAAACCATTATAATTGGAAACCAATCTTATCAGAAAAGCGGGAGGATAACCCTCCTTGATAGCCTCCTCCAGAAAACGGCAATCACACTTGTATCTATCGTTGTTAGTAAAATTCAACAACTTATGTCGTTTCATTTGATTTACTATCAGATTTCTGAATATGTTACGGTGTAGACTAGTTGTCCATGACGTCAAATATTTGATATCAAAATTAAAGGTGTTACGTTTATCGTAAATACGATAACATTGTATAGTGGCAGGCTTCATTATAGTGAGATCTAAAAAATCCAGACTTTCATCCTCATTGCATGGTGTTTCTATTAAAGTTAAACATGGAGGATAAAAGTCAAACTTCATTGTATAACCACTATCCTCGAATCCGCATAGGATATCATCCACGTAACGTAGGAATAACATCTCATTTAAAAGATGTGTTCCCCTTTCATATCTATCTAGGTAAATATCTGCCATAATTGACGAACAGTTACCCCCCATTGGGATACCCTTAATTTGTTTATAAAAGTTTTCTCCATTGTATAAAACTGTCTCGAATAAAACCAACTCCACCAAAGCCTTGTACTTTCCAATTGCTATATATAGCTGCAAATCACATCTATGGTATGATTCTATTAGGATGCTATATAGATCCTTAATGTCTATATTATTGAAAAGGTCAGCAAAGTCATAACTCCTGTATATACCGATGTTTGGCAATTCTTTCAGTTTCTTAACTACTTCGAGGCTGTTTTTTATAAAATAGCTACCCTGGTCATATAGTTTCCGTAATACCAATTTTAAATGTTCCAATAATAATTTATTGGCCCTTGTTAAATAAGTTTTAAAACCGATGGTTACTGGTCGGAATTTAACTGGATTTTTATGTAGCTTAGGTATTAACGTTAAATAGGGATATCTAATTTTTCCCACACATATGCCAGATTTTTTGTACAAAGCTTTTATCCGGTTACTGATTTCCAACTGAGTTTGATTCAACAACGAGTACATACTATGATCTTCGTATGCTTGTCTTAATAAACTAACATAGTACCATTTACAAGTCATTGCAAAATTCGACGTTACCTTGTCTACGTACGTAATTACATACATACTTTGTATTTCATCCAGCTCTTTTTTATTATATTTAAGCTCACTTCCTATTGTATTACACCGTACGTTCCTGCGATACCATGAAATACACTCATTTATCACTAAGACCTTCCATTCTTCAAATGTCTCAGTTGGCAAACTGAATTTTACTGCCGCTTTTTGAATATAATGTGTAATATCAATTTCCATTGCTCGTTTAATGGAAACGTCACTCTTAAATCGGTATTTAGTACCCAATTCAAAGTATTTTTTAATATTCGATTTTATTATACCCAGATCTCCTGTTACAATATGTCCATGATGTACGTCTCTGTATATCGATGTATTACATTTGCAACTTACACAACTCTCTGTATGTAAATTACTACCAATAAAATTATAATTAAAAAACCTTCTCCCCAAAGGTTTATCATATTTGAAAGCCACTTTTAACCTCAGGTCCCTAACTGGTAAAGTATGAGCCATTAGTCTTAAAATTCTATTAAAAGGAATAAGATCGTATCTTTTATTAATATATTTCAATATAAGATATTCGTCAATATGTTTTTTTATTTTAATATCCTCTAAAACTATTCCATGTATCCTGGCTCTAAATTTGATGTAATCCAACATTATACACAAGGATCTGGACCGATCGCTTTCAGTACATTCTACATATATTTTTCTGTAATGACACCAAACTCTGTTAACAAACTTCAATCTAATTCCGTAAGCCATATTCTTCAGCCATGTCTCGGGAATATCTTTTCCAACATCTATATCTCGCAAAACCCTATCAATTTTATCCACTGTTCTTTTTAAGCACACTTTTCCCCTACATCCTCCTCGTTGTTTACGACTGGACCTTTCCAAGTCCCGCTTCACCATACTGTCCGTCCTTACGCTTGAATAATATTCCTTGTTATAATTATTACCGTACATAACAGTATTGAGACCATACGGATAAACCGATCTATGTTGTGCTATATGTGTATTTTCCCACCATAATCTTAAATTTGTATCCACCACAATATCCAAAATAGTAACCTTCATTGCTTCAACTCCGTGATTAGCAAAGTGTCTTATTTCCAAAGACACCTCACTTTCCGAATTTTTAATACATTTATATATCATGCTACGGTGCAGATTTATTCTGATATTAAGGCAGTTCTTAGTTTGCCCTATATACTCTTTTCCACATATATCGCATGTGATAGAGTACACGCAATTATATGTTTTACAGAAACTCTTATATTTTCCAACATTGGAAATCTGTATCTTGTTTGCTTTAGGACACAACATACATTTTGTTGAACTACATTTACTGTATTTAAATTTTCCAAAGTTTTTATAATAAGTGCGATACGTAGAGCCCGGACATTCCATATTAGAATCAAACTGTATAACATTAGAAACAGGCACACTCAAAGCAACCACGTTATTTTTAGGTACGGCAACTCCAGTATGAATAACGTTAAAGTAGTTTTTAATAGAATTCACAAGAGGGTAACTGGATGACGGTCGTCCTACGCCCCTTGCATCTGACGACCGAGCAATCGTGGTAGAGACCCCGAAGTTGCCAGTCGCTAAATTCTTATTATTGTACATTTCATAAAAAAGTTTAAGAAGAAACGCATACCGGTTCGAAAATAAATTCAAACCCGGCCAAAGCCAATGATAATCTAACCACTTCCGGTATCTCCCCAAAGCTTTACCTCTTCCAATCCAATTATCATCGTAACTACAACAATTTATCTTCTAACTCATCCACCTTATAACCTATAAATTCGATATATCATCACTCCAGGAGAAGCCGATCCCATACTTTTTACAATATCTATTACTTTTTTTGTACAAATAAATACTTAATATATTATATTTGTATTTACAATTTTTGTCTTTTTTTGTTTTATTATAATTTTTTATATATGTATACATCTAGTTATCCGAAAATGATTTACTCAAACGATTCACAAATCAAAATAGGCAATCAGGAGCCTCATGCACCGAAAAAACGCTCGACATGACCTCAAAAACCACCAGAATACACGAAAGTCACCCATCCCCCCATGTAATACTCCATAGTCACCAAACACCAAGTCCAAAATACCATTAAACCATCAGTGATCAACTGCGCTAAGCTGCTAGTACGATCATCTAATTTATACATTATAAAACTTGAAAAATTTATTTTCAATTTTAGTGAACAGATTAAAAAGCTAAAAGCAAAAAATAATTTATAATACATCTTGTAAAGCGCTATGCTGCAATATTTACATGTGTATTCCTATATAAATTCCCAAAAAGGACAAGTAGCAATGTACTCGTACAGATTCTAGATGAGTGACAGAAGTACCGGCCGGGGGGAGTTGCGACCCCCAGCACTCCGGTTAAAGCTTTTTCCGCCATGGCAAACGCTCCCGGTAACCGATACTCCCTACACGATTTCCTTCATGACCTTTTATAAATCCGCAAAAATACATACATATACAATTTCAATAACATGTAAAATCTAAAAGTTTACTTTTCTACGCTAAAACTATCCATGAAGCATTCTGTAAAAATATAACAAATAATTTAAAATACAAAATTCTTAAGACTAAAGAAATCCCAGTCTGAGAGGATATTTTTTTAAAAAATGGATATAAGACCCATAAACCGCATTATTTCCATATAAAAACCTGTGTGTAAAATTACCTCACAATTAGTCATTTAATCCTTTTAAACCCTTTCTATTCAAAACTAATGTTTGAAATACTAGTCAGAGTGTCTGTATTTTTAAATATGGACTCAAGACCTATTGGCAACTCCATCGCCATATATATACTAATGTTTGAAATCATTTCACTTATGGTTAATTATTACTTTAAAAACTATATATTCAAGACTATTGAAATCCATGTTATTATTATTAAAATCCTTTCTGGATACCAAAACCTATTGGCTTCTTTATCACCATAAAAATCCTAATGTTTGAATTTACTTCACTTGTGATAGTTTAATGCTCATAAATCGATATATTCAATTCCAAAGACATTCCAGTCAGAGAGTTATTTTTAAATATTGGATACAAGACATTTAAACAATATTATCACCTTATAAATATATATACATATATATAGACACATAAATACGCCATAGTCCAAACTCTACGCAATACACCTTCCCATGGAACAACACATAACTTTTTGATTTTATACCACTTTCACATATGACTAAAGTAATTATTAAAAGTTCGTCCGATATTTCAGAAAACCCTTATAATCACGAACTTACAATCTGGATAACGCTTATAATGTTTCCACATAAAAATAGCCCTAGCTATAAAATTCCGGTGTATAGCCATATTGAGCTATCTGATTTATGATCCTCAATTTGGCATAAAAACACGTCACCCTCTGCGTATTACAATTCCCGCCATTAGGCTATATCCGAAAAGTCGTATGTTGTTATCATTCCAAAATATCTCTTCCTGGTTACGGCTGCAGTTAAACCATTATAATTGGAAACCAATCTTATCAGAAAAGCGGGAGGATAACCCTCCTTGATAGCCTCCTCCAGAAAACGGCAATCACACTTGTATCTATCGTTGTTAGTAAAATTCAACAACTTATGTCGTTTCATTTGATTTACTATCAGATTTCTGAATATGTTACGGTGTAGACTAGTTGTCCATGACGTCAAATATTTGATATCAAAATTAAAGGTGTTACGTTTATCGTAAATACGATAACATTGTATAGTGGCAGGCTTCATTATAGTGAGATCTAAAAAATCCAGACTTTCATCCTCATTGCATGGTGTTTCTATTAAAGTTAAACATGGAGGATAAAAGTCAAACTTCATTGTATAACCACTATCCTCGAATCCGCATAGGATATCATCCACGTAACGTAGGAATAACATCTCATTTAAAAGATGTGTTCCCCTTTCATATCTATCTAGGTAAATATCTGCCATAATTGACGAACAGTTACCCCCCATTGGGATACCCTTAATTTGTTTATAAAAGTTTTCTCCATTGTATAAAACTGTCTCGAATAAAACCAACTCCACCAAAGCCTTGTACTTTCCAATTGCTATATATAGCTGCAAATCACATCTATGGTATGATTCTATTAGGATGCTATATAGATCCTTAATGTCTATATTATTGAAAAGGTCAGCAAAGTCATAACTCCTGTATATACCGATGTTTGGCAATTCTTTCAGTTTCTTAACTACTTCGAGGCTGTTTTTTATAAAATAGCTACCCTGGTCATATAGTTTCCGTAATACCAATTTTAAATGTTCCAATAATAATTTATTGGCCCTTGTTAAATAAGTTTTAAAACCGATGGTTACTGGTCGGAATTTAACTGGATTTTTATGTAGCTTAGGTATTAACGTTAAATAGGGATATCTAATTTTTCCCACACATATGCCAGATTTTTTGTACAAAGCTTTTATCCGGTTACTGATTTCCAACTGAGTTTGATTCAACTACGAGTACATACTATGATCTTCGTATGCTTGTCTTAATAAACTAACATAGTACCATTTACAAGTCATTGCAAAATTCGACGTTACCTTGTCTACGTACGTAATTACATACATACTTTGTATTTCATCCAGCTCTTTTTTATTATATTTAAGCTCACTTCCTATTGTATTACACCGTACGTTCCTGCGATACCATGAAATACACTCATTTATCACTAAGACCTTCCATTCTTCAAATGTCTCAGTTGGCAAACTGAATTTTACTGCCGCTTTTTGAATATAATGTGTAATATCAATTTCCATTGCTCGTTTAATGGAAACGTCACTCTTAAATCGGTATTTAGTACCCAATTCAAAGTATTTTTTAATATTCGATTTTATTATACCCAGATCTCCTATTACAATATGTCCATGATGTACGTCTCTGTATATCGATGTATTACATTTGCAACTTACACAACTCTCTGTATGTAAATTACTACCAATAAAATTATAATTAAAAAACCTTCTCCCCAAAGGTTTATCATATTTGAAAGCCACTTTTAACCTCAGGTCCCTAACTGGTAAAGTATGAGCCATTAGTCTTAAAATTCTATTAAAAGGAATAAGATCGTATCTTTTATTAATATATTTCAATATAAGATATTCGTCAATATGTTTTTTTATTTTAATATCCTCTAAAACTATTCCATGTATCCTGGCTCTAAATTTGATGTAATCCAACATTATACACAAGGATCTGGACCGATCGCTTTCAGTACATTCTACATATATTTTTCTGTAATGACACCAAACTCTGTTAACAAACTTCAATCTAATTCCGTAAGCCATATTCTTCAGCCATGTCTCGGGAATATCTTTTCCAACATCTATATCTCGCAAAACCCTATCAATTTTATCCACTGTTCTTTTTAAGCACACTTTTCCCCTACATCCTCCTCGTTGTTTACGACTGGACCTTTCCAAGTCCCGCTTCACCATACTGTCCGTCCTTACGCTTGAATAATATTCCTTGTTATAATTATTACCGTACATAACAGTATTGAGACCATACGGATAAACCGATCTATGTTGTGCTATATGTGTATTTTCCCACCATAATCTTAAATTTGTGTCCACCACAATATCCAAAATAGTAACCTTCATTGCTTCAACTCCGTGATTAGCAAAGTGTCTTATTTCCAAAGACACCTCACTTTCCGAATTTTTAATACATTTATATATCATGCTACGGTGCAGATTTATTCTGATATTAAGGCAGTTCTTAGTTTGCCCTATATACTCTTTTCCACATATATCGCATGTGATAGAGTACACGCAATTATATGTTTTACAGAAACTCTTATATTTTCCAACATTGGAAATCTGTATCTTGTTTGCTTTAGGACACAACATACATTTTGTTGAACTACATTTACTGTATTTAAATTTTCCAAAGTTTTTATAATAAGTGCGATACGTAGAGCCCGGACATTCCATATTAGAATCAAACTGTATAACATTAGAAACAGGCACACTCAAAGCAACCACGTTATTTTTAGGTACGGCAACTCCTGTATGAATAACGTTAAAGTAGTTTTTAATAGAATTCACAAGAGGGTAACTGGATGACGGTCGTCCTACGCCCCTTGCATCTGACGACCGAGCAATCGTGGTAGAGACCCCGAAGTTGCCAGTCGCTAAATTCTTATTATTGTACATTTCATAAAAAAGTTTAAGAAGAAACGCATACCGGTTCGAAAATAAATTCAAACCCGGCCAAAGCCAATGATAATCTAACCACTTCCGGTATCTCCCCAAAGCTTTACCTCTTCCAATCCAATTATCATCGTAACTACAACAATTTATCTTCTAACTCATCCACCTTATAACCTATAAATTCGATATATCATCACTCCAGGAGAAGCCGATCCCATACTTTTTACAATATCTATTACTTTTTTTGTACAAATAAATACTTAATATATTATATTTGTATTTACAATTTTTGTCTATTTTTCCATAAGTGAAATGATTTCAAACATTAGTATATATATGGCGATGGAGTTGCCAATAGGTCTTGAGTCCATATTTAAAAATACAGACACTCTGACTAGTATTTCAAACATTAGTTTTGAATAGAAAGGGTTTAAAAGGATTAAATGACTAATTGTGAGGTAATTTTACACACAGGTTTTTATATGGAAATAATGCGGTTTATGGGTCTTATATCCATTTTTTAAAAAAATATCCTCTCAGACTGGGATTTCTTTAGTCTTAAGAATTTTGTATTTTAAATTATTTGTTATATTTTTACAGAATGCTTCATGGATAGTTTTAGCGTAGAAAAGTAAACTTTTAGATTTTACATGTTATTGAAATTGTATATGTATGTATTTTTGCGGATTTATAAAAGGTCATGAAGGAAATCGTGTAGGGAGTATCGGTTACCGGGAGCGTTTGCCATGGCGGAAAAAGCTTTAACCGGAGTGCTGGGGGTCGCAACTCCCCCCGGCCGGTACTTCTGTCACTCATCTAGAATCTGTACGAGTACATTGCTACTTGTCCTTTTTGGGAATTTATATATATATATATATATATATATATATATAATAATCTATTATTATTATGAATTGGGATAATTATAGATCGACAAACATTGACCAATTAAGCGTTATAGACGATTTGGAAGAATACCATACCTTCTCTCAATCTAAAACATATTCCTTCAATAGATGCAACAATCTTAGGTGCAAAATTTGTCCTTATGCTGACCCATTACAAATTAATAATAATTCCTCTTCACAAAAATTCTGCAAAGTTTTTAATTGCATATACAAACTTAATTGTACTATTTGTAACTTATCCTATATTGGCCAAACCAGCAACCCTTTACATCTGAGAATGAATGTCCACAGGGATCATATTAAAAAATTTGACCATAAAGTCTTTAATGATCTCCCTACTAAAAATCAATTTGAATATCAGCACTTTGCTACACACGGATTTAAAAATGTATCCCTTCATATTTTAGATATTAAAATTTCACTCACGGATAGATTAGTATATGAAAATTATTGCATTAAAAAATATAAAACTCTCTTCCCCTATGGCTTAAATCAAATTTATAATAATAATAATGTTGTTAACAATAGTTTTGAATACAATTCTCATAAATATTCAGTATATAAACATCTTTTTCATTATTCAAAGTCATCAACTCCTAGTAAAAAGCGATATAAGCGTGGCAAAGGAAAAAGTAACTTAAGTAAAACTATTGATTACAAAGCAGACATTTTGAAATTACAATATTATTATTCTCAAACTTTCAATTTTCTACCTGTTAGAACATGGTTATATAAAGTCAGAAAAAGTAAATTAAGTATTGTTTATACTAATTTTTAAAAATTAAAATTAACTCATGAGCATTTTAAACATTTATTTTTTGATTTGCTTCTTTCACGTACAAATTTCTTAAATTACCACCTACTCCATTCACCAAATCCACATACTAAAATAGCTTACTGTGTAATTTCTTTTAAACACCCTATTCTTAATTCTCTTAACTTCAATAATTTATTTGCAAAACATCAGCACTTGTTACCAGTAAATGATATCAAAATACAAAAAGCATTCAAATATAATTTACCAATTGGTAGAACTATTTACAATTACAATGAAGTTTCCAGGACATTAAACTCCGATGATCTTACATCATGTGTATGCAGCAATCAAAATCTTGCCCCTTATGTCAACTCCACTCATGGTCACATTATTACTGGGGATCTCAGTATAGTTCAGGATGATATACTTAGGGATATTATGAATAAAGGGTCTAAATTTCGCATTCCATTCTGCCATCACCCTAAACATCTTCTTCAGTCTCTATCATTTGATTTTGATAAATTCATATATCAGCTTGCTTGTTCACATTCTATTCCTATTGAAGCATTCAATCTATGGAAGTATACTACCTTACATCTACTTAAAAATATTATTATAAACATTAAATTAACGAAGTCTAGGTATCCTTATAAACAACTCCTATCTGCTCTCAAAGAACTACAACAACATTTTGTCATAACTTATGTAGATAAAGCTTCTAATAATTATGCCATCATTTGTAAAAATTATTATGTTTCTCTGTTACAGAATTACTTAAAAATTAATCAAATTTTTAAACCCATTAATAATCAGTCTATCCAAATCAAAACTAAAATGCTAAAATTATATACACAATTAAATATTAATTGTAAGTTTTTTAAATCTCCTTATGTTACTTTGGTTCCTAAATTCCACAAATCACCTCTTAGTTTTAGAACAGTCACTTGTGGACATAATACCTTTACCACTACAGCTAGTAAGTACTTGCTTAACTGTTTAAATCGAATTAATGAATCTCTTAAATTCAGGTATTCAGGATATTTCATTTTGAACAATAGTTTTGATTTAGTTAATCACCTTAGCAAGTTTCCACAAATTCTTGGTGTCCAAACCTTTGATTTCAAAGACCTATTTAATAATATTGTCATTAAAGATTTACATAAAGTTATTATCTCTCTTTATCATGACTATATATCTTCCAATCATGTTGCTTTTCATGTCAAAAATTTTCCTATGCTCTTGCACTTTGTATAATACAACAATTATATTATCTAAGGTGATAACATTTATTTACAAACATCTGGTGTACCACAAGGTGGCTGTAGTAGTAGTATACTCGCTAACTTATATCTTTATTATTATGAATGTCATTTTAACTCTAATTCATATATTATATATAGATATGTTGACGACTTAATTTGTATTATCATTGATGATTCCTATCCCATTAATATTGATTTTTACCCGTCTAACCTAGAATTAATTCCTAATGAGCCTTGCGTTAGTCAAACTGTTAATTTTTTAGACCTAAATTTAGATACCCTCAATAATCATGTAATCACCAATCTATATGATAAAAAAGATTCTTACAACTTCACTATCATAAAGCTGCTATCATATCAATCTTGTAATTCTATTCAATTGTTTAGAAACATCATTTTAAACCAGCTATTTCGAATACATCGACTTTCTGATCCTCAGTTTCATTTTCTCCACATCAATAATCTTAAACGCATTTGTCAAAATTACCATTATCCGGAAGTATTTGTAAATAATATTATTAATAATTTCAAATATACCAAGTAATAATTTTACACATGCATTAATTATCTTTGATTGGTTAACTCATTTTTGAAAATTCACCCATTCTTATCACTTACCACTCACACTTTCACTTTCTCTCACTTACCACTTGGCCTGAGTCTAATACTGTTTACTACTTTCGAATGACTATTTTCCACTTGTCCTGAGTCCTATACTGATTACTATTTTTGAAAGTCTCCATACATATTATGTATCGTTCAAATGTATTCATTCCGGTGCCCACTCGCATTGACGAAGTGATGTGAAATGCTCAGTCACTAGTTCATCTTACACGTGGTGCTATGCTTGTGATTTCATATTCCTGTTCGAGGAGGTATTGTTTTTCGGATTTGTATAATTCAATTGATTTATTTTTCTCCTTCCACTAGCCAGTAGACAGTTCCAATGGTGTCTATAGTCAAATACTATCGCCATTGTCAGAAACAGGCTATTCTATCGGTTTTAATTCGAATTGTATGGCTGTCCTGATGAGAATGCAATTTCGAACTAACCGCCATTTTTTGTGTAGTTTCAATTGATTGTTCTATATTATTAATCTCTTATCTTGAGCTGTTTATTATTGCCTATTCTCATTTTTGCCGAGTTTTATTTTTATTTACTTTTATATACTTTTAATTGTGATTTTTGAATCCTAATATTCTTCTCATCCCCCTTTCCATTGTAGTGATATGTTACCTTCTATCTTTATCCTTAGTCTTGGCCTATAGTTACTCATTTGTAACAGATATGCTAGAGATGGGTTTTTTTGTACATACAGTAGTTTATGCATAATTTTCGATTAAAATCCTTCAATTTTTATTTATATATATATAATATATATATATATATATATATATATATATATACCTATATATATACTTATATATATATATATATATATATATATATATATATATATGTATATACATATATATATATATATATATATATGTGTGTTAGAAATATGTAATAATAAGAATTATGTAAAAATAAAATTAAAAAATATATATATATATATAAAAAAACAATTCAAGTAATATTAACATCACCATAGAAGCAAATTCACAGCCACAATGCCGATAAGAGAATAGAACAGCACCGTCCCAAATCCGATGATTAATCAGAACTAAATTCATCTTCAGGTCTGAGTATTTAATTCTAATTAACCCAAACAAATGCCTGTTTCAGATTAAGCAATAGCACATCACTATAAATGCTTATATATATATGTATATATATATATATATATATATATTTTTTTTTTTTTTTTCAAGGAAAAGGACTATTGCCCCGCTTTGCTTACTTTTACTTGAAATATTTTCTAAACTATAAACCATAGATAGGAACAGTAAAGAATAATAAAACTTTTAGTAGAAATTCCAGTCTCTAGATCAATAATGTGTTTTTACATATCTCTTTGTTCCATAGATGCCCTATGATATTCAGATAGGACCTCTGAGTAGGGTAAATCAACATTTCCATGTCATTTCCCACAAACTATACCTGTGCACACAATGAAGGTTAATAATGAGCTCTACTTAGCTGAAACAGATCATTCCATAAAAATGGAGCAAGTGAAAAGATCAGAAATATATAAAATGTTTGAAAATGCGACGAATGCTGGCAAAAGAAAAAAAATCATTAAATCTAGTCTCCTGCATCTGAAACAGGGCATTTCTAATTCCATAACATTTGAATTCCGTAGCGTATCCAAATGCATTTAATAATATAATTTATACGAGTTTGTTGTAGTAACACCTTCATGGTCTTTATTTGATAAATTTTATTTGTTTTAATTAAGTACATCTTTAACGGCAAAATACACAGCAGGATATTAATGTGAAAGTTTTCATTTGAAGATAAAATAATTTTTTGCATTATTTAAACCGATAGAACAACCATGGGGATACGTGCTTTTACTAACAATAACATTTTCGGTTTACAATACCCTTTTATTCTTTTTTCCTAAATCCATTAACAAAGATCTATGGATAAAATATGAAATATTCAATTGGGGCAACCACACATAGAATTTGTTCAGCGTATTCGCTGTAAAATATTTTCTTGAGAACTGTTAGAAAATCTTTATTTGCATTAACTAGCAACGTTGTTCGTTTATGCATTTAAAGGATTTTAAAATAGAATTAAGGAGATTGAGATCTGATATATGATAAATATATTAAACTTTACCATGTAAGAAAAAGAACAACGTAAAACCAATAACTTTTAAGTATGTAAAATAATTGAATTTTTAAAACTGAATATATGGATTTTATTGTACTATATCATGCTTCTTAAATCTATATAAATAAAATTGAAAATATGTCTGTCTGTTTGTATGTCCGTCTGTCTTTCTATATCTTTGCCTCACCATCACGGAACGAACGGCTGTACCGAATTGGATGAAATTTTCGGAGTAGACTTGGAAAAGATCAACTTACAATTTAGTCCATGTTTTGAGTTGCTAGAACTAAGGGTTATCTCGTTATTAATTGAAAACGCAAAATTTGACCTTCCATAAAAATCCATTATGGAGACGATATTTTTTCCGCCAATTTATTTGAAGAAAATGGATATCTTGTAGCTTAGAAACGGAGTTAAATGCAATGTGTTTATGCGGCAGACGCTTTTTACTAACACTTTACAACATAGTTGAAAAGAGTTTATGACTTTGTTCATTCATTCTGTCTCTCTGTATGTCTGTCTGTCTGTCTGTCTGTCCGTTAGCATGGTACCTGCCTTTTATCAAAATAAAATGTTAGTATGTTGTTCAGACTGTCTGTGGGACCTATGGGAATATAAATCAATAATATAACCCAATTAGTTTTGGGATTGAACCGGATTGAAAAAAATGAAATACATTGAACCACTTGGGACCTAATTTTTCAAACATTTATTTAAGCGAACTTAAAATTCACAAATTGCTTCAGAAGTTTCAGGAAATATTCAAATTATTACATAAAATATATAAAAAAAAATTTCAGAAAAATATATTCAGTAGGTTTCAAAATAAAAATTAAAATAATAATTACACCCATTATATGAAGAGATCACGAGACCATTATATAGAGAAATAAAGTAACCCCTTCAAAATGAAATATGGCATCCATCTTGTATCAAAATCTTTATTTTTAAAGATCTTTTTAACTTATATTTGGTGTTGTATCCGTCATAAAACCGCTTTATTTTTGCTTAATTTATGTGCAGCAATGTTCTGAAACAACGCAATTGCAATGTATTTGAGTTTAAATGATCATCAAACTTTGATTATTTCTACAACGAAACCTAATTTTCACTTATAGATATTGTAAACATATCAAGCTGTAAGATGAGTTGTATAAGAATTCCTGTATTTTTTTAACGTGAAAATATTTAACGCTGGAGTTTGCAATATAGTTGATATAAATGAAACAGCCATTGATTTTACATAAAGAACAGACGATTTTAAAGCAGAATTTTTAGGTTTTAAGAACAGAGCTAAATTATTTTACCTCCATGGTTTTAAGTTTTTAAGTAAAATAAATTGTTGTAGTATTGTGATGAAAGACAGGAATAGAATAAACGTTTATGATTGAAATTTTTACTGCTTTTTCATAGAGAGCCAGACAATTTATATTTCAATGACGTCATTTGAATAAAGTCCATTGTTTTCGATTAAGGTTTTAAATATAATAAATTAATACAGTATTGTGATATTTTAAAAAATATTACTGCTGCATGTATCGCATTTTAGAGATGTTTAAAAAAATTGCATTATAATTGGAAAGTGTTTCATAATCAATGCTTTATGCATGATTGATCTTTCTTGTTAAATATTTTCTGATTTAAACAATAAAGGTTTGTATATAAAATAAATTTCATTGATATTGCATTTTTGACTGGGTAATACCAATTACGGTCTTCGGGTTTAAACGTTATTATTATTGATGGTTTCGGGTATTATTGATTCAGGGATTATTGGTATTTTCAAGTATTTACGCAATTGTTTTGACAAAAATTCTTGAAATACGAAGATTATATACGTCGAAATAGAAGATTACGCGAGAATGTAAGTGTAAGCTTCTACAAATCCATCGGTATATTTTCTAATCTATGAGAATGTAAGTAGTACAGGTACATTGGAATATATTTTGACATATATTGGCGGATATTGAAATCAATTACGGACATCTTGTATAAGTATTACGGGGATTATTGTTATTTTCAATTTATTACGCCAGCTGTTTTACTTTGGCAAAGATTTTGGAGACTCATATTAAAATACGGGTAGTCTTCTACTAGCACAAGGATATATCTTCTAATCTACAACAATTTAAAAATACGACAATATAAATAGTACTTCCTATACCATTTTAGCGCTTTCATTTTGGCATATATTAGAATCAATTACTACCTTCACGCTTAAAGATTACGGGTTTATTGATATTTTCAATCTATACGTGTAATCTACTAATGCAGGGTATATCTTCTAATATTATCGAATATAAATAGTGCTGGTCCCATGAAATTTTACTCTTATTTTTAATATATTGATCCTATTTCATATTTCTTTGTAAATTTGTTAACAAACGGAGACTTGATGTTTTATTCTTTAGATCTGCCTTTGAAGATAATTTTTTATAGCTAGAACAGAGATTCTTAAACTTCTTTATAGGATCATTAAATTAAATATTTTAACAGAACATTTTGATTAACAATGCCATTTAGTATAATATAGGAATTTGCACATGATTTTGAATTTTAAATTTCTCTATATTACATAATCCGTACAAAGAACGTGTATACTGCTAGTCAAACAATAACAAACATTCAGTAACGAACATCATTTTATCCCCATGGAAGCGACATAAAAAACCCAAGTGCTAGTGATTGCAGTAAATCTATTCTCGCCTTAGAATGGGGCGTTGCATAAAATTAAGAAAATGTTCAATTTGACTACAAAAACTAAAATGTACTAATAAGAATATGTTTTAAAATATTTGCATCCTAATGTGTAAATCTAAAAATATTTTTTAGATTTACAGTTTACTTTATGATACAAAATCTTCTTATATTTGAAGATACGAAGAAAAATATTTTCGACAAATATGCCTTTAAATTAGGAATTTCCTTGAAGTCAGCTTATCTTTTATTCCCTGACAAATCCTTGTATCTTAAAAAATAACACGTGCAGAACAGTAACTGGTTTCCTTAAAATTCTCCATAAAGGGATTTCTTAACCAACACCCCCAAAGGAATTTTGCAGCCTTTTAAGGGGAAATATTTATTCGGAAATATCCAATGTAAAATTCCATATGTATAAGGATAACGTTAAATTTATTTTTGAGAAGTCAACACAGGTCTTATATAATGATTTTTCTCAGCAAAATTCCAAATAAAAGGCAGTTTTTGCACTTTCGAACAAATAATTTTAAAGGAAATGGAAACTGATATTATTGGGCTGTAGAAAAATACGAGTAGCATGAATAACAGTGAGAAATAAATATAAAAATATAAAATATTACGCTCAACCTGCTGCAAAAAAAAAAAAAAATGAAATACGTGAAGTATAGTCCTTGATACAAAGTACCAACAGATTTTAAAAGCAGAAACCTCGTTCTTTAGCATGATAAAATAGAGCAATAACATCAGTCAAAGAAAGGTACTTGTCTAGTTCCGCGGGTCCTAGGAGAATGATTATGATTCTCTCAGGTGACTTATACTAGACTTATGTGAGTTTTGCATGTGTCCCAAGAGAACATGTGGGATACCCTCTAGTGGAATGGACAGACCTCGTATGATTTTCATGCGTGTCATAAGAGAACACGTGTGAAACCTTCTGGTGACAGGGTGCTCTCATTTGAATTTCATGTGTGTACCAGGGAATATGTAAAAAGTATTTGGTAACCTAGGCTGGTCTCGTGTGAATTTTACACGTGTCTCAAGAGAACTTATGTTGTTGTTGAGAACCAGACCCTCCGAGCTACCACAAAGGTGTAAGGTAACCGTGTGGACGGCCGGGAAGTGCCACCCAATTTAGACCGGAACCCAGTGGGGGAGGCATCCACAGGGACCGTATCTCCTTCCCCTACCACCAACCTCTCGGAAGGACTTACGGACCCACATGTTTAACGTGATCGTACTCCGCATGAACACGGCGGCAGTTGTGTCAGCGTGCAAATCCAGCGCGCAAACCACCGAGCTACCGCGCCCGAAAAGTGCCAACAGCACGCGGTGTTCCCAGGTGGTCACCCACCCAAGTACTAACCGCGCCCGATGCTGCTTGACTTCGGTGATCTAACGAGAACCGGCGTTTTCAGCATGGTAGAGCCGTTGGCTATAAGAGAACTTATGTGAAACTCTGGTGGTAGTGAGGACAAGTGTTGTGTGAGTTTTAGATGTCTACCATGAGAAGATGCATGAAACTCTCTGATGACCGAGACTGGTCTTGTGTAAGTTTTATATGTGTTCCATGAGAAGATGCGTGAAACTCTCTGATAACCCAAACTGGTCTCGCGTGAGTTTTACACGTAGCCCAAGAGAACACATGTGAATCGCTAGAGGTATGAACTGGTCCGAGTTTTATGTGTATTCCAAGAGGTGTGAAACTCTCTGGTTACCTAAACTGGTATAGCGTAAGTTTTATGTGCATCCTATCAGAAGACGATGTGTGAAAATCTCTGGTAACCTAGACTGGCCTGAAATGAGTTTCACAGGTATCCCGAGCAATATATGTGAAATTCTGATGACGTGGTTTGGTCTCGAATGAGTTCCATATAAGTCTCAGGTAGGAGGGTTTTTCTCCTTGAAACCAGTTTATACAATTTACGAATTTATTGTTGTACTTCACGAAGTTATATTTTTTAGCGAGAAATATTTCATAAAAGCATAATTCTATACTTTTGGTTATAAAATACTAATAATAATTATTATTATAAGCATTTTAACGTGTACTTTATATTTATTAGTCAAATCATTTAATTATTAATATATGATATATAAATCTGCATTGATTCGTTTATATTATCTTTAGGACCATAAATTCTGTCGTAAATCAATTAAGCTTGAAATATCTCAGAATAATCGCGTAGTAAAATGCAGGTTCGTTTATTAAGATTAATAGAGTGTTACAGTGATACGACTTCTGCCCTATAACAAGCCTTTTCATGAAAGCAAAAAATAGCTGACATGGTCATCCATCACTACACGTGGACTAAGCTTTTGCAGCCAACAAAGTGTGGGCCATGAGTTAATCACGGAACATGAAAATTTAAAAGCAAGCATTTTAAACTTTTCTTATAGAAGTATGTATTGCAAATATAGTGACGACAGAGGATGTTATTTTTTCCAGCCCTTTGTTATCAAATTTCCACGCGGTTAGAATAACCATAAGAAACTTCTACCCTATAGAAATGCGTTGCGCAAGAGCAAGAATTGCTCACTGGTTATCCACCAACACCTCAGTGGTCTACGGTGTTGCAGTCATTGTCAGTTATCAGCAGGTAATGAGATGAACGGTTAGCACCAAATGTCATAAAGCAATGATTTTTTAGAATTCTTTGGTAGAAGTATGAACTTAGAATCCAGTAAAGATACATGGTACAGTACTTAGAAAGTCTTTCACGATGGGCGGTGCTACCCGATTAGAAGCATGGCCGGATTAAGGCAGACGCTTTAGGGGCCACAGCCCAGGAGCCGCCACCAGCTGGAGGTGCTCAAAAGAATAAGTGAATCGTTAGTTCATCTGTGGATACTGAATCAAAATATAAATAATCTGTGTACTATGTATGGCCTTGGAAAGCTGCATCGGTGCAGTTTCAAATTTTGGGCACGCAAAAATTTTACAATTTCTTTTCTGGTTCAATTCAACGTAGATTAGAAGGGCTTCAGTGCCTCAAAACAGAAAGTGGAAGAAAATTGGTAGTTAAAAAAGCATTGTATACTAGAAGATCTGTAATGAGCAATGCTTCACAGTACATGTTGCTCAGGGGGCTCACAGAAAGTCTGTTAGCACAGGGCCTACATGCTTTCTAGGGAGCTTTCTTGGGTAGCCCAGAGCCCTTTATAATTATAATTATGCTTTGATTATAAGTACGTGCATTTACCCTCACAGCAAAGATCGTCACATGTGTGAAAGTGACGTTTTAGTCACGTGACACCTGGGTCACAATGTGACATCATATTTGTGACTTCCATGCGACGTTACGTATTAATAACTTTGTAACTTCATTGTGACTATATTCTGTGACGTTTCCACAATTTAATTAACACGTAACAATGTGAGAACATTACAATGGCAATTACAATGTGACGTCACAAACAAGTTAATATGCGACGTCACAAACGACCATGAAAATGACCAAAATGACTTCGCTATGACCTCAATATGACCTTGCCAAGACGTACTGCGACTTCCCAAAGTCACAGTATGACGTAAATCTTACGTCACTGTGAAAAATACGCTGTTAGGGCTATATAAATAATACCTTAAAATGTTTCGTACACACTGATAATCTCACTTCCTGCTAAGTGGTACGCGCAAAACCATATAAGTGGTACCCTGCTCAGTGGAACGCGTATATCTGTGCAAAACCATGGTACACGGGTGGTGATAGTTTATCATTTGAGTCTTTTCTTATAAAAGTGTGTGTTTTAATATATTATTCCTATAGAATCTAATTCTCAATAATACAAGTTTATTAAATTTAAATGGCTAAATAAAAGTCCTATGAATAATATTCGCTGCTCAGAAAGCAATTATAATGTAGAAAGATCAATCTAAAACACTTTATAATAAATTAAGGATATCAACTGGTTTTGGATGCCAAGAACAGCCTTCTGACTGAAGACAAAAAGACATCACAGCTACACTCACCCAAGTAATTCCGCCAAATAGATAGAAAGTAGCTCACGTGATCTTTATCTAGTGAACAAAACCCCTGGATTGAAAATTATTAATTTGTGCTTCTTGTAGGTAACACATATATAAATTCGTCCATTTTGTACTTCCGCTAGCAGATATATGCAACGTTGCTCGGAATTTAAAATTCGTATGTTTCGAAATTTTGAATTATAGTGTTTGTTTTTTCTTATTAAAATATATAATTTAATTCCTCTAAACAGAAATACAAAAATTTATTTTCTCGCTGTGCAAAATTATCTTCACAGGTTAATCGAATAATATATATATTTTTTTGTAAGCAAATTTACAAAATATAATATATATATGATTGAAATATAAAATATAATATATATATATATATATATGTGTGTGTGTGTGTGTGTGTGTGTGTGTGTGTGTGTGTGTGTGTATGTGCCAAATCTGAAACAAGCATGTGTTTACGTTAATTAGAATTAGATGCTTAGATGAACGATGAAAATGAATATGAATAACGCATGAAAATGAATCTAAGTCTAGTTAATCTAAAAAAAATTCCAAAATTAAGCCAATGCTGTCCATTTCTTTTATCGGCATTGCAGCCGTGGTTTAACTGCTTTGGTGATTTTAATATTTCAATATAGATATATATATATATATATATATGTATCTATATGCATATATTGGGTTTTTTTACATTTATAAATACTTCTATACCCTTCTAAATCAATGTTTTGTAGCTTCAACGGATTCATTTTTAAAAACAACCCGAAACCATCCTCTGAATTTTTAACTCGATATTTACCCGCAATTTTCACCTTGCCGGGACCGTTTTTATGGACACAAGAAATATTTCTTTATTTCCCTGACCGGCCCAGAATTGTAGACGCGTACAACGCGAAACGGCACTTTTTTTTATCCCTTAGCGGGACCACGTTGGCCATTTTTTAAAAACGAAATCCGCACCTAGCATTGCAGCTTCGTGGAAAGAAAAAATATATATATAACCATTGGGTATACGTGACCTCTGCGGGAGAACGCATGAAGAATTTTTTTTTTTTTTTAATGTTCTGGTAAAAATATTTTCCTTCAAAAAAGAACCAAGAAAATGTATCAAACTCACAAAACATACTATTTGAAGGGTTATCCAAGTTGGGATTGCGTCCCATAGTAGATAACAGCATATATGGACCGGTTTCACGCTTAGCATGCGACAGTGGAAGCAAAAACATTCTATACGCCATAATTTTAAGAACATACCCGAGTCCTATGCAGCTGATTTTCACATTTTATAAAACAAAAATGAGAGTATTGAAAAAAAAATTCTTAAAGGATTGAGCATGAATTATTCCAAAGCATATTTTAGGGGACATTTAAAGCTGGTTCCGTAGTGAGATTGAATTTACCGGTTTCAACCGACTTGATGCACATAGCGAGTTTTCCTAAATTTCATATTTAACGAGAAAAATACCTGATTTGTATCTACCCAGAGGAGCCGGATTCTTTTACCTGTTTGCTCTGAGCATCAGTGCTGTGTGTATATTTTCACAGTGTAAAGAATCAATAAATGGATAATAATAAATGGTTAATAATGGATAATAAAGGATATGCTAAAAACATAATTTTTGTTTAATTAATCGTCTGATATGAAAAATATTTCCATGTTTGATTTAAATTAAAACAAGAAAGATCAATCATGCTTAAAGCATTGATTATGAAACACACTTCAATGCAATTTTATTTAAACATGTCTAAAATGCAATACATTCCTCGGTAATATTTTAAAACTTATCACAATACTACATTAATTTATTATATTTGAAACCTTAAACCTTCATCGAAAAAAATTAACTTCATTCAAATGACGGCATTAAAATATAAATTGCCTGGTTTAAACATCTCTAAAATGTGATACATTCCTCGGTAATAATTTTAGAATTATCATAATACTACGATAATTTATTATATTTGAAAACTTTATCGAAAACAACTGAAATTTATTCAAATGACGTCATAAAAAAATAACACGCCTGGCTCTCTCTATAAAAGCAACATTTCATTCATAAATAATTCCCCCATTCATGTCATTCATCACAATACAATAATAATTTATATTATTTAAAAATTAAGACCATGGAGCTACAAGTAAGTAAAACTCTATGCGTAAAACTTCATCGAAAATTATCGTCCTTCTCTTTCTAAAATCAATGAATATTTCATTCATATCAGCCATGCAGACTCCATGGACTAAATGATTTTGTGTTAAAGAATTACAGCGATTCTAATACAACTCATTCTACATATTTTGCTGTTTACATTTTACATAGGTGAAAAATAGGCTTAGTAGAAATAATCAAATTTGTATGAGCATTTAAACTGAAATATATTGTCATTGCGTTGTTAAAGTATGTAGATGCACAGAATTTAGGCAAAAATAAAGTAGTTTTAGGATGGATACAACACTCAATATGAATTAAAAAGAACTTTAAAAATCACGATTTTGAGACAAGATGGATGCCATATATCATTTTGAAGTGGGTCATGTGATCGTTTCATATCATGGACACGTGATCGCTTCATATAAGAGGTGTTATTATTATTTTAATTTTTATTTAAAAAACTGCTGAATATATTTCGCTGAATTTTTTTTTTATATTTTATGGAACAATTTGAATATTGCCTAAAATTTTCGAAGCAATTTGTGAATTTTAAATCCGCTTAAAAAATGCTTGAAAAATTAGGTCCCATAGGGCTCAATGTATTCCATTTTTTCAACCCGGGTTCAATCCAAAACTAATTGGGTGATATTATTAATTTATATTCCCATAGGTCCTATAGACCGTCTGAACAACATACTAAAATTTCATTTTGATTAAGTCATTTTTACGGCAGTTATCGTGCTAACGGACAAACAGACAGACAGACAGACAGACAGAATGAACAAAGTCATAAACACTTTTCAACTTTGTTGTAAAGTGTTAAAAAATATAGATGTAACTTTGAACATTTTACATACGATTTTTATTTTACCGCTGTCGATGCATTTCGTGTTTCTTATCTAACATGAAAAAATCTCAAATATGTAAGAAGTTGTTTGTTATCAAATCCGTAAATGATTAAGCATTTTAACTAGAAATGAATGAATAGCTTTGGTGTTAGAAGTTATCACAAGCCACCCTCGAGATAATGAAAAATTTCCCTTTTCTACAGAAATAGCTACCTCTGCTAAACAAATTAAGAAGTATCCGCTTTAGTTGATATGCTTATATAGGGTATTTCAAAATTATTGCAGGACTAAATGCAGCCTTTACGAGAGGTCACAAGCCCAAAGTTTCAATTTAAGAAATGTTTCAAGTAAAATAGACTTTAATACTACGACAATACTGACCACACTGCAGATGATCGTAAAAAAATAAAAAATTTAACCGTTTGTACGGATTCGCAACAAGAGGAGTTAAAATTAATTATTTATTTCTTATTCGTTTAAAGATTTTTGAGAAAAATAAGAGTCTTTATAATATGCAAAATAAGCAATGGCAAAAAGGGGCGAATTTATAGGAATTATGCAACTCTGTCCCAATGAAAAGAAACGCGAAAAAAAAAGACTTGAAGGGGGTCATAGACAAATCGTATTTAATTAGATAAAATATCGTTCGAAAACTTATCTTCAGAGTACCTATCTTTAAGTTTAAAGATCTATAATGTTTTGTACTGTATAAAAATTTTATATTGCCATCTATAGTACGTCGATAACTTTTATGAATAATATATTGGATAGTTTTGATTATATGACAATGGAACTTTCTTTGATTGAATAATTGGGCTATGGAAAATATTTTTGTGATTGAAAACTGTTATCTAGGGGCACGTATAAAGGGTTATACGTATAAAAGGTCATAATCTGTATTTTTCTTTTAAAATATGTCACATGATCAAAATTTGCATACGATGATAGTCTATCTTAATTAAAGATTCTCTTAAATTGGAACCATGAGCTTAGTACTAATCATTCATTGGATATTTATAGTCACGCAATATTTTTGAAGCACCCTTTACAACAATCTGTATTACAGGACTTTTACAGGACTTTTACCTGTGTAAGCCGAATGCATTTCAGGAAAATCGAGCTTTGATGTCTGATAAAAACTTCTACAAAATTTCATGCTGAATTTATATTAGTCATTATCTAAGAATTATCTATAACCAATCTTAAGAAATAGATGTTTCAAGGAAATATTTTCAACCGGAAGAGGAAAAGAACCGAAAATGCAAATATTTTATAAACCATTCTACCTCCTTTAGAATGTAATGCTTAATTCATATCAATTATTGTCTAATCTGTATCTATAGCCCATCTTGAGAAATAGATGCTTCAAGTAAAATGAAATTTTTTAATTGGAAGTGGAAATCCTTGGGAAAAACCGAATATGATGCTGAATCTATATCAGTCATCATCTAATCTTTACCCATAGCAGGTCCGAAGAAATAGTTGTTTCAGGGAAAACGTCTTAGAACAGCAATAATCTGGTAAAAAAATGTGCCACCAATAACGAGACAATTTACACCAGCAACGTAATAAACTAACCTAGAAAAACATACGCAAAAGTTGTAAAAATACTTGTGAATAATATTTAATGAGATATCATTACTCTAAATTTTGAAATCGAACTGTGCACAAACGAAATGTGCACAAAAAAAAAAATCCTAAATGGTCCGTAGTAGTCCACACATTAGAAAGTGTTGAAAAAGTTTGGGAACCGCTGGCACGCGGAAAGTCATATATTTTCTACATGACACTATTTTTATATCTAATGAGTTATTGCCTTCTCAGACCTGTCATCGAACGTTTAGTGAAGACAAAAGATTATAAATTTTTTTTGACATCTTGAATTTTCGAAGTTGATGCCAATATATTTATTTATCCAAGAGCTTTTTCGTATTCAGTGAAAATTGCTTTTTGATTCGATTATGCGCTTGATAGCGTGATGGAGGAAAATATCTGATACATTCGATTTGAATTTTATTGGCTTTGAAGGTATTGTTTCATTGAGATTAAATTCGAAAAGCTAAAGATTCGATTTGTATTGCATACCAAGAAATTGACCAAATAACGTTTTCCTACAGCGTTCTACCCTTTCAGCAAAATGAAATATATATTAAATCAGAGGAAAAGTATTTATATATTTATATATATACATTTTTAAAATCAAAATCGTGAAAATAAATCTTTTAAAGACAGCACTTTAAGAAATAGGAAATCAGCATGGCATAAATAAACAAAAATTACAAATAATATGGAAAGCGAGAGTGAAAAGAAACACATCCAATATGCATTACCGTCTATATAAGTACTTGGCCACCTAATACATTTAATATATTTGAGGATATGGAAAAAATAATAAATATTTATGGGATAATATTTAAACTTTATAAGCAAATAAATGATAAGTTTCTGGCGACATTTTCCTTCATCCTTTTCAGGGGTTCTCAACAGAAGTTGGATAAACTTTTTGGATCTTTCACAGAAGATCATCCCATAAGAGTGGAATCGGATTAAGATCCAGTGATTGTGGTGGTCAAAGTAGTACTGCAAGCTGTCCTTTCTTAGCCAATTTATCTAAATACTTTTTACAGACTTTACTGAATGTTTTGGATCAATCTCCTGTTGGTGTATGCATTTATGACCAAAATCCAGCTGCATTTCATTTCTTTTAATGTCACGGTATTACTATTTCTTCATGCTTCATGTTGTTTGTTGTTGTCTCTAATGATCTCCTGTTTCAGTACAGCCGATACAGGACCAGTGACGCAGGAAAGAACGAAGAAAGACACACAATTCTGGAAGGTCGGACGGTCTGGGTCTCAACACAAGACAAGAGGGAACTTGGGCGGGTGACCACCTGGGAACACCGCGTGATGTTGGCACATTTCGGGCGCGGTAGCCTGGTAGTTTGCGCGCTGGATTTGCACGCTGCTACAACTGCCGCCGTGTTCATGCGGAGTACGATCACGTTAAACATGTGGGTCCGTAAGTCCTTCCGAGAGGTTGGTGGTAGGGGAAGTAGGATACGGTCCCTGTGGATGTCTCCAACACTGGGTTCCGGTCAAAATTAGGTGGCACTTCCCGGCCGTCCAAACGGTTACCTTACACCTTTCTGGTAGGTCGGACGGTCTGGGTCTCAACAACAACAACACAAGACACGAGAACAAAGTTTATTACAAACAAGCATCACTGACGAAGGTCGGAAGGGATGCAGCTTCATATTTAGACGAGTACCCAGAAGGCGAAAGACTGAATTGCCTCAATAAACATACATGCCTTATTTGGGATTCGAACCCGAACCCACCAGACAGCAGCCGAAGACGCTGTCCACTTAAACCGCCTGGGTGGCTTATGTTTCATTGTAACCCGAAGATATTACCAACTGTATTTCTACCAAAACATCCTCATATAGTATTTGCTAAACTTGCATCAGGTTTCACATAAGACTTCAAACACTAGTCACGCATCCATTCAGCTGCATACCTGCGAACAAAACCTTTCGTCTTGTACCGATAATTTAAACTTTGATTCAACAATTCCAGATAACTGACTTTCAATTATAACTCGCACAATTCTGATATTTTTAGCTCACTGCAATCGTTCCATCTCAGCAATGGGCATTGTGAGTGATTGTACCACTGCTTCTCGTCCATAAAAGCTTTAATCAACGAAAGTAGTAAAATTAATGGGTATATACCTATTGAAGTTAATCTTAGAAGATAGTCCTGGTGCTGTAAAGCGTCTATTACATTTTCTAGTAATCACTAACGCTCTGCCGTCAGTTGGAGTTGTAATCCTAGGTCTTCCAGTACGATGTTTATTCAATAAACTGCCACCAGCCATGAATTTCTTAACATTGTAATCGATTGTTTGCCCTAATATATTTAATTCCCTTACGATTAGAATATTATTTTTCACAATTCATGTTGTGCAATTATAGGGAAAACGCGCTTCCAGTGAAAGCTCTTCTAATTCTGGCAAATTTAGAATATTTTTTATAAAGAATACATGTATGTGAGTATATGTGATACCGACACACTTTTCTTCAAAAATTGAAAGCAAACCTTCAACATACAAAGAACACGTAACTGGTCGGTTTCGTGGGCTGATAAAGAAAGAAAATGGCATCAGACCAAGTATCTTAATTTTGTCAAAAGAATGTAGAAAATCAACCAATCAGCGTCTTCGAATAATGGCTTATTTAGCACGAAATTGCTAAAAGATGAAAGTGCGTTTCATATGTTAACAATTTTTAATACAACATATGTAAAAAAGTTCATCTACCATTTTCTTTGAATTAAAGTATTTTATAATTACAATGAAATAACGTGTTTGCTCTAAAGCAATGAAAAAGAGGATGGCCAAATACTTATGAACGACTCTGTGAAATGAAAATAAGTATCTCGGTTGTTCTTTGGGAAAACCTTCAAGAAGATATTGGTTGTTTGATTTATAGTTAAATGCGTTAATGTATATTTAGTGAACCTACAATAACCCCCACCTCAGCACAATCCGCCTATAACAGTCATCATCTAAGCTCTATTTATAGACAATCCTGAGAAAATAGACGTTTTAAAGAAATATTCTTTAAACTAGAAGTGAAAAATAAGTTAATGTAGACACTTAATGAATCCCTTACCTCCTCCAGAATTTGATGCTTAATTCACATGTGTCATAATCTACATTCTATCTTTAGTCAATCTTGAACAATAGATATTTCAAGAAAAAGCATTTAGATACCAGAAATGGGAATCCTTAATCAATCTTCTTACCTCCTCCTGAATTCTATGCTAAATCTATAGTCATCATCTAATCTCTAGCAAATCCCAGAAAATGGATATTTCAAGGAGAACATTTTAGTAATGACAAGAGTATGGCATCAATTTTGCTACCACAATTAGCGCAGTGTGAAATCTGTATAATAAAATTGAAAATCTGTCTGTCTGTCTGTCCCATCATCACGGTAGAACGACCGAACCGAATTTGATGAAATTTTGTGAGTAGTCTGGAAATAGCCCCACTTAAAATTTAGTCCATTTTTGGAGTTTCTACAACCAGTGGTTCTCGAGATATTAGCAAAAAACGAAATTATGTTTGTTTCAACATCACGGGAGAACGGCTGAACCGAATTTAATGAAATTTTGTGGATAACCTTGAAATGCCCTCCTCCCCCCCCCCCCCGCCAAAAATTTAGTCCAAGTTTTGAGTTTCTAAGTCCAGGGATTGTCGATATATTAATGAAAAACGAAACTTTTTTCTAAGAGTTGTACTCTTTGACTTCGTGGTTTATCCAAATGAAAAGTTGAAAATCCTTCGAACATGAATTCAAACTTTATCTCTGAGTTTGGTGGGAGATTTTTTGCGCTAATTAGTCACTTTCTAAAAACATGAATTGTTTGAAACAGATTTAAATGGGAAATCTATCCCCATAGTTTATTTTTCACAAGCTTTTACTGAACAATGAAAAGTATAAAGAAATCAAAATGGTTTTTTAATTTTGCAGTTTATGAGAAAGATTCTATCTTATATCATGTTGCTCAGAAACTCAATGAAATTAAATCTGTCTGTTAATTTTAATTATTATTTTTTCGATTTGAATAATAAATAATTTTTGAAAAGAACGGTTTGATTTCTCTTTTAATTACATATTAATTGCAGACTGCGTACATCACTTTCATTTATTTTGGCAAAGAGTTTTTAAGCTTATATATTGTGTTTAGCTAATAAACTCGTATATTGTGTTTACCCAATAAATTCATTTATCCGATTGTTGAAACAGAAAAAAGGTAGAACGGGTATATCTTCTAATACAATTTTGGTGTTTTCATTTAGTACAGTCGAACCTTGATATGTCGAATTTGAATCGAAGAGAAAAAAAAATTCGAGATATCAAAAATTCGAGATATCGAAAATTTGAAAAATTTTAAAGAATTCATAAAAGAATATATACATACTAGTCCTATACTTTACACATTTTTAAAAAAATAACTTACTTTATCTTACAGACAGAGAATTGGGTATCCCCCAAGCAAATGCTGACAACAAATAAAGCGAAGCTTGGAATGACTGAATACACATTTAATGTAATACTATGTACGTACATAAATTATTAAAATTTAATCTTGCATTACTTTACTTGCTAAATAGTCATTTATGACAGTTTGGTTACAGGTACTGAATCCTTCAATATATATCACATTTTCCAAATGAGCTAGGCAGATCCAAATGGGCTTGATTTTGTGGAGATAGTTTACTTTAAAACTCTGAATAATACGTTGGTTCAAAGGCTGTAACTTAGAAGTTGAGTTTGGTGGCATGAAATGAACTTTTTAATTTCGACACGCTATTATGCGCTGTACAGTTGTCCAAGAAGAGAACAATATCACGATTTTCACACGACATTTTTCTGTCTACTTCCTTCAACCAATTAGTGAAAATTTCGGCAGTCATCCAAGCTTTATTGTTCGCAAAATAAGTGATTAGAACAGATTTCATTCCTGAAAAATATCGGGGTTTAGCAGATTTACCTATCATAAGAGGTTTGAGCCTTTCTGAAGTGTCAAATAGCACAGTTAACCTTTCTAAGTCCTTTCACCGCCATGACATACTTCATCTTTAATGACCACAGTTTTGTCAGGCATACAATTAAAAAGTAGTCCTGTTTCGTCTGCATTAAACACATTATTTGGATCGTATTTTTCCAAATGAAAAGATGAAAATAGTGAAATGATCCAAATAGTAAGATGAAAAAATTCGAGATATCGAGAGTTTGATTAAAAAAATTTCCGGTTAAAGAGTTTGTTTTACATTAGTTTTATACCGTGCGTGAAGGGAGATGTAAATATTTCGAGATATCGAAAATTTCGAGATACCGAGGTTCGACATATCGAGGTTCACCTGTATATTTAAATGGGATCAGGATGTTTTATACTTCAGATTTTCAAATTCAGAGCTACGAATTTGGCGGAATATCTGTAACTTGGCAACTTTCGTAAACGTTGTCAAATTGAAGGAAATGTCGCCAAATTGATAACAAGAAAGATCAATCATGCTTAAAGCATTGATTATGAAACACTTTCCAACTTCAATGCAATTTTATTTAAAAAAGTCGAAAATGCATTACATTCCTCGGTAATATTTTGAAACTTATCACAATACTACATTGATTTATTATATTTGAAAACTTAAACCTTCATTGAGAAAAATGAACTTCATTCAAATGACGGCATCGAAATATAAATTGCCTGGATTAGATATCTCTAAAATGCGATACATTCCACGTTAATATTTTTAAAACTATCATAATACAACGATAATTTATTATATTTGAAAACTTCATCGAAAACAACTGAAATAAATTCAAATGACGTCATAGAAAAAATAACACGCCTGGATCTCTCTATAAAAGCAGGATTTCATTCATAACTTTCTCCATTTCATTCATCACAATACTATAATAATTTATTTTATTTAAAAATTAAGGCCATGGAGCTACAATTCATAAACTTTATGCTTAAAACTTTATCGAAAAAAATCGTCCTTCTGTTTATAAAATCAATTAATATTTCATTCATATCAGCCATGCAGACTCCATGGACTGAATTATTTTGTGTTAAAGAAATACAGTAATTCTAATACAACTCATTCTACATATTTTGCTGTTTACATTTTACATAGGTGAAAAATAGGCTTAGTTGTAGAAATAATCAAATTTGAATGAGAATTTAAACTTAAATTGTCATTGTGTTGTTTTAGTATGTAGATGCATAGAATTTAAGCATAAATAAAGTAGTTTTAGGATGGATACAACACTCAATATGAATTAAAAAGAACTTTAAAAAATCACGATTTAGAAACAAGATGGATGCCATATATCATTTTGAAGTGGGTCATGTGATCGTTTCATATCGTGGTCACGTGATCGTTTCATATAAGATGTGCAATTATTATTTTAATTTTTATTTAAAAAACTACTGCATATATTTCGCTGATTTTTTTTATATATTTTATGGAACAATTTGACTATTACCTAAAATTTTCGAAGCAATTTGTGAATTTTAAATCCGCTTAAAAAATGTTTGAAAAATTAGGTCCCATAGGGCTCAATGTATTTCATTTTTTCAACCCGGGTTCAATCCAAAACTAATTGGGTGATATTATTCATTTATTTTCCCATAGGTCCTACAATCCGTCTGAACAACATACTAAAATTTCATTTTGATTAAGTCATTTTTACGGCAGTTATCGTGCTAGCGGACAGACAGACAGACAGACAGACAGACAGACTGGCAGGCAGACAGAATGAACAAAGTCATAAACACTTTTCAACTTTGTTGTAAAGTGTTAAAAACGACGCAAATCAATGAAATTAAATTTGTATTTTTAGAAGAGAGTATGGAAATGATGTTTCGGTAGTATTTGTCAGTCAATCCATCTATCCTTCTTAGTAACACATTTAGCGAATTTTTAAAATTTCACCAAATTGATATAAATGTCTGAAAAGCCATAAAAGTATCATGAAATTGATAAAATTGCGCTTAATAAATGAAATTGTGTTTTATTAGATGATAGTATTGTGATGATGTTTCATGATTTTTTTGCAAAATGGGACGTTCAGTTCTACAGTCCCAATTGATGATAAATTTGGCGATTTTTTAAATTATTGCTAAATTGACGAAAATATCACCAAACCTTCCATGGAGATAACATTATTCAGACGATGTGATATCCATCAATTTATTTGAAGCAAATGATATCTTGTCATTCAGCAACGAATATAAATCCAATGTGTTGTGCGGCATACGATTTTTATTAAACCTTTTCCGATTTGAATAATAAAGATATGTATATAAAATAAATTTCATTGACATTGCATTTTTGACTGGATAATATCAATTACGGTCTTCAGGTTTAAAATATATTATTATTGATACTACTAAGTTAAGTGAATATAAAGTTTTCCCTCAGATTACAAAAAATGTTTCTCGTTCTAGATATTTCGTTAATAAAATCAGATATAAAGTACCTTACTATCCCATCCGCGAATCGGACCCTGGATTTCTGAACTGGCCAGCCGACACTCTACCGTTGAGCTACTGGGACGAAACTGTAAGCTCTTACTGTCGAAGTGGACTCTGTAAATGTATTTAGTTCCAGATTTTTCGTTAAAAAAACCAGACATAAAGATTCGTGAAACTCCATTAATATTTGTGGCAGCTATCACTTACGCAAGAAATCGACCACAAATAGTCAAACAGACAGATATATATAAATCTAAAAATAGTTGAAACATGTTCAGGAGGTCCTAAAACATATACCAGTATCAAAATCTCGAAATCGGAAATTTACCTGAAAATAATACTTTCTCTATGATATATTCTAAGTATGAAAAAGCGAAAGTAACAACAATAATAATATTACATTAATGATAGAGTAATTAAGGATGAAACTTTTTTTCAGATAAATGTAACATTATTGCAAATGGAGAAATAAGAAAAAGATGACTGAAAATGCAACAGAATAAAAATTAACAATTACTTAACTATTTTCTAAAGATTTTATCATATATTACTTTCCTTATATAAATAATGTATAAAGAAAGTATTATGAAGGGGTCGAAAATTCGAATTCGAGTTTTCGACGGGAGAGCACGTTTCAAGCATCCCTGATCACGAATCAAACATTTTTGAAGTGATGTCTGTGTGTATGTGTGTGTGTGTGTGTGTGTGTGTGTGTGTGTGTGTCTGTGTGTGTGTGTGTGTGTCAGTGAGTCTTTGGAGACGATAACTGACGAACAAATAGACCGATTTGAACGAAATTTGGTACAAAAATCACAATCCGTGAATACTGGAAGCATATTGTTTTTAAACGTAATCAAATGTTCAACCCCCTAAATTGTCGAGTGAAATTTTGAAAAAATCATCTAAAAATCAAAACCTTTAATAAAGTTACGCAAATAGACATTTCTAATGTAATTTTTTCTTAGAAAACGATTGGCATAAATTTTAGAACGCTAGCGTGAACCGTTCTCGAGATATTACACATTTTTAAAATAAATTTATCAAAAAATTCCATAAATAAAAAAAATATATTAACTGTTGAGAAACATGTTCAGTTTTCATATGTAATATCATGCGATAAATTGGGTGACATCATTCTGGTAGATCTAGCTCGTTCCATTCATGAGAAAGTATACTTTGAGTAATGCTTTTGTATTTGAACGCCAATAGTTATTTATCTGCTATAAGAATAACTTATTTCTCCATCCATAACGCTTGGCGAAGTTTTTGCGCCGAATTTGGCGAATGTCGCCAACTTGGCGACTTTTTTAAATGCTGCCAAATTAAAGGAAATCTCGCCAAATGAATAAAAATAACACTAAATCAGTGAAAATGACGACTAATTGACGAAAATTCAATTTCTTGGAAAGAATGTAAATAACTACTATAAGAAAAACCTATTTTTTTTATTGTAACATTAGTAAATTCATTGCATTATATAATAACTTTTTAATTTAATAAATATAAAATTTTTCTCCTAACTCCTTTTTCACAGAAACACAATTTAATACATTTGTTAATAGAAACATTTGAAATATATCCTAAAAATAAATTCCTGATAAATGTATAAACATTATATACATTTCCTTTTTAAGCGTTTTTGTTAGCATAATTCCTTAAAGAGGGCTCCAAAGCCTTTACTACGCGCAAAATAAATTGAATTTGAGCCAACTGCAATCTGTGTAAAATGAAAAACAGAGAATGTTAAAAAGTAACATACACCCTAGCAAAAAAACAGTGATACATGCGTGCGGTCATATTACAACATAATACTCCTGGATTTTAAGCATTCAAAATGGGATATTATCATATTTTTTAACAAAATTTATAAAATTCAATTACGGGAATACATATCAGGGGAAAAATATATACCGAATTTGATTTGATGTTTTTATTTCGGGTTTTAAAAGATTCATGCACATAAAAACGCGAGAAGTTTTCTAAAGGGCGGTATTTTATTTTTTTTTATCTAATTTAAAATTGATATTTTCTACGTATAAATGCAATTTTATCTGCATCCATTTTATATTCGTATTCTATAAATATTAATGCGCGAAGCAATTACCTTGACTTTAAAATTGGGTATTAAATTGATGCTAAAAAATTATAGTAATTATATTGAATGTTAATATTTATAAATATTTGTGAAAACGTAAAAAGTAGCTAAAAATGTATTTTATCTACTTTAGATTTTTAACATTTATAATGTCTACTTTTACCACATAGTTTTGAAGTTATTTATTAAATTATTTATGCTTTTCACTTTTCCTCCAATACATGGTGATACATAGGGGAATTATTGAAATCATACCGAAAATCGCAACTCTAATTTTTAAACAGATCTACACGTTTTGGAACCTCTAAAACACGAAAAAACTATTTTTATTGTGACGTCTGTGTGTGTGTGTGTGTGTGCAATGCATGTATCCACTCTAAACCTTATGGATGACCCTTCCACTGATTTGATTTTGGTACGATTCTTGATAAAATTCCTGCCTTTCGTGCCACAAAAATGGCCCGCAAAAATTGCCTGCATCCACTCCAGCTGAAAAACAAATAGACCAAATTTCCTAATACTTGGTAGATAAATCACATGTGGTTTACCCTGTGCTTTGGTACTAATTAGATTTTGGTACGACTCTGAAAAAAATAATCTACCTTTTTTTGCGAAATGGCGGGCAAAAATTGTCAAAATATAAAATAAAAGTGTACGTATGCTCAAGTGTATTAATTAAATTCTTGTGTTATACGTAATTTTTGACGATGAAAGTAATAAGACGAACCTCATTACTCTAGAACTTGCCTTTCTCGAGATATTTTAGTTTGGGCATTTTTGCTACGCCGCCTTTAAAAATACGTTTTTAACAAATGAAAACGAGAATTGAAGCAAAAGTACAAATTCAGTGGCATTTCAAATAATCATTCGCGCTTTTAAGTGCCATTAAATTTGATTTAATGAATTATTAAAGAAGTAAAGAGAAAGCGAATTTGAATCTGCAGAGAAAGTCATGTGCTGCCCACATCAGATTTTTTTCAAACCGCATTTATTTTATTTTTAATGTTATATTTCAGAAAAATACTAGCCACTTAAATATGCAGAATTAAAAATTATTATTTTCGAAATGCAAATGCCCGAACACTATAGGTTATAGTGTGTTTATATTATCTCTAGATGCATTCATTAATTAGCCGAGTCGGTCTTTTTGAAAAACCGCACAGGTGTCCTCAAAAGGGACACTTAGCTACCATATAATAGCTATGACTCGCATTTCTGGCCGCTGAATATAGCCCCATTACACTCTCTTGTGCAATTTAAAAAATTTCTCCCTAAATAAAGCCGGGATAGTACAAAACACGCCCTACAAGACAATTCCCGATCAACACACGCATGCGCAGAACCTCCTAAAAATCTTTCCACTAAAGAAACTTCAAATCCCTCCCCACCTATCAAAGTGGGCAAAGAAACGAAACTCCAAATACGCTGTCCTAGCAACAGATATTAACCAATATTCCGTAATTAATATATCAACCAATATTTCCGTAACGAAAATCCTGGATAGGGAATATTTGCCCAAATAACGTATAATTTTACACTTTTCTTAAATCCTCAAAACCCATAAAATCGCGACAGTTAAATGGTTTTTGAGAGGGTGAAATCGTGCATTTGTATCTTCCCAAATTTTGAAGATCGGAGTGTGAGTAGTTTAATCGATGTCGGAATTTTAAATCGATTACACATTCAAACCCCACCAACCACTCAAACAGCTGCTCGTTCTCTAGGGTGTGTCGAGTGTCCTGGGATTTTAACATTCAAACCCCAGAACTATGCTACTCTCACACCCCCCCCCCCCAAAAAAAAGAAAGACGGAAATCTGAAATCGGGAATTGTGTCATTCCATTGAAACCCTGCTATCATATTTCCAATTGCCAAGAATTTGATGTAAAAATTATGAGAGTTTCTTAAAATTCCGACCAGTCATTAAATAAATATAAAATACAATCGAATTAAAAAAAATGATGCTGTATATTTTACTAATTATCCAAAAATATCCCTGTATGAAATTCCGTATCTGGACGTCTATTGAATTTTGTGCTACAAAGTGCTCACTCAGACAGCACACACAAATACGCAGGCATACTATTTTTTCTATTATTATTTAATATTAACCATGACACTATATTTTACATGCTAATTTTTATTAATTACAAGCTACAGTTAGTGTTGCAGATAAAATAAAATGTTAATACAGCTTTCATTCATACACTCTTCAATATTAATGGCTGAATTTATGCACACTTTATACACTCGTATCGAGAACCCTAGGATGAAAAATCTTTCTGATGATTAAAACCGAACAAGAAAGAAAAACAGATAAATCAGCCTTGGATAATTTACATAACTGACAACTTTTACTAAAATGCGGATTGATACTCAAATTTTCGAATTGCGAGCAACGGTATCAGTTGGTTGCACTGTTGCTTTACTTTTTTGACAAAACCTGACGTTGATCTCTGCCGACTCTGGTCAGTTCATCTCTTAGGGCAAAAGGTGGAACTAGGAATATTGCCAGTAAATGAAGGAGCAATAACTGCTGCTACAAAAATTACTAATGCCAGTATTAGGTACGATGACTAAAGAGTGATAATACGTGATAAGAATTAAGATATTCAATTGTGCCCTCAAAAGATTGAAAATGTAATTTGCATATCAGAAGAAAATACAAATACGTTAGTATTTTTCACTAAAACTACGTTTATTAAGACATGAAAAGTTACGGAAAAACCTAAGACAAAATACTTATATTTATTAAAGAAACATGTTAAAACAGTGTAGAACTTTTTGCATTGTCCATAAAACAAACATTAACACGAAAATCACAAAAACCAAAATCCATTTAGAAATAATTAAATCGCTCATAGTTTTTCCACAAGTACAGCGCAAAATACAGACGATGTATTTTTCCATTTTGTGGAGAAAAAAATAATAAGCGAAAATGCTAAAACGCGGGTTTAGGTAATAAAATTAACTTAACTGTTCATGCAATAAAAACGAGAAAAGTTCTCCATCCGAATATTACTCCTAAAAAAAAATAAGGTGTCAGCATTTCCAGTTTGTTTTAACGCTTCATTTATTGTTAACTGTGCATTGGGTAAATCGTAAAAACAGTTTGGGAGAAGAAATAACCATAACATTTTCTTTATCGCTCGTATTTATCAAGATTATTTCTCACTCGCAGAAATATTTACAAAATTACCGTAATTTTTGCCCAATTAAAGTTAATACTTCCGTTTCACTTAATGGCAACCTCCTTTAACAGAAGTCAGCGCCCGCAGCGCCACCATCCGGAAACTGCATACTAGTCGAATTGTAAAAGACTGGTGCATTCTTAAAACACGGTCCGGTTCTTTCCAGCGTGACGAAGTGAAGAGCAATGAGGGACGCTGGAAATTTATTCCGGGCGATTTGAATTTAAGTCGACTCATTTTTGGAAACAGGGTCTCCGTATCGCAGAGAAGAATGAAAAAATCCCTTCGCATACTAATGTGGGGGAAAAGAAAGGGAAAAAGACACATTTGCATCCAAGCGGGTAAATAACGTGCCCCGTTATGGAAGGAAATTTCAGAGGCGCCATGAATACTCTTCGGAATATTTAAGCGCAACAATGATGTATTTTTTCCCGAAGATTTCTTCTCAGACTGAGGGGTGAGAATTTATAGCGGCATAATCGAATGACATTATGTTATGTATCTAAAGTATCTGGGTTTGTTTTCTCGTAACATGACATGCGTAGATATAAAAAGTTTCACAAATTGGCAGCTCACTTAAATTGTGAAAGTTGTAATGATTGGAATCTCAAAATTAAGTTCGGTCACTATTATAATTACTACTTTTTATGCAGTTATTTTTTACTCTTGTCATAAATTTAATTTTTATTTATTTATACATTTACTTTCAATATAATATATATTATGTTTAATAGGATTGGAAGTTTACATTTAAGGTTCAGTTGGATTTTCATTCTGTGAACATGCAGAGTCAACTTCAACAATAACAATAACAAAATCATTCCCAGCAGCTTAACGGTAGAGCATCGGCTGGCCAGTAAGAAGATCTTTGTTTCGATTCCCGGTTGGGGTAGCAAGACTATTTACAAATTGCATTCTGGAACAAGATTCAACAACTTTCGATATAACATTTGTGTGTGTCTACTGCTTGTACTTGAATCTGTCTAGGCTATGTATGCTTTAGACCAGTGCAAAAACATGAAATCTGATTTACATTTAATTTGCATCTTGAATCCGGATATATGAACGTAGGATATTTATGCTAGTTGTTTATATTTATTCATTTAGAAAAAATATGAAATTTATGTAATTGTGAATATTTTATCATAATAATATAAAAAATTAAATAATTTAAAAAGTCCCATGAAATTTTCATGTTCCTCCATGGGTAAATGTAGCCCAATTTGGGAAACACCGTTGTAGGCAAACATGCTTATAGCCAAGGTCACATCTCGAAGAAGATATCGGATATTACTCAAACACCGGCGGGAATGCGCATTGCTAGATTAGTACAGAGTTATGTCCAGGAAGAACGTTATGTTACTAGTGCAATTAGTATGATTTTGGAGTTAGACATACTTTACTTACCAAGCTAGCAAAATTGACCAAAAGAAAAAGCGGAATTATGACTTAAGGAAACCCCCAATACTGAGAGCGGAATTAAGGTTTACTAAGGTCACCTTCTAAAGTTTGCATATCTTCTTTGGCTGAGATTTATTTCAATATTTATTTCGGTCCGTCGAAATATATCAGCTTCATTTCTCTTATCTTCATAAACATTGACACTCCATGAATCATTGGCTTTCTCGTAGCTCCATAAACAGTTTCATTGACACTCCATGCCCTTCTACGTGCATTATAACAGACTACGTTATTACAATCATTTTGGCTTTAATTATATATATGTTCAAAAATAAGTCATTAGTTACAAAAATAAGGCTGTTCCCTATGTTCGCTATGTTTCTAGTTCATAAAATATACATCAGCACGTAGAGAATAATCAGACAAATTGGTTCCACCAGGTTTCATTTGTCTGAATGAACACATGGGAGACATACACCCCCAAATTGGACAAAATCTGGGTATTGGACCCCTTTTTAACACTTTACAACATAGTTGAAAGTGTTTATGACGTTGTTCATTCTGTCTAACTGTCTGTCCGTTAGCACGATAACTGCTGTAAAAATGATTTTATCAAAATGAAATTTTAGTATGTTTTTCAGACGGTCTGTGGGACCTCTGGGAATAGAAATGAATAATATCATCCAATTAGTTTTTTATTGAACACGGATTGAAAAAATGAAATACATTGAATCCTATGGGACTTAATGTTTCAAAAAATTTTTAAGCAAATTTAAAATTCGCAAATTGCTTAGAAATTGAACTTTAAAAATTTTAGGAAATATTCAAATTATCCCATAAATTATATAAAAAAATTTCAGTAAAATATGTTAGGTAGTTTTTTAAATAAAAATTATTTAATATAGGGCGAAAAACAAATTCAATTAAATTCTGACCCTCGTTATATCCTCCAGAAAGAAAAAGGAGATATATTATATAATAAATATCTTTCCAAGAGTTTAACTATTTTATATATGAGGAAGGTTTCACGTTTTGAAATAAATAGGGTAGATAACAATTTTTCAAATTTTTAAATAAAATAAATTATTATAGTATTGTGATGAATTAAACGATTGGAAAAATGATTATAAATGAAATACTGCTTTTATGTAGAGGCGATTTATATTTCGATGACGTCATTTGAATAAAGTTCATTTGTTTTCGATGAAGTTTTCAAATATACTAAATTATTGTATTGTTATGATAATTTTAAAAATATTACCGAGAAATCTATCGCATTTTAGAGGTGTTGAAACCAGGCAATTTATATTTCAATGCCGTCATTTGAATGAAGTTCATTTTCTTCGATGAAGTTTTCAAATATAATAAATTAATGTAGCATTGTGATAATTTTAAAAATATTACCGAGGAATGTATCGCATTTGAGAGATGTTTGTATAAAATTGCATTTAAGTTGGAAAGTGTTTCATAATCAATGTATTATGCATGATTGATATTTCTTGTTACTATCTTACAGCAATGGTCAATTTACTTTTGCGTTGATAGTACTTGTTAAAAGGACTAGCGTCGAGGAAAGAAAATGTTCCCCATCGTTGGCGGTAAAAGACCAATTTGAACACTTTGAAACAGTTTTAAAATTTAATTAAAAAATCTAATTAATTTTTTTTTAAAAATGGCCATAGAGGTTAGGTATAGGTGCTATTATGTGATAAATCTCAGACCGCTAAGGGTAGGTATCGCGAGGGAATTGTGGACAGCCAGATTCGTTATTTTACTAATATAGATGAGGCATAAATTTCATTTTCACAATATCTGCTTTCCTAAACATAAAATACCACATACAGTTTTAATGTTCGTTCAACACATTCTTAAAAGACATAATGTATAAAATACGAGATTAAGAACATGCTATGAAACCAGTACCTTTAAAGAAAATGCCAGTTTTAGCAAATACAAAAATGCGTTATGTGGAACGCTAATGGAACTAATTTCACACCATTCACTTCACTCGATTTGGGCAGCTTTAATTCGAACTAATAAACGGCAATATAAAACGCGATGGCTGAAAACCGCGGCCAATTATTTTTATTTCCCTAATTTGCAGGATTCGGGAACTGAGTGCCAAAACGTAGGAAAATCCATTAGGTAATGATAACGGTCCTGCATTCTATCCCATCAATGACAATTAAATGCTTGGTAATTACAGCAGAAGCCGACGTCTGTTTTATGAATGGTATCAGTGGGTAAAAAAATACTATTGGCTCTTAATACTGAGGTTCATTTTTTTTATAAGTGGGGTGAAAACTGTTGCCACTAATTTTATAATTGATAGATTTAAAATTAATGTAAGCGAGAGAAATTATAGTGTTAGCGAATAAAAAAATGTTTGATAAAGAAGTGATTTGAAAAAAGGGTGTATTGACGTTTTTTACGTGCATTGGCAGTTGCAGGAGTATTATTGCAGTTGTGCATTTGAGTAAGGATTCATACAAGTTTACACTTAACTTGGCTTTTCATTTTATTCCAAAATTAAACACTGTTGACCGGTATTAATCGACGTAGATGTTGTTGAAAGAAGTTTTTTACAAATAGATTAAATTATTTGTTGTAATTAAAACGTGTATTAAGTGAAATTACCCTACTATATTATGTATTATGTCGTCATAACTATCATGCCGTTCAATATGCTGCAGTAAAACAATAATATTTACATTTGTAAAGTGACACTGCAAATAAGATAGAGCTCAAATGCATGCATAATTTATTTTCGAATATACATTAAGTATTTGTTTATTGTAGCAGAATATTTTTACTGTAAGGAAGGAAGATGTATATCTGTGTGTCTGTCTGTGAACGATCATGAAATTTAGTATACAGATACTTCCAACGTACTCAAGCGTATATCGCCGTTTTTATCACTTTACAACATAGTTGAAAAGTGTTTATGGTTTTGTTCATTCTCTCTGTCTGTTTGTTCGTTCTCACGATATCTGCCGTAAAAATGACTTTATCAAAACGACATTTTAGTATGTTGTTCAGACGGTCTGTGGGGCCTATGGAAATATAAATGAATAGTATCGTCCAATTAGTTTTGGACTAAACCCGGGTTGAAAAAATAAAATACATGTGGGACCTGTGGGACCTAATTTTTCAAACATTTTTTAAGCAAATTTAAAATTCACGAATTGCTTCGAAAGTTTTTGGAAATATTCAAAATATCCCACAAAAAATATAAAAAAAATTCAGCAAAATATATTCGGTAGTTTTTAAATAAAAATTAAAATAATAATTACACCCTTTGAACATATTACAACATATGAAGAGTGACCCACTTCAAAATAACTTCAACTTTCATGTGACCCACTTCAAAATAAAATATGGCATCCATTTTGTATCAAAATCGTGATTTTTAAAGTTCCTTTTAATTTATATTTAGTGTTGTATCCGTCCTAAAACCGCTTTATTTGTGCTTAATTTCTGTGCATCTGCATTCTGAAACAATGCAATTACAATATATTTAAGTTTAAATGATCATCAAACTTTAATTATTTCTACAACGAGAATAAATTTTCACTTATGGAGAATGTAAACACAATAAGATGTAGAATGAATTGTATAAGAATTGCTGAATTACTTTAACGCAAAATTATTTAGCTCTGGAGTCTGCCATATAGCTGATATGAATGAAACATTCATTGATTTTACATAGGAACGGAGACGATTTTATAACAGACTATTTCGATGAAGTTTTAAGCATGAAGTTAAATTACTTTTACCTCCATGGTTTTAAGTTTTTAAATAAAATAGATTATTGTAGTATTGTGATGAATGAAAGAAATGGGATAAAAATGCATGAATGGAATATTTACAGCTTCTGCATAGAAAGCCAGGCGATTTATATTTCAATGACGTCATTTGAATAAAATTCATTATTTTGGATAAAGTTTTAAGTTTATAAATAGAATAAAGTATTGTAGTTTTGTGATAATTTTTTAAATATTACCGGTGAATGTATCGCATTTTAGAGATGTTTAAACCGGTCGATTTATATTTCAATGATGTCATTTCAAAATTCATTTTTCTCTAAGAAATTTTAAGTTTTCAAATATAATAAATTAATGTAGTATTGTGATAATTTTAAACATCTTACCTCTGAATGTATCGCATTTTAGAGATGTTTAAATAAAATTGCATTGCAGTTGGAAAGTGTTTCATAATCAATGATTTATGCCTGATTGATCTTTCTTGTTTCTTTTAATTTCGAATTTTTATTTATTAAAAAATCGGGCAACGCTGGGAAATTCGTTGAAATATATGCAGGGTGATTATAAAAAAAAATTGTCCATATACACTCCTTAGAAAAAAAAAGACGAAACACCCCTAAAAAATAATCCGATCATTTCGAAATTTCGCATGCAAATTCCTTTATACCAAGTATACAAATGATTAAATGTCGATCACAGCGCGCGTTTCTAGTGCGCAACTAGCATGCTCGGAAACAGGTTAAAATGTGAAGGGTTTCTCTTTACTAGTTATCGGAGTTGCAGTTTCGTGGAGACACAACCAATAATTCCGTTAACACGTTGCCGAAGGTCTTATAAGCAATTAGACGAGTTCGAACGCGATCATACAGTCGGGATGCGCGAAATTAGCTGGCCATACCGAGCAATAGGCCGTCACCTACACCGAACGGACACTGATCTACAAAGGTGCAGGCAACAATGGTTGTGTTATAGTGGAATCCGGACCTCTTATATTTCGAATTTCGAAGATACACGCAAACACAAGCACCAAAACAAACCCGTAATCGAATAGGCCGCAAATAAACCACTTGTGTTCATCCTCCTCTCCGGAGAAGTAAATCTCCAAGATGACCTGCCCCAAAATACAGAATAACCAAAACACTAAATAACAAAACCTTACTTTGAAGAAACATCATTTCTTCAACAAAATATCAAATATAAAGCAAATAAATACACAAACATTTGTGAAGTTAATCAAACATTATTTGTTATAGTAATAAATCGTCATGGAGTTATTAAAACAACAGCTGAATCCTTATCAGCAACATCCACTGGACCTTAGTTAAAATGCCACAAGCTTTCCAAAGCTTCAAACAATAGTAATCAAATATACTAAATCAGTAGTGGCAAAACATCAATAATTATAATTTCATAAATTATGGTATGGTCAAAAAATAGGGGACGAGCACTCGAAAGAAATTCAATTAGAATTTACTGATTTCAATTAGAAATTTATAGAATACAATTAAATATTTTTTTAAGAAAATAAATGAGCAAGTTATTTAGTCAAACCAGCAAAGGCTGCAAATCACGCTCGGCTCGAAGTTCTTTTGTATCTCCATCGGGTGGTAGAAATACAGTCTGAGCATGGACATTAAAATAAAGATCATTTATTGTTCTGAAAAATACAGAAGGTTTTGAAACATCTGAAAGGAAAAAAGTGTTCATTTGATGATGTGTACGAAGGAATGGAAAAATGCATATGAACGACAGCAGGCACCTTTGAGAAAGACGTCAGGAAAGGATATGTCCACCGTGGAGTGCCATACAACGTTCCACACGCCGTGTCATGCTTTGCACAATATTTTCCAGTAGCTATTGAGGCAAATTATCCCACTCCTCTATCAGTGCACGGATAAGAGTGTTCTTGTTTGTTGGAGGATATTTTCAACCGACAAGTCGCCTCCCCAGAAGCATACCAAACATTTTCAGTGGGGTTTAAATTTGGAGAACGAGCTGGCCATACGAGGCATTCAATACCATCGCTAACTATACAATAGTGAACAGCGAGTGTTCGACGGCATGGTGCGTTGTCGTCCATGAAAACAAATTTATCACCGACAGTACCACGGAAAAGGCGAATATGAGGCAGTAGAACTTCATCAATGTATCGTCGGCCGGTCATAGTCCCAGTTGCAACCACATGTCGGGGCGTGCGGCCATTGATCATGATGCCGGCCCATACCATGATACTGCATGTCGGATATCGGTCCCTTTCCTGGATATTTTCTGGACGATAAGCAGAACCAATCTCACACTAGATCAATTGGCGCCTACAATCCAATGACAGAATGAACCTACGCTCATCAGAGAATAGTACGCAGGCCTGTTCGGGTCAATTGCGATGCTCAAGATACCATTGCAAATGGGTGGTATGGTAGAGCCTGGACAATGGGACACACACAACAGGTCTGCTGGCGTATAGTCCTCCTTCTCCCAAACATCTGGCAACAGTTTTTCGGGAGATCTGATGTCTTGTGTAGCAAGAAACTGATTTGCCACCTGCTGAGCTGTGATGCGTCAGCCCTTTTTTTGCCGATAGGACAATGTATCTGCCTCCTGCAGGCGTCGTATTTCTATCACAACCTCTCCCGTGACGCTTGCCTTAGATTTCAGTTCTTTTAAATGCTTGCAACAGCCGTGAAACAATGCTGAGGGATATGTCGAACTCCCTGGCAACATTTGTTATTTTTCGCCCTTCTTCGATATTTCCAATAATATGGTCACTCGTAAAATCATCTACGTGATATCGGGAAGATATACCGAAAATTTCCACTTCGTCAATTAAATCTTTCCCGTAAAATTTTTACTTGAAACAACAACTGTCCACAAGCGTCAAATTCTTCAATTCTCTTATAAGCGCTATCACGTGATGAACAGCGCTATCACGTGATGAAAAATTTGCATACGCCCACCTCTTCTTACCGCATCCCCCACTTATTCTAATTTTCCACATTTTTCTTCCTTTCATTTTGTTGTTATTATGAGTAATGGCGTCATCCGTCCTTAGCAATCGTCCAGCAGTGTATATATATATATATATATATATATAGCAAAAAAACGTATAAGATTAAAGTAAAATCCACAGATATACAATTTCCTTCAGAAGTTGACGCAACGCAGCACATTCTCCCAAAGTGTCACATAAGATTCATAAGAAAAAAATGGGGGAAATGACCAAATGCAAGGCATAAAATGGTAGAGGGGGATGGCGACCCCTCTTTCCCGTTTAAAAGCATGCTTTTATGCCCGGGCAACACTCACGGTACCAATGCCATGCAGTAGTCATTCTTCCGGAAGTGTGTCAAGTCAAAGCCATTCAAAATTGCAATGCAAATATACAAGAAGCAACCAGGATAGCAAAAGAAAGGAAAAGACTGGATATGCAGCAAATGCCCTTGTCGATTAAGACTAAACGCATTATATATTTTTTTCCAGTTTACGTATGCTTAATTCGTTATTTTTACGTGCATCATTCTATACCTCTGCCATATCCCTTAGGGAAGCATTTTCTCCATTTTTAGTATTGAATAGGGAATTATAATAACATGTCAAGAAGCCAAATGGATAATGCCGTTTTATTGCCTCTTTTATAATATTCCTATTATGCATGTTTGCAATCTGACTTGAAAGTATTTATCAAGTTCCTAATAAAACAACCTAAGGCCGAAAAGGGGGGGGTTAATTTTTGCAAATGAGGGCACTTACACCCTCGAAAAGAATTGAGATTTTGTCCATCTCGGTTAGAGCAGACCGAAGATGGGGGAGAGCCTTCTTAATGGCCTCGCTAACAATGGCAGTTCCATACTGCTCACCAAATCTAAAAGCTAAATTTAGAAAATCATCTTGAGTGTCGGATTTCTTACTGGAGGCTCTGCTAGGGGCCGACGTTTTTGGTGTGACCACAGGGGTCTTTTCGACAACCTCGCTACGTCCATCCATGACAGCGGCATAAGACCGCTGTGGGTCAACGAACCGTTGAAATCTGGAATTTTGAGAGGCCGGGGCACGGTACTTTGGGAACTTGGGGCAGTTCCTATAAGAAGCAGGGTGGCTTCCACCGCAATTTGCGCATACGCAGGGCGCATCGAAAGTTTTGGTACACTCCTTCGTAAGATGTGCCTGCGCACATTTTACACAGCGTGCTGGCAGATGGCAATTTTGGCTCGCATGTCCGAAAGCTTGGCATCGGAAACACTTGCTGACTTGTTTTCTTCCCCAGTACCTCTCAACTGTGACCTCGGTACACAATTATTTAGTTACTTCATATATTTTTTCATTATCCGGGATCTACTGCAGCTGCACGTAGAACAGCGGCATATTTACTCGCTTGGATTTTGGTCCGCGCGCCAATTGCGTGACGCTGAGTGGCTTAAGACTCAAAAACTCAAGTTCCGATTTAATGTGCTCTGTCCTCGTACAGATGGGAAGCCCCCTGATAACGACTTTCATAGGTTTGTCTTCGTTGAGCAAGTAGGATTTAAATTCCGGATTTCTATCAATAAGGAATCTTTGTATTTGTCTATATTCCTCTGAACTGCTTACGTTTACTTTTAAAAAGTCACCGGAATTAGTGAGTTTAGCACTCATACTAGGGGCTATCTCTTTCAGGTCTTTTAACAGGTTGTGGTACTCGGTGGTCACCACGATGAAGAAGGGGGGAGGGCGGCGCTCCTTTTTAGGTGCGTCAATAACCATTTCGCCCAAGTCTTCTGCATCAGGTGCAGGTATGTCCACATCATTATTATTTACATTAGAATTTTGGAGAAGGGCGGAGGGGTTCGTTATCAGATTTGCAGAACTAAGGCTGGCAGTGTGCCTTTTGGGGGGAAACTGAAGCCCTCATCATCAATAAGCTTGTGCTTTTTTGAGGTTGAGCTAGCAATAATATTTTCAAAATCATAAACCGTTTTAAGCTGGCTAACAAGAGAGGAAGATTGCAAAATAACTGCCGGAGAAGGTCTCCGACAAGTTTCACCATATTGAGGCAGTCTGTACTTGGCGAAGAACCTGTCCATCTTCATTTTTTGCTTTTGGAGCCTGGCTTTTAGCTGTAGCGTCTCCTCGGGATCTTTACATCTTCTTAATTCCATATCGAGTTCATTGAAGACAGCTCTCATATCGCTTGCTTCCATTTTGGCATCGCTCAGCGTTAAATCGTGATTTCCGTTCCCAGGCTGTGGAACTCCATTGATGGGACTCCCTTGTCCGGTGGGGTGCGGCAGCGGTGGGAATTCCGCGGCTTCTTTCATCTCCCCTACGATACAGGCAGGTGGCTTGAAGGTCGCACGATAACAGTAGAAAGATCACACAGATGATAGTTGCTGGTGACCTAAACGCTACACACCAAGCCTGGGGCTGTCCATCGTCGAATCCTCGTGGCCCAGGCGTAAAACGCTGGACCGATGAGAACAACTTTGATGTCATAGCCCCAGGTGACCCCACCCACTTAGATAATGTTATAGACTTTGCTATCACCAGCAACATCCCTTATACGTATCACATGGAAGCTGTTAACGAGCTCCCCTCTGATCATCTCCCCATCTTGTATACCCTAGAACTTAATCACTTTTCTCTTAACGTCCCCCCAAACTTAAAACCGACTGGTCAAAGTTTAAAAATCTTCTTCGTCGTAATCAGCTCCCTCTCCCAGATACTTCGAACTGGAACACGGACCTCGCGGATGCGGAGATAGAAAATCTCGAAAATATGCTTCGAGAAACCTACTCTGCATCCTCGAGGCCCAGGACAGCCAAGGTCAGTCACTACAAGCTTCCCCCGGGTATACAAGATTTGATCAGAGAAAGAAATCGCACCCGCAAGGAGTGGCAGGCCAGTAGGGATCCTGACCTTAAACGTGAGCTGAACTTCTTCCGGGCGCAAGTTCGCTCACGGATTAAGGCCTTTTCTAGTGCACGATAGAATACCTATGTTGAGTCCCTAACGACTCAGGACAACACCATTTGGAGGGCAACCTCACGTATTCGTAGGCAGAAAACTTACATACCGGCCCTTAATGGCCCAAACTGCAGGGCAATTTCAAATGCACAGAAGGCTGAACTGCTTGCAGACAGTCTTAGAAGTCAGTTTGAACCTCACCACAATGTATTCGATCCCCGGACGGTTGCATTGGTGGAGCCCACGGTTGAACAATTTATCTCCACACCTTCTCCTAACACTCTCAGGAAACTTGAACTTCCTGACATCGCCCCCTATATTCTAAAACTCAAGAGTAACAAAGCCCCTGGGAGAGACCAGATCTCTACTAACATGCTCAAAAACCTCTCTAAATTATATCTTCAGTATCTTGTCTATCTCTTTAATCAGCTCATTAAATTAAATTACTTTCCGCGGGCTTGGAAGGTGGCAATTGTAGCCCCCTTCCCCAAGCCCGGCCTCAACCATTCTGAACCTTCTAATTAGAGACCTATTTCTCTCCTTTCCTGCATTTCTAAAATCTTCGAGTATGTCTTGGTGCAGCACCTGGATGAGTTCTACAGCCTTAACAACGTCATTATTCCTGAGCAATATGGGTTCAGGAGTAGACACTCTACCCAGCATCAACTGCTTAGGGTTGTGGAACTCATACATGAGGCTCGCGCCAAGCATCTCAACACCACTACTGTCTACCTGGATATCCAAAAAGCCTTTGATAAGGTCTGGGTATCCGGGCTCCTCTTTAAACTAATCGCTCTACATTTTCCTGCTCATCTCATTAAAATTCTTCACTCTTACCTAACGGGGCGTAGCTTCGCGGTAAGAGTTTCCTCCTCTCTCTCCTTCCCCAGGAATATACTCAGTGGGGTCCCTCAAGGTTCCCTTGTCGGCCCCAAATTGTTCAACCTGTACATTAACGACCTTCCACGTTTCCCCGGTGTCACCTTATGCCTGTACGCCGACGACACAGCCCTGATTGCACAACACAAGCATACACATGTCGTGCACGAAACTCTTCAATCTTACCTCGACAGTTTGACGCAATGGTTGACTAACTGGAGAATCAAAGTGAATGTCAGCAAGAGTGCCGCCGTCAGTTACCCATCCCCTCGCCGAATCCCTTCCACTAACTTAACTCTGAATGATGAACCGATTCCCTGGCAAACTAACTACAAGTACCTTGGTGTGTACTTGGATTCCAATCTCACGTGGAAACTTCACATTTCTAACATCTGTCAGAAAGTGAAGTCTGCACTGGCCCAGCTTCGCCCCCTTTTGGCTGGAAACAGCCGCCTGTCAACGAGAAATAAGTTATACAAGTCCTGCATACGTCCAATTATGACGTACGAATCCCCGGTCTGGGGAACCGCAGCTGAGATTCACCTACGGAAGCTTCAAGTTATGCAAAATAAAGCACTTCGTATGTTTATCAGGTTTCCAACCTACGTCCGGCTTGAAGTTCTGCACAGAGATCTCAATATTAGGCCTTTTTTAGACTACATTAAAAAACTTTCTCAAAATTTTTTCAGAGATCTCAGTAGAGTAAATAATTCCACGCTAGACAGTATCCCGCGGTATAACCCGACACACCCTAAGGCGCGAAAGCGCCCCTGGGCGTTGGTGGGGCGCCGCACAATGGATGCTTTTCTTCGGCCTCCTAAGCGGAGACGGCTCGTCTAGCATTGTTTTATATCTGCTCTCCCCCCTTTTATTATGAACTCTTGCTAACTCCGTGGCCCTCCCTAGCATTTGGGAGTTCGCGATTTATCGACGAACCGTTTTCCTTTTTCGTTATGTACGTCCCCCCCCCCCGTCTCAAGCTCAAGGCCCTGCGTTCCTCGGGACGCGCTTATCCCCCTCCTTCCTTTTTACTCTCGCTAGGTGCCTGCTTGGGCTCTAGCATACCTTTCCCCTTCTGTAAGACTTGGCGTGGGGCTCGACTTCGGTCGTCTCCCTCCCCCCAAGAAAAGCTCTGATGTCTCTCTTAACTTATGCTTCTCTTTCTTAGTACTTCTTTTTTCTCTTCGCCCGGAGTTTAAAGGGGGGAATCCTTTCCCCTCCTGAGCACTCCGTATACCCCGTCCTTGAGACCTTGAGAAAGTATTTATGCGTTGATTTCTTTTGAGGTGACCAATGACGACATTTCTGAAAATGTTTTTGTTCAAATTGGACGTCCAATCAATAATGTGATTGCTTTTTATGTTGAAATTGTTTCTCTTGTCATGTAAGACAGTATATGTACCAAATCTACTGTCATGTTTGAGTGTGATGTCCAGAAAATCAACACAATCTTCCTCCTTACTTATATTCTCGATCAATTCCAGTTCTTTTGGATAAAAAGTAAAATCAAACTGGGGTGTATTCTTATATCGTCCAATCAGGACATAGTCAACATAACGAAAATATGGTATTTCATGTAAAATATGAGTGCCATTTTTAACACTTTACAACAAAGTCGAAACGTGTTTATGACTTTGTTCATTCTGTCTGTCTGTCTGTCTGTCTGTCTGTCTGTCTGTCCGTTAGCACGATAACTGCCGTAAAAATGACTTAATCAAAATGAAATTTTAGTATGTTGTTCACACGGTCTGTAGGACCTATGGGAATATAAATGAATAATATCACCCAATTAGTTTTGGATTGAACCCGGGTCGAAAAAATGAAATACATTGAGCAATATGGGACCTAATTTTTCAAACATTTTTTAAGCGGATTTAAAATTCACAAATTGCTTCGAAAATTTTAGATAATAGTCAAATTGTTCCATAAAATATATAAAAAAAAATTCAGCGAAATATATTCAGTAGTTTTTTAAATAAAAATTAAAATAATAATTGCACATCTTATATGAAACGATCACGTGACCACGATATGAAACGATCACATGACCCACTTCAAAATGATATATGGCATCCATCTTGTTTCAAAATCGTGATTTTTTAAAGTTCTTTTTAATTCATATTGAGTGTTGTATCCGTCCTAAAACTACTTTATTTTTGCTTAAATTCGGTGCATCTACATACTAAAACAACACAATGACAATATATTTGAGTTTAAATTCTCATTCAAATTTGATTATTTCTACAACTAAGCCTATTTTTCACCTATGTAAAATGTAAACAGCAAAATATGTAGAATGAGTTGTATTAGAATTACTGTATTTCTTTAACACAAAATAATTCAGTCCATGGAGTCTGCATGGCTGATATGAATGAAATATTAATTGATTTTATAAACAGAAGAACGATTTTTTTCGATGAAGTTTTAAGCATAGAGTTTATGAATTGTAGCTCCATGGTCTTAATTTTTAAATAAAGTAAATTATTATAGTATTGTAATGAATGACATGAATGGGAGAATTATTTATGATGAAATCCTGCTTTTATAGAGAGATCCAGGCGTGTTATTTTTTCTATGACGTCATTTGAATTAATTTCAGTTGTTTTCGATGAAGTTTTGAAATATAATAAATTATCGTAGTATTATGATAGATTTAAAAATATTACCGTGGAATGTATTGCATTTTAGAGATATTTAAACCAGGCAATTTATATTTCAATGCCGTCATTTGAATGAAGTTCATTTTTTTTCAATGAAGGTTTAAGTTTTCAAATATAATAAATCAATGTAGTATTGTGATAAGTTTTAAAATATTACCGAGGAATGTGTTGCATTTTCGACTTCTTTAAATAAAATTGCATTGAAGTTGGAAAGTGTTTCATAATCAATGCTTTAAACATGATTGATCTTTCTTGTCAAATTTACACAAGTATATATCGGCGAGCGGGGATGGGCATCCCCCTGTATGCTTACCTAAGGGATATGGCAGAGGTATAGAATGATGCACGTGAAAATAACGAATTACGCATGCGTAAACTGGAAAAATATATATAATGCGTTCAGTCTTAATCGACAAGGGAATTTGCTGCATATCCATTATTTTCCTTTCTCTTGCGATCCTGGTTGCTTCTTGTATGTTTGCATCGCAATTTCGAGTGTCTTTGACTTGGCACATCTCCGTAAGAATGGCTACTGCATGGCATTGGTACCGTGAGTGTTGCCCGGGCATAAAAGCATACTTTTAAACGGGAAAAAGAGGGGTCGCCATCCCCCTCTACCATTTTATGCCTTGCATTTGGTCATTTCCCCCTTTTTTTCTTATGAATCTTATATATATATATATATATATATATATATATATATATATATATATATACACTGTTGGACGATTTCTATATATATATATATAGAAATCGTGGGAATATATATATATATTTCTATATATATATATATTCCCACGTGGTATTCAGCGAGGTAAGCGTACAGATTGTAGCATGTGGGGGAATCATTTGAAGATTATTCACGGTGACGACCTTTCGACATGTGAGTTGCTCTTTTTTGCAAATTCGTATATTTGTGCGCTATATTTTTCATGTTCATGTCTATGTGGTATTTTATATTTCATGTTTATGTGGTATTTTATGTTATATAATTGAATTTATCCTATTTGGTTTTTTTCTGTTATTCCGTTGTTGGGCACAGATTGCATAATATTTTAACCACGTGTTTTTATGCAATCATAGAAACAACGGATTTTAGTATATCTGTCTAGAATGTGCCCCTGAAGACGTTTCTGGCAGATATACTATTTTTTAATATATTTTCCTTGTCCTGGCCTCTCCGTGCTCTGCTTTTTCGGCCCTTCCTCGTTGCTTTTTGCTTTTCACACACGCTTTTATTTTGCTCGCGGTTAGATACTGTGGTTACTGATTCACACTCTTGCACTTTAGTTTTTGTTATTTTAATTTATATATATATATATATATACATATATACATTGCTGGACGATTGCTAAGGACGGATGACACCATTACTATATGTATATATATATATATATATATATATATATGTATATATATATGCGTTTCAAAGTGTTTGATTCATATCAGTAATGCTATGAGTCTTTTACATTCAGAAGTTTCAATTTTTAACCTAATCAACATCCTCTCTCTTTACAACCACAATGTATTTCTGGGAATGCAAACTTGCAATTAAAATTACACAGGAACTCACAGTGTATTCCAAAAACCGCTATATATATATATCCAAAAACCGCTCTAACAATGCGCCCCTATATAACACAAATAAAAAAATTCCGCTGCTTGTTCGAACACACGGTCACCTCACGTAGCTGTGTGTGCGTCTGCTTGTGTTTTTGATCACTGAGCTTTGTAAGAAGCCAATTCTTGGAGTAACTCTCGGCTAAATGGAAATTGTACTCCACCTTACTCGAAATTTAAAGCAGGAATTCATTAAATTCATTGATTCAAAATTTCAGAAGACCTAGTCTCCCTCGCGTCATAATACTTCCTATATAAACTCCCAAGCACTCCTCAGTTCACTGTAATGGCGTATAATACACCTTGAGCCCAGCGCCAAGAACATAAACAGCTGAGCAATCTTAATACGCCTGTGTTTAAATATAAATCTGTTTTTTATACTCTGCGAGGGCGTAACACGCCCAAAATAACAGTGCTTTTGAGCTTTAAATAAGCTCATTGATACACTCTATGCCTTACCGTTCAAGCATATTACGCTGTTCAAGCATATTACGCTCTAAATAAGATTTTAGATAATGCCCTAATTAAGCTCTTTGATAAAGCCCTAAATAAGGGCTTTGATAACGCTTTAAATAAGTTCATTTGCTGGGCCCTAAATAAGATCCATTGATAAGCCCTAAATATGCCTTTCGAACTCTCCGCGGATGTAATGCGCCTTTTCCTCTCGGACCATTCTTTCCCGACAATGCAACTGTATAAAGAAGGGGGAAGACTTTATTTATTCCTCACCCTTCTTCAACCTTCAAGCCTTCTATAGGTTTTGGAATTCCGCCAAATGGCGCTAAATCCAGTAAAAATTAAATTAATCCAGTAAAAATTAAATTAAAAATTAAATTTAAATTAAATCCAGAAAAATTAAATTAAAGAATTTAAAAGAAATCTATCTACACTTTGGTTAAATTTCATCAAAATGAGGTAGACAGTTCTAAAATGATTGTCTTTTAAATGTTTTAACATTGAATTGAATCGATAAGGGAGCTACGTTCGCTCCGCTTGCTTTGTTCCTATAACGTAAAAATAAAATAACTTAAATTAAATTTTGATAAAAGTTAATTAATTCATGACTTAAAGCTAGAAATGTTATTCAATAAAAGTTGAAATGAGAATGCATTTGTAAAATTCCACTGCATTGTTTCAGTAAAGATTAGATAAATAATAATATTAACCTAGAATTAGAGTATGTGCTGCAATATAAAATCTAAAAATAACGCATGTACAGCATGTCGACATTATAACCTAAAAATATTATTTATTAAAAGTAAATGAATTGGTAAATTGACAATGTATTGATATATAAATTATTTACTGAAAGGTTAAAAAATAATGAAATCTTACTGTACTGCATGGAAAAGATAAGACATGAAAATGCAACAACCTAGAAATATAATGTTACGACGTATCCTTCCAAATCTTTAATGTACTCTCAGAATGCAAAAATCTGTCTGAATTTCAGGATAATTTAAAAGCACCAATAAACGCAAATAGGAACAATTTACAGCTAATAATACTACATCTGTTTTACAGATCTCAAAACAGGTAAAATAAAACACAAATTCAATGTTCACATAACTCCCAAACCAGAAGAATTGGTTCTTAAAATAATGACGTATTTCACAATTCAATTTGACTCGTGTTACGTCCACGCTGTCCAAATGAACGAAGACTTTTTTAGCACTTTACAACAAAGTTGAAAAGTGTTTATGACTTTGTTCATTCTGTCTGTCTGTCTGTCTGTCTGTCCGTTAGCACGATAACTGCCGTAAAAAATTAGATAAATAATTATATTAACCTAGAATTAGAGTATGTGCTGCAATATAAAATCTAAAAATAACACATGCACAGCATGTCGACATTATAACCTAAAAATATTATTTATTAAAAGTAAATGAATTGGTAAATTGACAATGTATTGATATATATATTATTTACTGAAAGTTTAAAAAAATAATGAAATCCTACTGTACTGCATGGAAAAGATTAGACATGAAAATGCAACAACCTAGAAATATAATGTTACGACGTATCCTTCCAAATCTTTAATGTACTCCCAGAATGCAAAAATCTGTCTGAATTTCTGGATAATTTAAAAGCACCAATAAACGTAAATAGGAACAATTTACAGCTAATAATACTATAGCTGTTTTACAGATCACAAAACAGGTAAAATAAAACATAAATTCAATGTTCACATAACTCCCAAACCAGAAGAATAGGTTCTTAAAACAATGACGTATTTCACAATTCAATTTGGCTCTTGTTACGTCAACGCTGTCCAAATGAACGAAGACATTTTTTTTACTTACTCTCCATAAAAATCTATACAAAGTGGTAGTATCTTCATAACTAATGGATATATCTAGAAAGTTCATCACAACTCCCCACGTTGGCGATATTTCATCAAATTTGGCGCCAAGGGCACGAAAATGCCGCTAAGTTCAGGCAGCCGTTTCCTTTATATAAGGACGACGGTTATAGTTGTCAGTAAAAGTGTTTTCTTCTTGTGGGAAAGCAAAATGCCTTGAAGCATTTTACATAAGCGTAATAATAATAATATGCATAGATGCATAGTAATGTATGACCTAGAAATATAATAACCTAGAAATATTATTAAAACTTAATTTAAGACTTAAAACACATTCTAATCACTAAAAGTTGAAATAAAAATGCCATAATAAAGTCATATTACTTTGCATGGAAAAGAGTATACTTGAAATATACATTGTAAAATATATATTGTAAAACAATATTCATTGCATGGCAATATTAAAACTTTGAAATATAATAAAAACATTTTATTTATTAACAGTTATTGAATCAATAAATCAATGATGTAAAGCTAAGCTATTATTTATTAAAAGTTGATATTAAAATGCAAATTCAAAAATCTCACTGCCAGGCATTCGCAATGCCTACAAATGACAACCAAATTCCAACAGACAATTTTTAACCTGTCCTTCTAAACGCCCCTACATAACCTGTAGTCACAACGTCTTCATCCGAATTTTTATGTGCCCAGTTTCCCTTGTTCATGACGCTTTCTTTACATAATATTTTTCATGATTGAATGACCACAAGGAATAAGCCTGGAGAAGAAAATCCCTAAAATATGAAAAAAAGGAAAAAATTCTGAGATATCCCCTTTCCACGTCAAATGAAATTTCGGAGAAAAGGCGAAAATAAAATGCTGATATGAATATATAGGTTGAATGGTTTTTGCATTTTACATTGCAAAAATGTCCTTGAGATTTCTTTACTATGAAGGAAAAGTTGATAAAAGTCAGTTGATTTCTTTCATGAAACACAAAGATTGCAATCCTACATCTTAATGAAACATTAAAGTTGCAAATACAAAAATTCTATTGAAATAGAAATTTCTCCGATTTTCAATGCCCACCTGCAGACGAAAAGTTAACTTTTTTGCCTTCAGATTCTTAAAAACCATCTCGGCTGCTGTTGCAGAGAATCCTGCATATATATTAATTCCACTTATAACTGTAGCTCCAGATCGAAGAAACTCTTGCGTGCAAAAAAGATCTATAGAATGCCAAAATAATCTACTCCAATCCAATCTGAGAGCTGCAAGCTTTTACGAAAGAAAGTTTTGCCTCAATTAATTTATGTACAGGATGCAGCAGAAAGAACGTTCTGATTTGGCAGAAGCGTTGCTTCGCTCATAGTAGAGGTGCAGCACTAGGCATGGTCTCTTTTGACTTGTTTGCACATGCCATTTTTAGTTACCGTCATGGCTTGGAGCAGAGAGCATCGTGCTTTTATGTTGTTGAAGAGTTTGTTACGAAGGGTGAATCTGTGATAACGACGCAACGGGCCTTCCGAATACGCTTTCAGCTCAGACGTCATGATCGGGATCCGGCTGAACAAACAATTCGTCGTTTGGTTTCAAATTTTAGACTGACAAGTTCGGCTATTTCTTTGAAGAGGGCGGTGTTACAGTGACAGTAACGTCTGAGCGCTGTTGTGAATTGCCTGAGAATTTTCTCCGTCCAAAAGTTAACGGTTTACTCCACGACCATGATCCGGAAGATGTATGGTTTCAGCAAGATGGAGCCACGTCGCATACCTCTAGAAGGTCACTTGGAATTCTCAGAATCATGTTTCCGGGCCACCTTGATATCGATTGGCCGCCGGATTTGGCCCCATGTGATTTTTTTCTGTGGGGCTATTTCAAATCAAAAGTGTAACAACACCGACCAACAAATTTACAAGCACTGAAGGCAGCAATTACGCAAGAAATCACATCGATTCCGCGGGACATGGTCCTCAGATTACTGCAAAGTTTCCGAACTGGACTTCAAAACTGCATCGACATTGACGGTGGCCATTTAAGTGATGTACTCTTCAAAACTTAATGGATAACAATGGAATACTGTATACTTCTCAAGTATAAAAGATTTTTTTCTCTATCTTGCTTTGTATTTTTTTATTGACGTTCCAAATCGGTACGCTCTTTTTGCCGCACCCTGTATTTAAGCAAAGATGTTGCTTATAAGTTTACATGATCTCAGAAACAGCGAAACATTATGAGCTTAGCGTCAATTTATAAGCTCCAAATAATGCTAAAAAGAACCAAAAAATTTGTTAATACCGATAGTTCACACATCCACATAGACAGAATCTTGACGAGAGAACCAATCAAATCAAAGCTGAACGTTACACATGGTAATTAAAAGCCTCTACTTCAGAATATATACGTACAGAAATTTAACATAGAATTCTTGGAAATTAATAAATAAACGAACAACATCACTTCTATGAAATTTAAAGCTGGATAACTGTCCACTGCACCTTCTATTTTTGAAATAACTGATTTTTTATTTTTACTAATAGACCGGACATTAGGAAAGTAAAAAAATGAGCACGGTCATGTCATTTTATCATGTTCGTGAATGTATCATTTTGTAGTCTTAACGGTTTCGATAATAAATGATCCAGAATCGTATTTTTTTCCAATTACTTATTTTTCTGTGAAATCTTCTAGGGGCAAGTCTGTGCTTTTTTATCTTCCACGGTTGATTCATAATTCACTTTTCATTTTATATATCTCCTTCATACGACTTTAATTTCATTAATATAACTCTACATTGAAAATAAAGGTAGAATTATATATATATATATATATATATATATATATATATATATATATATATTTATATATATTTAATACCTTAATATTGTCAATTCTGAAACAAGCCTGTGTCTGGGTTAATTAGGACCAGATGCACAGACTTGAAAATTAGTCTAGTCTAACTAATCCTCAAAATTTAGCCAGTGCTGAATATTTCTTGTTTTGGCATTGTGGCCGTGGTTTAACTATTTTATTGATTTTAATATTTCATTATTATTTGATTTGGTTAATATATCTTTCTAATATATATAAATATATGTTATATATATATATATATATATATAATTTACAGATGTAAAGTAATCTGAGATAGCTACATGCAAAAAATTTCTCATGCGTAAAATATGCAAACATGGCGCTAAGCTGCCCTTGTACACGTTTACAAATATATTTTCCAAAAAGAAATTCTTAAGTACAGAAAAGCAAAAGATGAATGTGAAAAACGAAAAGTATCACAAGTGGCCGGGGGGAGTTGTGACCTCCACTCTCCGGTTAAGCAATGCTTTATGCCATGGCGACACTCCCGGAAGCCGATACTTATACATGGAATGGCCTTAATACCATCAATTACCGAACAGCAAAAACCCACAGCATAAATTCAAAAACTCAATTTGGAAGACACACGAAAAAACTATTCAATTCTCTCAATGTGCTTAAAATGAACGTGCTGATATAACCCGTCTCTACAAATTCCAAAAAACTTTCCAAAACTGTCCGATGTATAAAACTCCAACCAGTAGTCCACTTCACAAATATCCATTCTCAATACTCGTGAGTCATCGCTATCCATTGACTATGTATCAACTGTTTAAATAATTGCCCTTACATTCAGTTACAGTTAACCCAGTGAATTCTGAAAGTATTTTAATTATAAAACCCATGGGGTAACCGTGTTTTACAGCTTCATCTATAAACTCTGTATCGTGTTGCTTTTGATCATTCTCCCTACTATTCAAACGTTTATTTCTAGTCAATTGGTTAATGATAATATTACGAAAAACATTTTTATGTAAATTACTTGACCAAGGTGTAATGAAGTTTATTTTAAATTGAAAATTTTTTCTTTTATCAAAAATTCTGAAATAAGTTTTATTATTGTCTTTAACTATTCATAAGTCTAAATAATTTAAACTTTCATCTGAATTGCTAGGAGTTTCTATTAGGTTTAAAGTTTGTGGATAAAAACTAAAATCCATTTTGAAATCTGCAACACTACAACACAAAATCACATCATCGACGTATCTCATGTAGACCACTTCATTTAATATATGGGTACCTGTTTCATACTTATCGAGATAAATGTCTGCTAGAACCGAAGAACAACTTCCCCCCATAGGGATACCTTTAATCTGCTTGTAATAGCCTATACCGTTGTATAGTACTGTTTCGAAAAGGACCAGTTTCACCAATGCTGTATACCTAGTCAGCGACATCAATAAATGCTATTTATGTGTATAGTATAATTCTATCACTATGTTAAGCAAATCATTTATATCAATGTTATTGTAAAGATCGCTAAAATCAAAACTCTTATACACCCCATTATGCGGTATGCTCTTTAATTTATTAATAGCTTCAAAACTATTTTTAATAAAATAAGATCCCTGTTTTTTGAGTTCTGCAATAACTGGCCTGAGCACCATGAGTAACCTTTTGTTTGAATTGGTTATGTATGACCTATATCCTATTGCTACAGGTCGAAATTTAACGGGACTCTTATGCAGTTTGGGAATGGGCGTGAGATAAGAGTATTTAATGTTTCCGATTCCAATACCGGAAAGTTTATACATTGCCCTAACACGATTTTCAATTTCTATTTTTGATTGATTGACGTGTAGATACTACATCTTCTTATCATTAAAACAATTTAATAGTAGCTCAATGTAGTATTTTTTTACAAGTAAAAGCATAATTAGCCGTGACCTTGTCAACATAAGTGATAACAAAACTATTCTGTAAAGCTTCCAATTCTTTTTTGTTATACTTCAAAATTTCGCCATGTTCTCTATACCTGTTATACCAGTAATAAATTTTATTCATTACTTTACTTTTCCATTCCTTGAATACCTCAGTAAGTATACTATAGTCAACAGCTGTGTTATAGATGAATTTATTCACATACCGATCAACTCCCGGTCGTCCAATTTGTTGCTCTAAGTCCTCTGGACGAGCCGGACGGCCTGGGGCTTTCACATACCGATCAACTGATAGTACGGCTTGATCATATTCCTGAAATCTAAATTTTGTGCCCTTTTCGAAGATGGTTCTTATATTTGTACTTATGACTCTGAGATCGCCCGTAATCACATGTCCGTGATCGCTATCAGAAAAACAAGATGTATGACAATTACATTGGCTCTTTACTTCCAAATTCAAATTTTGGCAGATGCCGTTATAGTTAAAAAATTTTCTACCTATTGGTTTTAAGTAACTAAAAGAAATACCAACATTGAAATTACCAATAGGTAAACAACCCTTATATTCCCTCAAAATCCTATTAAAAGGAATCCCGTCGAAAGCCTTATTATATATTTATATATATTTAATAACTTAATATTGTCAATTCTGAAACAAGCATGTGTCTGGGTTAATTAGGACTAGATGCACAGACTTGAAAATGAGTCTAGTCTAACTAATCTTCAAAATTCAGCCAGTGCTGAATATTTCTTTTTTTTCGGCATTGTGGCCGTGGTTTAACTATTTTATTGATTTTAATATTTCATTATTATTTGATTTGGTTAATATATCTTTCTAATATATATAAATATATGTTATATATATATATATATATATATATATATATATATATATATATATATATATATATATAACTGCAATATAATTTTTAATGTTCGTAACGCCATTAACCCATCTTGGGGGAAGTAACCAAGAAGGGTGATTGTCAAAGTTGGTATTAATTGACAGATTTTTTTCAAGGCCTCTAAATTTATGAGTACGCTATAATCATTTGGACCAACTATGCAGATTTTTCAAAAATTTTCTTGCAAAATTTGCAAACATAAAATAAAATAAAAAATAATAAAGACATGCCACTTAAAAACGGATTTGGGTATGAGAAGGCCATGCTGTGTGACAGTCCATTTCATTTTGCATTGCCCTCCTTATTTTTCTATTTCTTTCGGTTGAATACCCTGATTGATCTGTCCATGTATATCATAAAATTGCAGTTATTATAAATTAGATTTCCCGATTTCTCTCCATGTTAAAAAGAGAAGCTTACTCTGCCGCCGTTAGCTTCACTCTAGTTTTTTTTGTCTCGTACAGCAAAAACCTATAGCATACGAAAGTGTGAAATTGAATAGATTTGCAGAAGAATGTGGGGATCACGCTGAAATAGACCATTTTCTACACTTTCCAACATAGTTGTAAAGTGTTTCTGACTTTGTTCATTCTGTTTGTCTGTCTGTTTGCACGATAGTGGCAGTAAAAATGACTTTGTCAAAATGAAATTTTAGTATGCTTTTGAGACTGTCTGCCTGTGGGACATATGGGAATGTAAAAGAGTAATATCACCCAAACAGTTTTGGATTTAACCCGGGTTGAAAAAATGACATGCATTGACCTCTATGGAACCTAGCTTTTTAACATTTTATAAGCGGAGAAAATTCACAAAATGCTTCGAAAATTTTAGAAAATATTCAAATTATCACGTAAAATGTGTGAAAAAATTTTCATCAAAATATGTTAAGTAGTTTTTTTAAATAAATATTGAAATAATAATTACACCCATATTATATAAGGAGATCACATGACTCCTTAAAATAAACCATAGCATCCATTTTTTTTCCCGCTTAGTGAAAAGCGTGATTTTTAAGGGACGCTTATATTTATATTTAGTGTTTCATCCGTCCTAAAACCGCTTTATTTTTGCGTATTAGTATCTGTGTATCTAAATTCTGTGCCTACGCAATTAGTACAATATTTCTGATTTTAAATTATCACTAAACTTTGATTATTTCTACAACGAAGCCTAATTTTAGCCTATGTGGAATGTAAACAAATCAAACGATTTTAAGATGAGTTGCATCAGAATTGCTAAAATTTTTTAACTCAAATTTTTTTTGCTCTGGAGTCTGTAATATGAGTGATATGAATAGAATATACATTGATTTTACATAGAAAAGCAGACGATTTTACAGCATTGCCTTTTTTGATGAAGTTTTAAGTTTCCAAGTAAAATAAGTTATTATAGTACTGTGTTAATTTAAAAAATATCACCACTGTATGTATCTCAGTTTAGATATGTTTAATAAAGTTGCATTGCAGTTAGAAAGCGTTTCATAATCAATGCTTTATGCATGATTGATATTTCTTGTTAGATTTAAACTTTATTTTAAGAAATAATTAATGTCAAAATCAAACGAAGATAATTTTAATTGTAAGTTCTCGCCCCGTATAGATCAGCAATTGCAGGACCACGGTTTCTTTTAAGAATGAAGCTATTTTTGCAAATTTCGATAGTGATTATAAGTTAGGCAATTTTTATGCATTACTGAAGTGGAAAATGTCCTTCAGTACGGACACTTAGTTAGTCGTGCCAATTGGGAGCACGAAGGCGGTTGTAAAAAAAATCTCGCCGCCGGAATGAAAGAGCTCATTAAACGATCTTAGTGAGTTACATCATTCAAGGAGCGGACTCTAATGGGTGTATGACGAATGCATAACAGACGACAAGAAAGCGATCGCGAAGCGAGCCTATCGAGCGCCAGCGAGTAGGAAGCGATGTCCCTAATTCGCAAAGTGAGTTGTAGAGGTTGGGGAGATTAGGGAGCAAGGGGCTTAGCTGCGGCAGCAAAAAAAAATATATATATATATTACATATTTAAAAAACACAAAGATTTTATAAGTTTAGGGGAACAAAATATGTACTGTACTTTAGACCTGCACATAAAATTTTCAAAAATAGTAATAAATTATATATATGTATACAATAAACTAAAAGAAATGTCTACAGAAAACTTTATTATTACAAACGGTCCTAGAACATGTTGAAAATTGTATTAAGTTGGTTCCCGGAGAGTGATATAAGCACTGTATATATAGGGAAGCCTTCACCAACTATTCCCGACATAGCAAGCCTATTTGAAAGGCGAAGAGGCCCATATTTTATCAGATTCGAAAATATTTTATATAAGTAAGGTTTCATATAATTTTAAATTTTCATTTTCGTCCGATTATCCGAAGAGTCAAAGAAAATAATTTGGTATAAAAAAGAACCATCAATTTACTCAGTTCCACCATTGCAGAAATACTTTTGATTAGCGCCAACAACCTTTTCATGCACCCCCCGTGGTGCGTGGAATAAGTAGCATTGTATTTATTCACTGTCATTCTTATTAATTAGATATCACTGCCTAAGCCAAGAGGGCAAACTTAGCATTTGTGGTGCGACATGTGTGAAAACCAAAATGTAGTGAAATAATAATCATTTTTCTTTTATTTGCAAGGGATCGTAATAGTGTATAAAAAATTCAGTACGTACATTGCCAGTTTTATCAAATCCCATGTAGTCCGGTTTCAAACTGAAAATAACATTAACTCTAATAAACAATCAGTAAAATGTAAACTTCGAAATGAAAAACGGTTCTTTTAAACTTTACTTAATTATTAAACATTATTAGTTGATTTAAAGAAATTAAAGACGAAATCTTTAGATTTTAAAAGTCATTTAATAGACATCCTATAGACGTACACATAGAGATAAGTCTAAGTATTATTAGTTGAAATCATTAAATTAATTAAATATTCACTTACAATATATTTCATATTTATCATTTCATATATTTGTAATATAAAATTTTCAAGCAGGTGTGATGACAGTGTGACCTTGGGATTTGATAAAACAGGCAATGTACGTATCCTTGGGGTAAATAACATTATCAAAAATCTTATTCCTCATGGGCAATAAAATGGGTACCTTTTACTTCGACATCCCCCAACATTTGCTGGCGTCTGTAGACCAGCGGTTTTGCGTCTCAGAGTTTCCTTGAATCCAGTAAGTTAGTTTTAATTATTAGGCACATGCTCTCTGTTCGACCTCTCACTTCAATATCATCTTTCATCCTTATTCACATTTGTTTTCTTTTTTTTACATAATTTTTAATTACCTCTGCCTTCAATTCTCACCTTTTGTTCATCGGTTTGAGCGCTTATGTGAAAAACCCTGTTATTGTTCGCAGAGACAGCTGTAACTGGACATTGGTAAGTTAGGCGTAGTATCCCGAGGTTCATACAACCATGTGACCTCACGACGCATGTGGGACTTCTAAAATGACTTCATGATAAATTATTGCGAATTTACTGTCAAGTCATGGCGTCATCCTGTTGTATGCAGTTGTGCTTCAATATGAGCTAATGCTTTATTACCCAAGCCTCAAGTTGGTGTTAATTTCTTGTACTAAATCATCGTAAAATAAGCACTACCTTCTGTCACCGTCTGTAATCACAGCATTTATAACTCAATTGTTCAATACACTTAACCTGTAGGATCCTGTTGCTAAGGAACCATTTTAAAGAATCCACATTCAAGCCGTGTGCAATATACGATCTTCATATAGCAAATCGACGATATATTTATTCAGCTACAGAGATGAAAGTGTTTTCTTCTATATTTGAAGTGGACTCTACATAAGTATTTTCCCTGTGCAGCGTGGCAGTGCTTAGTCATTGTCTAAAAATTATTTGCCTCTTATTTTTCTCAATTTTTCTTATGTAATAAAAGCAAAAAACACTTGGATCTTATACGTTGCAATAAAAAGTTTCCATAGCAGGATGTACAGCATTGCAATATTGCCTGCAAGAATTGCTACATTGCAGTGTGAAAATGCTTGGTCATTGCCTAAAACAGATTTATCTTTTAATTTTCTCAATTTTCTTGACGTATTATAAAATATAAAACGCTTGCATTTTATACGTCGCAGTAAAACGTTTCTCTAGCAGGATTCACAGCATTTCCATATTGCCACCAAGAATTACTACATTGCAGTGTGGCAATGCTTGGTCATTGCCTAAAAGTATTTGTCTCTTATTTTTATCAATTCTCTTTATGTAATAAAAACAGAAAACGCTAGCATCTTCAACGTCGCAATAAAAAGTTTCCATAGAAGGATGCACAACAACCCCCTGACGTGAGATAAAAATTGTCTTCAGATGCTTTTTCTTTCCCCCAAATCGTTTCTGTCATCACCTCAAATCGAAAACCATCTCTCGGAATAAATAAATTATCTTTTCACCACTGCTTCTACACATATATGAAATATAAAACTAGATATACCACTCCTAGCAGTTCTTATCTTCTTCCAAACCTTTTTTTTTTTCTCGAAGCGGACCAGACATTAGGAATGTAAAAAACGAGCTCCGACAAAGTCATTTTCTCATGTTTGTGAATGTCTCGTTTTGTCATCTTAACGGTTTCGATAATAAATGATCCAGAATTTTTCTTTTTTTTTTCCCCGCAACTTCTTTTTCTGGGAAATCTTCCAGGAGAAAGCCCCGTTCGTTTATATCTCCGATGGTTGACTTTTACCCAGTTTCACTTTTCCTTTTTTGTTCTTCTTGACTCGTAAGTCAGTACTTTTATTCATATAAATATATGTTAAGGAAAATGAAGGAGGATATATATTTACCTGTAACCGCATAAAAGGAATAACTGCTTTGTCCATTAAGAGATTAAGTGCTGCATTTTCTAACCATACAATGGGACGATTTACAGTACAAATAAATTGGTTCTATCTGTGGATAAATGTTTTCTAAAATTATAAAAGTATCTAAAAGGTGTTTACAATTTATTTTACATTGTAACAGTTATACTTAATAATTGTAATTTAAGTATTATAATTTTTAAACACTCACGTGGAAGGTAATTTAAGAATTTTCATATATTGCCGGAGTGACATAGTTGATAATATCAACTGCAATAATGATATCAAGTTAGTATCATGGCTGTCGAAATTCAGTTGGACCGGATGCTATCACCAGTTCCTTCGAATATGTGGAGATAAAATATCATACTGTAGCAGCAGGAAGAGCCTTATGTTCACCTTCCAGCCATTGTTTTCTAGAGATGGATTGTAATGCAATTCGCTTAATTTTTTGCATGGCCCCAGTGGTGTAGCTGACATCAAGACTGAGCACAATTTAGGATGAATGAGTTCGATAACTGTTTCCGATATGTCTTACTACTTTGAACTCAAATCTTCTCTAGTGACTATTTTGATAAAGTTGCTCCTACATATTTTAGTGGATAATCCAATCAAGTTGAGATCAATACCCGTCAATAGATACTGTACAAAAGGCTTTGATTATAGGCATATTTTATTTATGCCCACTGTATCTGATAGAAACAGTATGAAATTCTCTACATGACTGTTAACACGAGACCCTAACTACACCATGGGCCTAATCTAGACGTAGCCCACAGGCCAGGTCG